>SPJY01031878.1:1254348-1446045 GCA_005191435.1 Raddia distichophylla
CCATTCCTCCACCCTCCAATCAATCCAAGTCACAAATCATTGAACCCCAATACCGAGCTTCATGGAAGTCCTTCGATCCGGCATGATCGGGGCGTTTCGGGCTTGTTACTTTTGAAGACGACATCCTTCGTGGAGGCGTGGGCTTGGGAGTAGGCCTTGGCGTGTGGCTACTCTCGAGTCGGTGTACGGGTGACGGAGTCCACCTCGCCGGAGTGGCGGAACGACTACCGGGAGTAAGTGAGGCGTTAGGCTCGAGAGCGAGCCGGTCCTTGTGCGCAAGGGGTAGCCTCAACGGAGAGTAGGAGTTGCGGCTCCGAACTTCGGTAAAACAAATTCCGTGTCGCTCTCTCTTATTTACTTTCCGCACTTACTACCGTTGCATTGATTGTGTTGATTGTGATGCCATGTCTTAGTTGCATTTTAACTTGTTTATCGCTTCCACTTGCGTATCAATTGAAACTAGGATTGGGTCACTATTAATTTGATACTTAATTGAGAATAATCGAAAAAAAATTAAAATTGCCTATTCACCCCCCTCTAGGCCATAGGATCCTCTTTCAATTCTACTAAAGGTTCACACTAGTCAAAGGTACAAGGATAATCCAGATACAATTTCTACTCCGTATCGGAGCTCGGCCGATTCACTACCACCCGCTATCAGTTAAGAACACCAAATGGTTATGATCACCCCGATTGGGCTCGACTGGTCTGAGACTGACGGGCGGATTCCACAAACTGTCGCGCGGATGGCAAGGCTGTCACCACCTACTACCTACCACTCAACATTTGAATCAGGTGTCTACCGAGCACTAACTAGTCTAGGCACCATGCCTATCCCTAGCAGCATACCAGGACGTCACTTATTATATATCGCATTGTCCAGGGGAGTTTCCAGGACGACAATAAAATTTTAGCAAAGCCAATGGATGACAATGATCCACATGGGAAGAGCACCAAAAACATTGTTTACAAGGATGTGTTACTATGTCGCACTACATTACATGTAAGCTTTCCTTTTTAACCAAGTAAAAGGATTAAGATGACAATTTATTTTTCTTCGTTATAACCTTTAATGTTATTTAATTTTTCTTGTTCATGTGTTTCAAGAGATGACCCACATCAATTTCAATCAAATGAGACAACCAATGCAACAAGGAATGCTCTTACACATGCTCCATATAGACATAGACAAATAGAAAAATTGCACGTGTCCAAAATATTAATTTTTTCTACAAATTATTGATACCAGCAGTGCTCCAACATGCTTTGCACATGCATGCTTGCTAGTTCACTCTATAATTAAGTAGTTGGCCTAGATCCAACTACAGATCACATCCGTCTATTCCCTTCATCCATCATCCCATAAATATAATTTTTCAGAAGTTTACTATCACCTCGATACATAGAGACCACGAACTCTTGACTCGATACGTAGAGACCACGGACTCTTAACTCGATACGTATAGACCACTGACTCTTAATTAGATCTAATTCACTCTATAATTAAGCAGTTGGCCTAGATCCAACTACAGATCACATCCGTTTATTCCATTCATCCATTATCCAATAAACATAATTTTCCAGAAGTTTGCTATCAACTTGATACATAGAGACCACGGACTCTTGACTTGATACGTAGAGACCACGGACTCACAAACTCTTGCCCATATATACATATACATGCGATTAACTTTTACTTTCATAATATAAATCTTTCTATTTTTTTCTAATTCTTCCTACACTAGAACTAACAGACTAGCACCCACGGAGACCATGGACTCTTTGCCTATATATACACGGGATTAATTTTTATTCTCCCATTGTAAATCTTCCTAATAATTTTTCCTATTTCTTCCTATACTATAACTAACAGACTACCACAGTAGCACTATAAATAGGGCTTGGCAGACACGTACGCCCCAATCATAGATACTCATACATACAAAACGTCTGCCCGGACTGGTTGGTGGAATAAATTCAAGACCCATATAGAAGTAGTAGTATTATGTATCTTTGTTAACAATACGCTCCAGTATCATTCCCTCCATGTAAATACGCGTGGACGTATACAACTTGTTATTTAAGTTTATAGCGCGGTAGATAACAATCGTGATGTACATTTATAATTACAATTTACAACCTGATCGGCCCATCGAGAGATAGCATCGCTACTTTTAATTAAATGAGTAAGTGTCACACGTATTTATGCATACATCCATGTACAGAATTGATTTGTTAATAAGAAACAATTATTTGCATGTTATTGCACCTGTTAATTAATCTATATCTATATCTTAATTTTGATTATCAGTTATTTAATTTTGCTTGTTCAGATGTTTCATGAGATGACCCACGTCAATATCAACTGAATGAGACAACCAATGAAATAAGGAATGCTATTACATCTGCTCCGTATAGACATAAACTAATAGAAAAATTGCACGTGTCCTAAATGTTACTTTTTTTTATAAATTGTTAATATCAGCATTGCTACAATGTGCTTTGCACGTGCACGCTTGCTAGTGTTAATATAATTTTTCAGTAATTTTTTACATTTACATTTTTTTCCTTTTTTAAAACTCTTTTTTCATGTTTTCCCTCTTTTTCAATTTCTATTAATTTTTTCTGAATATTTGGCAGTTTCACCATGCCACATAGGTCCACGTAAGCGACACGTGAGCGAGTTTTGGCCCCGTCAGCAGGCCAGGTTATTAGATGACGGTCGGATAGACGACGGAGGGGGTTTTGTGCTAACGACAACAAGTTACAGGAGCGAAAAAAGAAACTTCAAAGTTTATAAGATTTTGTGCAACAAGCTACAAGTTTTCGAGGCTATAATGAAATCTTTTTCTTAATTATTCAGTGCAACTGTGCAATAACAACCTGTATGGAGAACATGTGAATGTGGGTTGCGAGAAAAGCCCAGAGAAGCTAGCTGGCCGGCCCATACAACAGCAGAGCCTCGGAGAAAGAAGGAAGAAGTCCAATTTACCTCCCTCAACTATTGCAAAAGTCTACTTTTTCTCCCTCAACTCATTTGTGGCTGTTGGATGCAAGATTGGACGGCCAGATCTCACCCATTTAACACAGAGGGAGGAAAAGTGAACTTTTTCAATAGCTGAGGGAGGCAATGTGGACTTCTCCCAAAAAAGAAAACAAAACCTTCACCAAGCCCAAAGCCCACTCGGTGACACAGCCGGGACATCGCCGGCGGCGGTCACGTCTCCGCCACCTTCCTGACCGGCGACCGCGGCCTCACGCCGCGGCGGACGGCGTCGCTCCTCCCATGGCCGCGGAATGGATGTGGGCGCGCCGGGCGTGGGAGAAGTGGGCCGGGAAGCACGTCGGCCCTTCCGGTCTCTCCTCCCGCTTCGCTCCCTGTGGCTTCCTCCTCGACCCGCTCTGCTCTCGCCGTCAGCTAATCGCGCCATCCTCTTGCAGGGAAGCCTGTCATGGCGGCGCTGCTGCTCAACTACGACCCGGCCGCTCCATCTCGCCTCCTTCCCATTGTGTGAGTCGCATACTCGCATCCCCAACCCCCTAGAAACAAGGCAACTTTCGGGCTTTTTCTTGGTTATAGCCACCATATATCCTTCTCGGTTGCCTCCGCTGGAACCTTTGGAGTGCTGTAGAATCTACCTTACTGGCGGTCGTGTGGGTGCTTTGGGGGTGGTCAGCGTGAATCCTCCCATCTGGTAGTGGAGTTTTGAGATGGGTTTTTTTGGGTGTTTTTCTTAGGAGTTTTCCTTTTCTTGAATGCGTAATTAGTTTAATCATTATTCCGTTCTTGACAGAATCAGCAGTTCAATAGCAAGAGTATTGTAGGTGAATTCAGAATTGTCAAGAGTTTGATAGGAACTGGTTGAGAAGTTTGATTGATGAATTTAGTAGTGTTGTAGTTTACTATCAATATTATATCCATAATTCCATCCACAACTATTGGAGATGCACTTGAATGAAAATTTGTTAAATGGAAATTCCAAACCTATACCCTAAGGACTGAGGAGGGACATGTTTAAAATAACGGAAACGCTAATCAATAGTCGACCTTCCTCCCCGCCGGCGAGCTCCTCCTCTCCCGCCGCCGGGCTTAGGGTTAGGGTTCGGGTTCGGGTTAGGGAACATTTGGGTTTCTCCGGTTGTAGAGGGAGGTCGGGGGAGGCGACGGACCGGCGGTGGGAGGGGCTTGTCGGGGGCGGCGGCGGAGGCGGCGGTGGCGCCGCCGGAGCCGGGGGAGGGGGCGAAGGCGGGTGGGCCGGCGGTGGAGGGGGGACCACGCCGTCCCCGTCCGTTAGGGTGGGCGGGGTGGCACGGCGGCGGGGGTAGGAGGGCGGAGAGGCCGGCGGCGAGGGCGCCACCGGCCGGGGTGGTGGTGGAGGCGGCGGGGGAGGTGGTGGAGGCGCGCGGAGGCGGACGCGGCTGGGGGGATTCGGCGGTGGCGACTCGGGTTAGGTTGGGCGGGGTAGCTCCGGCGGCGGGGGGCGGGAGGCGGAGCGGCGAGGCGCCGGTGGCGGCGCCGGCCGCGGGCGGCGGAGGCGGAGGCGGGGGAGGAGGAGGAGGAGGCGAAGCAGTCGGGAGGGGATGAGTCGGGGTCGGGGGCAGTGGAGGGGAGGGGGAGGGGGAGGGGAAAGTAAGAGAGAGAGCGGGGGCGCGGGTATGATCTGGACCGCTAGATCTCAATCCAACAGTCCAGAAAATCGACTGAAAGTTAAAAAAAAAACAGTCGACTGTAGATTAGACAGTCCCTTAAAATAATGCATTTATGCAGTCTTGCTTTCAGTACCGGAAATTTACAGACGGTGTTATCTTTAATAATTCAGGGCAGAGCAAGAGGGAACACAATTAAAAGCTGTCGACCTGCAACCTTTCTTGGACTTTGTTAAGCGGAATAATCTGCAGATGGAGTTCTTCTCTATTGGGCCAAACCAATGTGAGTCTATCTCATTATGAGTCTGAATCTTCCTTAATACTTCTGGAAAAGGCTGAAAACTAGTTGTATCTTTGAATTTTTGTTATTTTCAATAACATTATGATTTTAATTATGCATTTGTAGATCTTGTCACATCCATACATGAACACTGGTTTTGTGCCCGTTCCGTTAACACAACAAAGCCAGGAGGGGAAGGAGTTATTGTGATGCAAATTGGAGCTTACTTGTTAGTCTCTATGTATGTATTTCTCTGATAAACATTTAATCATCATAAATTTGCTATCAAGTTTCATTAAATATTCTCAGGATAAATTTGTGATGTGCCAAAAAAATCATTTAATTCACATTGGTATCTTAATGTATAGGTATGATGGTTCTCTTGGTTCGGCTTCACAAGCAATGGTGGCTGTTGATCAGTTTGCATGGAACTTTAACCGGAGAACACACTAACTGCAGAGTAGTGTTAGTTTGAGGTGTTGCATGAATCTACAATATGTTAGTCTGATTCATGGTTCTAATATATAGTGCATGATCTGACATGCTGCATTGAAATTACTGCTATCTTGGGATCAGTAGGTATGTAACGTATGTTAATGTAGTGACAATATCTTATCTATTCCCTGTAAGACTGTTGTGCAATTGTGAACTTGAAAATTTTGGTATTGAATGAAAATGAACTATTTGGTTCCCTTGCTATTTCATTCATGGGATTCAAACCATAAGAGGTCATATCTAGTTCAGCCTCCTCCATGCAAGCCCTTGTGTATTTTATAGATGTGGGGAAGAGAAGATTTAACCAAAACATCTCAATATGAAGTTCGATTGTTTTTATAAGAATTTAGAAATTCTTCTTGTTTCTTCTAAATGTGATTGAGTTTGAACATAATCTTTTGCAAGGTCATGAGAAATTAGTTGCAAAATTCTCTAATCTGTTACATACGAACTTCACACCCTTTTTTTGGCTGAGAGGGTAACTTTAACATTTGAAAGTCTAATAGTGGACTTGATGTGCTATCCAATACATTTAAGTTTCAATTTGAAATAAGTTGACTAAAACATATAGATATTCGTTTCTCTATTATTTAAAAGTCTAGTGGTGCTGGTGGTGGTGAATAGTAATCATTCTTCTGGAGTTCTGGACCATTCAATCCTACAACAAATGATCTAAATTTCGGAAGGATGCTTTATATTGGTTTTCTTCTCTATTTTTAATATTTTAGCGTGTCCATCATGGTTGTTGAGGCGTCCATTAAGAGTCCATTAAGTGGTAAAGAGGTTTTAGGTGGACGCCTTAGCGGATGCCTTACATTTTTAGCCTGTGGCGTCGATGGCGTCCATATGGCGTCCACGGCCAGGGGCGGAGCCAGGATTTCACCTTAGGGGGGGCCGACACGTGATAAAATAGTTTGTAGTATGATCGTATCATTATATTGAACCCAAGCTATTTGCAGAAAAATATTTTGTAAAAATATTGTTGTGTCGTGTAATTAACCAATTCAAATATACTATAGCAGTATTGAAAACAACGATAAATAGTATCGTAACTAGCGAAGGTTGAAATGTGTGTGGACACTTAACTGTGATCAACTGACACAATTTTTGTTGCATATTCACATGGCATTGAGTCAAGTTGTGGGTGATGTGGAAAAAACTAAATAAATAGATTACATGTATATGTATAGCAAGTTTTATGTAATTCTTTAGAAAAAAAGAAGATTGCACACCAATAATATAATTATGTTCATATTAGACACTATGATAACTAGCTAATAAAAATATTTTAAGTGTTTGGAAAATAATATGGGCTACAATTGATCAAGCCCTAAACGTATATACGTCATGAAGCAGTATGTGAAATTTTGCTAAATATTGAAATATTGTGCACTAACACTGTTATTGAATATACATTACACACCTTAGTATATTTGCTATGGTATGTAATGTTCTTGATAAAATATATTAATTCATAAACTATAAATTAAAACCATTTTCTTTGAAAAGAAAACTTCAAACAACTATGTAGTCATATAAAATAAATTAGTAGGGTAAGAATGTTTAATCAATACTAATAGTATCCTTCTTAAAGTTGAAATTAGTCTTGTAAATTAATTAGAAGGGTGTAACCTTGACACTGATGAAGCATCCTATATACTACTACTTAGTATTGCACATAAATCATAGGGGGGGCCAGGCCCCTGCCAGCCCCCCCTTGTCTCCGCCACTGTCCACGGCGTCCGAGGCGAGGCGAGGCGAGCGGGGGCCATACATGTCGGATCCAAATGAGCAGGTTTTAATCCCCAATAGGCAAACCCTAGTGGCCCCAAAGTAAAGAACCAAAGGGGAGGAGTGGAGGCGCTGCACCGGGGGTTCGTCGGCGCCGCCGTCGCCCGATCTGCGCCGTCGCCGCAGCCAACAGGTTCGTCTCCCTTCCTCCCCTTCTCCTTCCTTTCCTTCTCTGCCGCTGTGTGAGTTGTGTCGTGCGTCAATGCGTGTGTGGCTCAGTCGATGTGAGCTGTGTGTGGCTATGAGTTGAGTTACCGCTACTGCTTACACGCGTACACTGCTACTGCTGCTTATGTTCTTGTATGCTGCTGCTGCTTGTATGCTAGTATGCTACTGCTGTTGTTGCTGCCTTGTTTGCTAGTATGCTCCTGCTGCTGCTGATGGTTGTGTCATCTACCATTTGCAAATGTGCAGGTCAAGCAGTGGACACGGCAAGTGATGGTCAAGGGACGAGCACCGAAACTATGTTATTTTGTGAACTAGGCCTTAAAACTATGTGGTGTGAATTATCTTATTATGTTGTAATTTGGTTGCTTTTATTCGTCTTATATATGTGTCTATGAAGTCGCCTCGCCTTACGCCTTAAGCGCTTAAAAGTTAAAAAGGTCCTAGCACGCCGCGAGTCGCTTTACCGCCTTGACAACCATGGTGTCCATACTTATGAAGGTTTTATCAGTAATGATACTTTATAGTGGTTCGGTTTGCTATCCTATTTTTGTATGCATCTATTTTAAGAAGGTTTTGATCTGAAAAGATACTTTCTATTGGTTTAATTTGCTTTCCTAATCCAGTGTGTGTATATTTTGGCAAGTTTTCAAACACCCTACTAATTGAAAAAATGGAGCCAATGGTACAGTGGCGTGACTCAATCGAGCATGGAAGTGTAGCTACATGTATGAGCCAAACAAATTGATCACAACATGGTAGGACGCCATATGATATTCTTCTTAATGGTAGCTTGCAAGAAATGTATGCAGCATAGCTGATGTTGCAACAAGATGATGAGTTTGCTGCATACACTTCTTGCAAGCTCACCAAATGTGTAGTGAACTGGCCTTTTACCATATAATTTTGGGGCTGTTCTTTTAAGCAAAGGGCAAAATGTAGGAGGAACTACAGGTGTTTAGTTTTAAGAAAATGAGGACTTGGAATGCAATTCCTCAAACATAATAATCTTGTCCTCTACCATTAGGAGACAGCCCGCTCTAAAGATTTTCTTTTATGGAAGCCTATGTTGCAGCTTTTTTTTGAATATCAGAGGAGGTTTAATTGTCAAAAACGAGTTGCTGAATTTTGGACATGTTTTAAGTGAGAGCATGGTTTGGGTGGCATCAAACTAGTGTTCTTTCATGGTAGGAGGATTGCAATGTAGTACAATAATTTAAGAGTTTTGTCACTATTACTTATGTTCTTTCTCGCAATCATCCTATTAGTGAATACATTTTAGTAATCATTCTCTTTTACATGCACATCAGTTTGTGTTTCATCCCCAAATGGATTATGAATTATCATAAGCAATGCTCCTTGAGCTGCACAAAGCTTACTGTCAAGAAAAATACTAATTTCGTTGACAAGTGCCCTTATGTATAAGGAACTAGTCATAATGTATATTTATTACCACTACCATTTGTACCATGATGGTTATCATACTGCTGTCATCCATTCTCTTGCATTACTGTGCTAATGTGCTTTTATGTCAGTTCAGCTTATTCTTCCTGGAAGTCATTTTCCTCCTCGATCATATCATCTTGTTGCACCATCAGCTAATGAGCTGTTTTTTTTCCGTATATTGTATTTATCGTGCTATTGTGCAATGATTGATTGTGCCTATCTTTGACTTGATGCTTTGGGTACATGATTCCCCATTTCCTTCAAAGGTTCTTTGCAAGCAAAACTGAGTACAGATTGTTAAGATTTAATAGATATAGTTTACACATAAGAAATCTAGTGGTCAAGAGTAGCTCATACCTTATGTACTCTGGAGTTGAGTGTAATGATTTTAGGATTGTGTGGAGAGCTAAAATGCCTCTTAAGATTAAGATTTTTTTATGGCTAACTATCAAGAATGCTATTATTACTAGAGAGAACCTTAGAAAAAGGAACTGGATGGGGGATCCTAGATGTTGTTTCTGCAATGACATAGAGACTATTAATCACTTATTCTTTTCATGTGCAATATCTAGATCCCTGTGGGGGATTATTTCTGATTGTATTCATGTTCAAGGTAGACCTAAGGATTTTAATCATTTCTTTCGTTGGTTGAATTGTGTCTGGCCTGGAGCGGCTAGATTGCACTCTATCTATCTTGCTACATTTTGTTGGTCAATCTGTGCTTATAGAAATAAAACAATGTTCGATAGGTTCATGCTTAAATCACCATTACCGATTTTGCATATGGTGTGTGCGAATATGGAATATTGGGCAGGGGCTCAAAAAAATGAATATAAGCAAATGCTACAAGATTGTGCATATTGTTTGGGAATGTTTGTTGCAGGTCTGGGGAGAAAAGCAAATGGAGAGATGCTGACAAAGATCAAGGATCCAGCAGTGGAGGGGAGCCATGAGATGGATCCTGGGAGAAGCATGGTGATGTGATGGGCTTTTAGGATTCAAGTGTTCATCAGCAGGTTGCTTGGGGAGGCCCCTGCGGTGAATCAGATGTTAGTCGGTGTCAGTTACTTTTGTTAAATAAGTTGTTTAATCCAAGAACGAGATGTTGTTCCAATGCTTGGGGTCTCTTTTGTAATAGAACTCTTTCTCCAGAGTTTAATGGTCGTTTGTTAGTCCCATGTAATAGTGTGTGTGGCACTTGATTACTGGTTTGTTTTCGTTGTCGATCGATAATGGAAATCGGGGAATACCCCTTGTTGAAAAAGAGTAGCTCATACCTTAGTTGTCTTGTTCAGTATCTATTTTTTGAGGGTTTTCGAGAGGGAGGATGGAGTATATCAATCTTGATGTATGGACTACTAAATTTCATTGTTGACTGCAATGTGGCACAATAGAGCTGTCACGTTTCATTGACCGTCAATGGCTCTTGAGTTCCTCTAAGATTGTTTGTACCAGTAAGTTTGTTTCTATCAAATTTCTGTTGAGACCCATGTGGAGGGTATCAAAATCAAATTTCTGTTGAGACCCATGTAGAGGGTATCCCGGTTTGATAATGAATATATGTGATAAAATGTAATTTGAAGTATTTTGAAAATTTTTTGATTGATCGTTTCTGGAAATTTCTGTGAAATTAGAACCGGATCATTGTGCTGAGTTTGAGTTAGATAATAGTTTTAAATGAACTTGGTCCGATGGAATTTGTTAAGCTAACACGTGGTGTGTTAGGGCTTGTTAATTGTCATGAATGGACTATGATGTTGGTAACTTAATCTTGCAGGAGAGGTAAGGTATGTTTGTTTTTTGTGTTTTCACCTCAGTGATGCAGATATCGACGGGTACGTGGCTGACATTTCGCGGGAACAGCTGGAGGCTAGCGCGTTCCGAGGCGTGTAAGCGATCGGGTTCGATGATCTGACGGTTACATGAGGTGGTGTACTCGAGAAACTTTGACCATGGCTAAGAATTCAAGGTAGCTGGAGGCTGTGACATCAGTTACTTGTTGGCGAAGTTGATCTGTCCTGTGAACGCAGGGGTGGGCTGACGGCCGAGTAAGCTATGAAGATATTTTCCGAAAGAATATGCGGTGAATATTGCCTCTCGGAAGTCTGTCTTGCATTGTGTGAGTTGTACAACACTCATTCTTAAATGAAGGGTGGAGATGGGTTTTACGGTTTAGGGCATCCCACCCTTCTGCTATAGATAGAGGGGGAGGGGAGCACCTCCTCTTCTAATGCTGAAAATTTTAGAAATAGAGGGTGAGTTGGGTGTGTTTTGGGTAGCACTTAAGAGTGCTTGTGCTCATAAGGAGTATGTCTTGTAATCCCCCAACTTCTATGTAATAAGATTCTTATTCTCCATGAACATATTGTGTTGATTTGCTTCTAGTTAGTCTTGCTCTTGTTTTCTTTTTTGGACATATTGTTTGGAGATGAATGCTGATGATTTCTTGATAGTTCTTGATGGTTTATAATGCCTTAAGATTGCTAATATGTTTTGCCACACTCTTTGTAACCATATGAGAGGCTAAAGATCAAGTTCTTGATTTGTATGTTTTGCCACACTCTTTGCAACCATATGAGAGGCTAGAGATCAAGTTCTTCATTTGTTGTAAATCTGTTCAGAAACTTTTCTCCGCGCAGCAGTTAGTAAAAGATTTTTAGAAAAATCTAGAAAAATCATTTTAGAATGATTATAGTTGGAAAAGATGCGTGATTCACTACCCATCCGTGGTAAAATTTGAAGTCCACTAGTTTCCCCATTTGGGAGCTATGGTATGAATACCGAGCCCCAAAATTGCAGTCTCGAGTTCCTGACAATTCTTGGTGCACGATTTTTCTTATTTTCTATAGACGTAGTTTGATTCTAAAATTTGGAGGAGACACGACTCACCCACATGGGTGTATAAAAAGTGAATTTCTGGTGCCTTCTAACAGCAGCAACCACTCTCTCTTTTTAAAACATTTTTTTTGGGAATCTAATTCTTTACTTTTGGGAAAATGACTTGGTGTTTTGGTTTGATCTCTTTCTCAAAATTAAGGTTTGAATTGATTCTTTTTTGTGTGAATACTTGATAATTAGGGTTGTGATTCCAAAATCCTAATATTTCATGGCTCTCATACAATTAAGTGAACCATACACATAGTTGTTAAGTTGTTCGGGTTTTTGGTGGAAATGTCGAAAAAATTTTGTGTCGTCTATTCACCCCTCTATCCGCCTAGCTCGGGTTTTCATCATAACTTTGTGTTATGTAAAATGACAATAATGCGTGCAACACTGTAAAACAATAATAATATCATGCATAAGACCAATGCAATTTTTGAGTCACATCCAACAGTGGAGTTTTTATTACATTTTTCATTCCACAAATATATCCGGTAAATAAAATTATAAATACAGCCAACCTAGGTCTGAAACATAAGCCACCCAAAAGACAATAAATACTATAAATAGTAAATGGTTGCTCGGTGCCTTTTATTATGATGACAGAACATCATTGTTGCGAAAGAATGTAAATTTGGTCTCAACTCATTTAATAATCGAAGGAACATATATACATTCAGTCCAGCACAACGTACATGTTGATTGAGCACTAACAAATCCTAATAAAAGGGCCATTAAACAACGATGATTTTTTTGTCGTGCAAAATATTTAGTGCAATTAGAATGTGCACTTTCATACGTGCCATGCAATAAAAAGAGCAAAACTAACACACATAAAAAATGGGATATAGTAGCTATGCAGTTACCAAGTGGTCCACATTAACAAATGCTGAACTAAAGGGCAATGAAGTGTGAGCTGCAGGCTCGTAGCACAGGAACTAACACTCATATTAATTCACTAATATCCATGAGTTCTAGTTTAATTCCATGATACCAACGTGAAGTATGAACTTTGAAGACAACTAAGCTTCAAAACACTATAAAAGGAACATTTTTTTTCCTTAATTCCCCGCAACTCGAGAGATTTTCGTGGTGACAAGGGCAACCAAAATTGTCTTGTGCTTATTCCTATTATGGATAGTTGACTACAACATCTCAGCCAGTTCCTGCATTAGCAAAGGGTAAGAAAAAAAATCATAAGCAATCATATCAGTGTAGAGATATTTGCGTTACATTGTGAAAGACAAGGTGCCTAGGTCCATTTACCTGCTTGCTAGATGGAACAGTGGATTTTCCCCACTCCAAGACCTTTTCTAGTGTCGCAAAGTTTCCTTTCCCGGCCTATTTGAAGGCACAAACCAGTGTTACTATTTCAATTTCATCTTTATTTTTTAATCTTTCAAGTTTTAACAAGTACAAGAAATTCAAACTTGTCCATGCTTTGCTATGAGTACCATCATACTCACATTGACATCTTTCATTTAATTTAAATATATAAAGAAGTGATCAAACCAGAAACCACTCACATTCTTAACACTTGACATAACCAAGTTGTCGGGGATAAAATCACGGCCCATTGCCATAGCCCACTCCCTGACGGCCCAATCGAACAGCCTACTAGGGTCTAGCTCCCTGGAAGGCTCTTTCAGACCCATGTGCATCCTGCCGAACAGCTTCCTGGCTGGCACGGTGCGTAACGGTGTAGGATTTATGTTTGAGTTCGACTCGAACAAGAGTTCTGCACGGCTACGTGAAGACCCGGACGTGGTTTTCCGGATTGGAACAGACGTCGTGATCCCCAAGAATTGGAGTTTGCCTTATCTAACTCGGGATATTTTTGGCATGTATTCGAGTTCGTTATGATCTCGTGGTTAGCCCGGCCTGATTATCCCTCCGTAGGTCGGTTGCTCAACGCTATATAAACAAGGCCCCTACAGCGTGTAGAGGGGCCAATCCTGCGCGACTTGAAGCTAACATCGCATATTAGTTTCCTGTACACCCAGAATCTCGTCGAGACCTGTTCGTCTCGCTGAGTTCCCTCTTGTAATCCTCTTTGATATAAAGAAAGGCTGGACGTAGGGCTATTATCTCTTCGAGAGGCCTGAATCAGGATAAAAACCCTGTGTCTCCCTGTTCCTCATTGATTATTGTTTGCCATGCTCGGCAGGTCTTCTATCCCCCTTTTCTCAAGAACCTTAGTTGACTTGGGACCGATATCCCAACCGTCGACAGTTGGAGCCGTCCGTGGGGACAGTAGATCAAGCCTGATCAAACATGTCGAACTCTTTCAGCGACCAAGAAAATCTTTCTGAAGGGTACGACTCAGAAGGGCAGGATGTCACGTCCCCTGTCAGATCGGATCGATCCTTTCGATCTCGATCGCCTTCAAGATCTGAGACAGAACTCTCTGGCTATGTTCCAGAGATGGTCTTAGATCAAGCTTCCGTCATTGACGATGATTACGGAACCGACGATCTTTATGCTGATTTAGATCTCTTGGATTCCAAGGCTATGTCGGTTGATTCTTCCTATGGCGACACAGCGATGACACCGTCTAGTGTACCACCACACGGCCGTCGCAGTGTCAACATGACCAGTGCGGAAACTTCAGAGGATCCTACGCGAGCATCAAGATGGGGCTACGCTGGCTGCTCGCGAGTAAGATGTTGTTCGCCGCAGTCTGGACGCTTCCATTAATCAGACCTTGGCGCAAATCCGCGACCAGCGCAAGCGACAGCATCGCGACCCGCCTCGCACGCCTACGCCAAGTCCCCCGGTAGAAGCTCTACCTGCTCGGGTTGAATCCCCGCGTGACCAGACCCCGGTCGGGCAAAACGCGGAAGCTTCAGGGATCCCAGGACCCCTAGATCATAGTCGGGAACGACTCCAGACCATGGCAACGGTGATCAAATCCACCAACCAGGCCGACCTCGCCCGTATGGGCGACGCTGTTGCTTCTCACCTAGAGCGACTGGCTGAAGGCCTCAAGTCCTTAGGTGAAGTCAACAATTCCTCTAGGCAGCGCAGTCAGCCTGCCCGAAATGGCTCGGACAGCTCCGATCGATCGCGTGACCCTTGTCACCGTCAAAGGACTACTGTCCACGAGCAAGGTACCCGTAGTCGACAACGCTCTTCAAGTCCCCGTGGCCGCCGCGATCACAGGGGCAAGCGGGCGTGCGACAATCACGGACGATCCCCTCGGGAGGAGCGCATAGTAGCAACCACGAGGAAGGAGCGCGAAGGACTGTCTCGGAGAGAGTTTCTCCAGGCTGAATCCTCCCGTTCAACCAGAGCCCCTCCGCGCAACACGACCAATGTCTTTTCAAGACTAGGTTCTGCGGGAGAAGGTGGTCGGTCGTACAGCTTGAGCTGCAAGGCTTTCTCTGATGAGCTCCGCGCTGTAAGGTGGCCTTCCAAGTTCAAACCTGACCACGTGGAGAGGTACAATGGGACCCAAAACCCAAAGGAGTTCCTTTCCATCTACGCTACAGCTATCATGGTAGCCGGAAGTGACGAGCTAGTCATGGCCAATTACCTCCCGACTGTTCTTGAGGGTGCTGCTCGGACGTGACTGTTCAATCAGCAGGAAGGTTCCATCCACTCCTGGGACCAACTTTGTGACGCTCTGACGCGTCTGGACAAGGAGGATGATCTGCACCAGATGATCCAGATGAACAGGGAGAACCTCCGTAATTTCGTGAAGCGTTTCATCAAGATCCGCAACACGATCCCGAACATCTCGGATGAATATGTTGTCCACGCTTTCAAAAACGGTGTTCGCGACGAGCGGCTCACCCAGGATCTCGAGATCAATGAGACCTGGACCGCCAATGACCGCTATGCCAATGCGGCAGAGCGTGTTCAGTATAAGAAGGCGTTTGACAAGGGCGAGCTGCCTGCCCAGCCTGGTGTAGATGAGAAGAAGAAGAGCAGCAATAATCCTGGTGACAAGAAGTCTCAGAAGAAGAAGAACAAAGGTGATGCGAACAATATCGTCGCGGGTATAGATCGCGCACCTCCTCCCAAGGACGGTCAGAAAAAGCCCAATAATAACTATAAGGGCAAGAAGCCCGCCCGGGGAGGCAATCAACGAAAGAAAGGTCTAAGCGACCGATATTGCCAGTTCCACCAGAATTACGGACACGATATACGCCATTGCAGGACCTAGGCTGCAAAGCTCGAAGATTTCTACAACGGCAAGGGCCCATGCCCACCCTGCCCGAAAAGGGTGATGCCGGCAAGGACAGGCGCCAAGCCGATGGTGGTGATCGGGATGATGAGGATGACTATCAGGAGTCCGTGAACCACATAGCCGTTATCTTTGGCGGCTTATCGGCTTATCCCTCTCGGCGCAGCCTCAAGAAGCTGCCCGGGAGGTCCACAACGTTGAGAAAGGCAAACCACAGCCCGAGTCGATGAAGTGGACCGAGATCTCCATCTCCTTCTCTAAGGAGGATTGCCCCACTGGGATGACCAAGCCTCAGTGTCTCTCGCTGGTGGTCGCTCCGACTATCAGCAACGCCAGAGTCAAGCGTGTCCTGATCGACGGCGGGAGTGCTTTGGACTTGGTTTCAACCAAAGTCTTGGACGAGATGCAGATTCCTCGCTCCAAGCACAAAGAGGTCGCGATGCCCTTCTATGGGATTGTGCCGGGAGAAGCAGTGCGGCCGCTACGACAGCCCTAGCAACTTTCGGACAGAGTTGATCACGTTTGACGTGGTCGACTTCCCATCCGTTTACAACGCGATCTTGGGCCGGCCATCTCTTGGCGTGTTCATGGCCGTATCCCACCATGCACACCATTGCGTGAAGATTCCGGGCTCAGCGGCGTGATCATGGTCAAGAGTAACTACAAGGCTGCTCTAGATTGCGACGAGCAATCCCTTGCTCTGGTCGACCAACTTCTACCGCGTGGTCCCGAAGTTCTGCAGACCAAGTCTGCCCATTCCAAGATTTCTGTCCAGCCAGGGGGAGAGATCAAGGAAGTTCCGCTGTCTCTTGACGATCCTTCCAAGACAGTTCACTTGGGGGCCAATCTGGACCCCAAATAGAAAATCGAGCTCATTGCCTTTCGCCGAGCTAATGCAGACGTGTTTGCCTGGGAGCCGTCTGACATGCCCGAGGTCCCAAGGGAGGTTATCGAGCACAAACTGGCAGTCCGACAGGACAAAAAGCCTGATTGCCAGAAGCTTCGTCGCTTTTTGGATTTCAAGGAGGGGATCATCAAGGATCAGCTTGGCAAGCTGCTCGCTGCTGGGTTCATCCGCGAGGTTGATCACACCGAGTGGTTGGCCAACCCTGTGATTGTAAAGAAGAAAGGCGGCAAGTGGAGAATGTGTGTCGACCATACAGATTTGAACGCGGCTTATCCTAAGGACAATTTCCTGTTGCCTCGCATAGACCAGCTGGTCGACGCGACTGCGGATGCCCAGCTTTTAAGTTTTTTGGATGCTTACTCCGGTTATCACCAAATAAGCATCTCCCCTGAGGATGACGAGAAGACTGCCTTCATCACCCCCTTCGGCACTTTCTGCTATACGACCATGTCTTTCGGTCTGCGCAATACTGGTGCCACCTTCCAACGCTTAATGGAGAAGACTTTCCCGGAATAGCGCGGAAGGAACCTGGAGGTCTATGTGGACGACATAGTTGTAAAGAGCAAGTACGCTCCAGATCATGTAAAAGACCTGGCCGAGACTTTTCGTAATCTCACCAGGCATAGAATTAAATTAAATCCAGAAAAGTGTACTTTTGGTGTTCGATCTGAAATATTGCTCGGCTACGTCATAGGTTCGCAAGGAATTTTTGCTAACCTTGAAAAATCGAGGCCATTGAAAACATGCAGGCTCCGACTACTGTCAAGGAAGTTCAGAACCTAACAGGACGGATGGCTGCTCTAAATAGGTTTATTTTCCGTCAAGGCGAACGCGGGCTGCCCTTCTTTAAGGTCCCGTGCAAGCACAATGGTTTCGAGTGGACAGAGGAAGCCGACAGATCTTTTCAAGATCTATAGCAATACATGTCCAACCCACCTGTCTTGACTACCCCGCGACATGGCGAACAACTTTTATTGTATCTTGGCTGCACGCCACAAGCGGTGAGCGCGGTCTTGACAGTGGAAAGGGAAGGCATCCAGCGGCCAATCTATTATGTGAGCGAGGTGCTTCATGGATCAAAGGAGCGCTACCCTGAGGTCTAAAAGTTACTCTACGTCTTGCTCATGTCCTCCAGGAAGCTTCGGCATTATTTCCAAACGCATCAAATACTGGTCCCGACCAAGTTTCCTCTGGGAGAAATCCTACGGAATAAGGAAGCTGGCGGACGTATAGCAAGTGGGCAATGGAACTTACAGAGTTTGATATTCTGTTTGCTGTCCGAACTGCTATCAAATCCCAGGTCTTGGCTGACTTTGTCGCTGAATAGACCTGCCCGCCCAAATCCTAGGAAGCTTCCGAGCAACCTGAAGAAACCCTCTGGACCATGTTTTTTAACCGCTCGCGCACTGGAAACTCGGGGGCTAGTTTTGTTCTCATCTCCTCTCAAGGAGAGCAACTCCAATATTCTATCCAACTACACTTTGCGGCAACTAATAACGCCGCGGAGTACGAGGCCCTCCTCGCGGGACTAAGAGCTTGCAAATCGCTCGGCGTCCAACGGCTGACTATGAAGGGAGATTCACAGCTGGTCATCAATAAGGTAAACAAGGAGTATCAGTGCTGCGATGACTCAATGGCACGATACCTGACTGAAGTGAGAAAGTTGGAGCGGCACTTTCGATTCTTCGAGGTGCTCTTCGTGCCCAGGAAGGACAACTTCTTGGCCGACCAGCTGTCCAAATTTGGATCCTCACGTGAACCTGCTCCGGCAGGGGGTGCTCGTCGAGCATCTTTACAAGGTCTCTATCACGTCTTCGGACGAGGCAACAGAGACAGATGGTGCTGTCTTTATCATCGAGCAGGCTGAGGATTGGACAACGCCATCTGTCCGCTACCTTGTAGATGAGACCCTGCCCGACGACGAAGCCGAGTGTTCCCGGCTTATAAGGCGTGCTAGTCCATACAAGCTTGTGGACGACATCCTTTACCGGCAAGGTGCTCTAGGAGTGCTCTCCAAGTGCATCTCACAGTAGGAGGGTGTGTTGTTTCTTCTTAGGGACATACACGAGGGTGCCTGTGGTAATCACGCCTTCTTCAGGACTCTGGTCGGCAAAGCATTTCGCATGGGCTATTACTGGCCCACTGCGTTACAAGATATCCGGATATGGTAACTAAGTGCAAGGTTTGCCAATTTCACGCCCGGAAGACGCATAAACCCGTCGAAGAGCTCCAAACGATCCCTCATCATGGCCTTTCTCCACATGGGGTCTGGATCTGCTCGGCCCGTTCTCTAAGTAGTACAAGGGCTGCACACACTTGCTCGTCGTCAGCGGCCGCCATGGCACGGTGAGCTCCGCGTCGGCTCTGCAGCCACCTTGGCCTTGCCCTTCCTCGCTTCCTCCTTCTCTGACCATGAAAGCTCTTCGACGATCCCGCCGATGATGAGCTGCTCGTCCTAAAGGGTTGGAAACGAATATAATCATGTCTTAGTTGTGTGAGTCTAGCAACTTAGAGGGAATTCTTTGAAAGTTATCTCTGGTGAGCGGACGAGCACGTTCCTGGGGCAGGTGTAGACCATCTCGCCGGTAACCTCACTGTCCTTCCTTGATGAAAACACTCATCACTTTTGCATGCACGCAATATTTTTAGCTCGCCCCTTGTATTTTATACTCTATCGAGCAATGCCATGAGCTCGTCGCGACCTCACTGCTCATCTTTGTGAACAAAATCGCACAGAATTCGTCGCATCTACTCTCGATCTACCAGAGCGATAATTTTTTTACCGAATAATATCTACCTATCACCTATGAGCTAACCCCGGTTATATATAGAAACTGAGGTTTTCACCTCGGCGTAGCAAAAGGATTAGCGTGCAAGCTCTCGGGAAAGAAAATGGCGCTTCGGCTCGCCGGCTCGGTGGCGCCGGTGCTAGCCGCCGCCCTCGCCGCGCTCTGCCTCGCCGCACTGGGAGAAGAAGATGCGGGTGTGTGCTTGCTTGCTTGCTGGTTTCTTGTTGAAAGAAAATGCAGGGAAGCCAATCTAATTGAAGAAGAAATAAAATGTCACGCACACAAGCACACAAAAAGAAACAAATTTAAAAATGGATTGGAACTACCGAGGCGGCGTGGGGCCGGGACAACACTGTTGGGCTTTTGCCTTTTTGGGCCAGTGGGTCTTTGGCCCACTACGAGAGAGGAAAAGGGGGCACTGCCCCTGGCTGGCTGCGCGTGCACAGCTAGGGTTCATCGAACCCTTGTTGTTTTGTGGCGGCGGCGGCCGTTCCCTCACCTCCGCCTTGCGCGGGCGCGTGTGGCGTGGAGAGGTGGCCGGAGACTTCGGCGAGGTCGTTCTCCTCAGCTATATGGGGAAGTCCCGTGCTCCTCTCAGTCCAGCTAGACTCTCTCGGTTTTCCCCTTCCACTTTCTTACTGCGCGCCGCCGCCGCTGCTTTCGCCGGTGCCTCCGCGCCGTCGCCGACTGGTGGGTGCTGCCTTGGTGGTGCTCCTCTTCGACTCTGGTTCCCGTGGCCACGGGGTGGTCGCCGTGAACTCGCCGTTGCGTCTCCCTGCATCTCGGGCTCCTTCCGTGGCCTTTGGCCGTGGGGGAGTGACGGCATCGTATCTCCGATTCATTTTGTCGGTGGTGTTTCATAGCACGGCGAATTGTTTTCTGGGACAGTGAACTTCACACTTTGCCTCGACTTGTTGGTTCGATCCCAACGCATCGTAAGTTCTCAATTCTTCTTTTGTGCAGTGGTCCAATTAGGGTTCTGAGGACCTGTTCGTTGAACAGGGGCGATCTCTGATTAGGATATTTGCACCTTACTGTGGGCTTAATTTAAATGCTCGATGAAGATTGCTTGGTCTGAGATATTTGCATATAAACTGTTTTAGGACTTTGAGAAAATTGTTGTAAGCTCTGCCTTTGAATTCTTGTTGTGCAACTCACTGTCATGTACTTGTGTCTATGCTACTGTTATTCGTGAGAATCAACTTATTATTCAGATCTTCTAGAGGGACAGTACTATTGTCCTTTGGGTTTACTAGTTGGTAGACTGTTTAATTAATTTGTTGCTATTGTAGCTGTGATACTTGTCGTTGAGTTTGGTGCCGATCTGTTGCTCATACTGCAATTTATCCAACAGACACGGCGAGCTCGGGGTCGGGGCCAGGGCCGGTGCAGCAGCGCGCAATGCTGGTCGGGGACAGGGTAGGGCGGCGAGGTTCGAGGGAGAGGGGCCGGAGCGGCACGGCGAGCTCAGGGTCGGGGATGGGGCTCGAACCGGTGCTGTGCGGGGGCGGTGAGCTCGGGGCGCGCTTGGGGCTAGGGCCGGTGCGGAGAGGTGCTGGTCGGAGACGGGGCGGGGCGGCGACCCAGGCGGTGGCGCAAGTGCGGCGTCACGAGGTCGGTACGGCACGGCGAGCTCAGGGTTAGGGCGGGGGCCGATGAGGCGCGGCGCTGGTGCTGGGGAGGCCGGACGGCGCCAGCAGTGGCGGTCCTGGCGTGGCAGCGGCTGGGATTGGGTGGGAATGGGAAAATATGTGGAGGCTACCGATGCATAGGGTTTTGCAACTGCACAGCTTGACTTGTGGTGTGATCGTGATCGGTTGGCTGGTTCCTAATTAGATGATGTGATTTTAAATTTTAAAGAGAACGTATCATTACCATAGTGTGCTTTTATTAGTAGAGATACTAGTTTTGTGTGCCAAAGGAGATTATTTTAGTTTAGGGGTTGTAGTGTGTTAACTTTAAGCATCATTCCATGCATGTTCGCTGACAAGTACAGGTGTACTGTGTACATGATACAAAACAACACATATGAAACACAATCCAACTTAACTTCATGGATGATGATGCGACTGAATTGGCTCAAGCGTAATCACGCATTTGTCTCCAATTTAATACTACCACGAGATCAAATCGAAGCATGTCCGGGCTGGGTGATGCAACTCTTGCCTTGCCAATCAGATCAAAGTCAGAACTAACAACCTCAACTCGTACTCAATCGCATTGGCCAAAGTCCTCGCCACTTGGCCTCTGGAATACTCTATTGTGTGGCTCTCGTTGCTTGTTCAACACCAAACATTTTATCTTGCTAATTTATTATGCCTTTGCTTCTAAGCACACAATCTTGTATGACATTAACCTAGATTGCCTCTTTCTCGAGCTCATTCACGGCAAATTAAACATGACGTGGACCATCCATTCGTCTCGATCTAACGGTTTAGAACACTCATGGTCCAAACATGCCTACAAGTTTCAACTGAATGCAACGCATGTCACGGATAGCACACTCTTAAACTGAATGGGACACAATCACTTACGACGTGCACATATATGCTTCTCTTTTTTATTCGTGTCTGCGCGTCCACGAGAGGTTAAAGAACACAGCCTGCAGGGCAGTGTGCAAGATGATGAACAGCACAAACACCTAGGCGATTGGTGGCTAGCGATCGAGCAGGCGGCCATGTTCCTCTCTGGGCTCTCGTACCACCACCAGGGCGAGGCAGCTCCTTCTCCCTACGATGACAGGGACCACAGCCTCATGGTGCTCCTCACCTTCGCCGCCTTCTTCTCCTTCATCGTGCTCTACCTCATCGCCGGCGTCGTCTGGGCCTCCGCCGTCACCGCCTGCGCCGTCGCGCTCTCGCTGCTCTACCTCAGGGTGCGCCGGAGGCGCGCCGCGGCAACGGCGGCGACTCGGAGCGGAGGCGGCGGCGGGCGGGCTCCGGCCGTTGTACTGTCGGCTATCCCGGCGTTCGCGTACAAGAGGGAGGGCGGCAGCGGCGGGACAGGAGGGTGGGCACAGTGCGTGATATGCCTCGGGCTGGTGCAGCCCGGCGAGCTGGTCCGGCGGCTGCCGGCGTGCAAGCATATGTTCCACGCGGAGTGCGTCGACGCCTGGCTGCGCACGCACTTGACTTGCCCCATCTGCCGCGCCGCCGTCGACCTCGCCGCCGATGGCCGGCCGGAGCCGCCGGTCTGATGGGTACATATGTATGTTAGAGATGTAGCCGTGAGGGTGCATATGTTGCAAACCTGTAATCAAGGCATGTAGCTGTCTGAGAGAGAGAAGTGTTTTGAGACGAAGATTGAGGCAACGATTCACAGCGCATATCTGCTAATCTCTATTGTCTTTATTCGTTTCATGGAATCCCACTGTAATTAGATATTGCTCCCTCCTGTCTTAAAAAAACAGGACGTCTAGGATACGTACATGTCAAAGTTTTTTAACATTATTAATGGATACCTAACTATTTCGGTTTTGCTCCTTTGTAGCGGGACAGGAGGGTGGGCACAGTGCGTGATATGCCTCGGGCTGGTGCAGGCCGGCGAGCTAGTCCGGCGGCTGCCGGTGTGCAACCATCTGTTCCACGCGGAGTGCGTCGACGCCTGGCTGCGCGCGCGCTTGACGTGCCCCACCTGCCGCGCCGCCGTCGACCTCGCCGCCGACGGCCGGCCGGAGCCGCCCGTCTGATGGGTACATAAGTATGTTAGAGATGTAGCCGTGCGCGTGCTGGCGTGCATATGTTGCAAACCTGTAATCAAGGCATGTAGCTGTCTGAGACAGAGAAGTGTTTTGAGACGAAGGTTGAGGCCACGATTCACAGCGCATATCTGCTAATCTCTATTACTCCGAAAATGTCTTTATTCGTTTCATGGAATCCCACTGTAATTAGATATTGCTCCCTCCTGTCTTAAAAAAACAGGACGTCTAGGATACGTACATGTCAAAGTTTTTTAACATTATTAATGGATACCTAACTATTTCGGTTTTGCTCCTTTGTAGGCGCCTGCGTTTGGGGAAAAACGCAGGCGCCGCCGCTTCCGTCGCCCCGCGCCGCCTCGTCTCCAACTCCGGCCGCCGTCGTCTTGGTTAGGAGGAGGAGGAAGGAGAGCCTACCTCGACGCCGTCGCCCTCGCCGTCGCCGCCGTCGAGCTCGCCGCCGCCGTTTCGGGTTAGGGTTAGGGAACATTTGGGTTCCCTCCGGGTCTAGAGGGAGGTCGAGGAGGCGGCGGTTCGGCGGTGGGTGGGGGTTCATCGAGGGCGGCGGCGGAGGCGGCGGTGGCACCGCCAGAGCCGGGGGAGGGGGTGAAGGTGGGTGGGCCGGCGTTGGTGGGGGGACCACGCCGTCCCCGTCTGTTAGGGTGGGCAGGGTGGCACGGTGGCGGGGGAGGTGGTGGAGGCGCGCGGAGGCGGACGCGGCTGAGGGAGCGAGGGGGCGAGGCGGACACGGGCGAGCGGAGACGCGGAGTGGAGGCCGAGCGATGGTGGTGGGGCGGCGAGGCGGCGCTCGCGCCGGCGACGGAGGAGACGGTGGAGACAGAGGAGGATGGCGGCGCCTGCGTTTTCCCCTAAACGCAGGCGCCTGCGCTGAAGCCGCTCCCTAACTATTTATATTGCATCCATATGGATTTATCTCAAAAAATTTTGATAGTGAAAACTGAAGAGATATATTTTAAAAACCGTATCGATGTTAGAAAAAAAAACACCGTGATTAGATGGAGTAGTTTCCTACGGCGCAGATAGCCAACCGAGAATGCACATCATCCTCCGTTTTGTCAATGACACCTATACAATTATCAATTCAGTAAATTCATACAACTAATTCTCAGCTTCGCTCATGCTTACAGCAGGTGTCTTGAAACTTTTAAAATATCCGACGGTTGGTGTGATATGGCCAATAGAAATGCAACAGACAGTAATTAAGCAAGTACAGCGTACGTAAGGTCGAGCCATCTTGGGGGAAAAATATTAGATCGACAACACTGTGGTCTCTATGGAGTATGGACTATGGAGGGTGTGACGTTTAAGCACGCTATGGGCCAAATTAAGCGTGTCATTAGCCGATTTTGATTGAAAAGTCGGTGTGGCTGGCGAAAAACTTTGATAGTGACGAACAGATACAAGAGTGCAAACAACCCGCCGTGTAACCTCTTGGTCTTGTCGATGGAACCGGCTTCTGGCTTTTCTTTCCGTTACTTTTTTTTCTTTTTTTTTGAGAGGGAGCTTTACACTTGTAACAGGAGACATAGGATCCGCTAGCTACTGGGTCATCATTCTTTTTTAGTTCCTTTAGAGCTATCTATATGTATGCCAATGCAGCATAAAAAATGATGTAAATAAAAAAAATACAGATAGAGAATTGGACTATCTTGAATCCTGTAGTCATACAGATTGTGTGTGTGAAGATGGTTTGTCTATACTACTCTATTAGTTGTTATAGACAGATATTGTCTATTACTACCTCCGGTCACAAAAAGGAAGTCGCCATTGACTTTTGGAGACATCTTTCACCATCGTTTTATTAAAAAAGTTATGTAAATATTATTTATTTTGTTGTGATTTAGTTTATTATTAAATATACTTTTAGAGACGGCTCCAGCGATCGTTTCCATCAACTCCGGTGATGATCTAACACAGATAGTAGCAAAAATGGATTATCGGAAAAGGAAGAAGGATGTCCTTGGAGGAATTTAAGAGATGATGATTACCCGAGCAAATTCGAGGAGAGAGCCAAATTAAGGGATGAGAAGTTGTTCGGGCTGTAGTTTTTATAGGGTGATTAGGGAGTTTGAGGGGTTAATTAATAATTAGTGGTCATTTAAACACTAGTAATTTTTTACAGTGCCAATTGATGCCACTTGTTTCGGATGAAGATGAACATCAATTGGAAGATCAAGCAGAGAGGTATGGGAAACAACTCCAATCGTACAGGAAGAAAAAGAGACAGGAATGTGGAGGGAGTTGCTATGCAGGAAGAGAAAATTTTTACTGTTTGCCCATAAAAAATATGCCAAACGAAAAAATGCCCTGACTTCACGGCCAATTCGAAAAATGCCCCTAGGCGCTCCAGGCGAGGGCGGCATAAGGGGCTCGGCGCCCTGGCCCGCGGCGCCAAGGGGCTAGGCGCCCTGGCCCATGGTGCCAACGGCCTATCTGTTTGTCGGATTCCTGACCACTGCCTATCCCTCCCTCTCATGTTTTTCCATCGGATTCCTGACCACTGCCTATCCCCGAGACGATATAAAGAAAAAATAGGGCTATTGCTTCCTGCCTGCCATGTGCTCTCACTTTGGATTCATGCAGGTGCTCATTTCAAGGCTACCACACTGCTGCGCCATCACTTCCTGCTTGCCACATTCGCACCTAAACATTTGTGGTAACACGATTTGCCAATAAGTAAATAATTAGGAATGAATTAATTAGATGATTTTGATAATTTAATGGACACACGCTCGGCTATAAAAAGGGTAGCAGCAGACAAGGTATTCAGACGAGCAGAGTGTTAGAAGCACTTCACTTCAGAAACAACCACTGCCTATCCCCGAGACGATATAAAGAAAAAATAGGGCCATCGCTTCCTGCCTGCCATGTGCTCTCACTTCGGATTCCTGCAGGTGCTCATTTCAAGGCTACCACACTGTTGCGCCATCACTTCCTGCCTGCCACATTCGCAACTAAACATTTGTCATAACACGATTTGCCAATAAGTAAATAATTAGAAATGAATTAATTAGATGATTTTGATAATTTAATGGACACACGCTCGGCTATAAAAAGGGGAGCAGCAGACAAGGTATTCAGACGAGCAGAGTGTTAGAAGCACTTCACTTGAGAGACAACCACTGTCCATGAGTAGAGTGACGTCATGGAGTTTCCATCGCCACCAAGGGAGTCTGTTCATGAATCTGTCCCAAGAGATGTTCAGCTACCCATGAGTCTCTGCGGCAGTCTTTGTATTTTAAGAATGTCTCAAGACATGTCTTACACTTACGGGAGACGGTATTGAAAGTGCGCAAATTATCTGTATGACCGAACACCCGAGATGGAGAGGAAGGCAAAGTACCACGTAAGTGACTTCTTACTTATTTGTTTCATAAGGAACATATAGACGCAAAAGCTAACTTTAATCTTATTAGCCTCTATTGTGCGAGTTTGTCTAATATTTGGACGCGGAGCAGACTCCGGACCAGGAGCGAGAAATGCAAAGAGAGGCGCCGTGCTAGGGCCGAGGAACGGTGGCAAGACGCCCTTAGGGAAGAAAGAAACAAGATTGCGAGAGAAGAGTTTCAAGCACAGCGCGAAGCAGACCGGCAGCGGCAGTTGAATGAGCGTGAGGCAGACCGTGCCAAAAAGCGCGAGAGGGCTGCTAGAGTTAGGGAAGCAGGACCTAGCGCGTTTGCGAAGGGAAAATACCCCGGCTGTACCCAGTAGAATGATTATCGTGTGGAACAACTATGTTTTGAAATCTCCTAAGACATGTAGGTTTAGTTATGATGCGCTAATATGATAAATTATTTTATGCATCATACGTGTCATGACTTGTATCATGTTAATCAAGTTGTTTAATATTTAATCATCGGTTCTGAAAAACCATAAAATTTGACGGTGATAACCGGGAATGATAGGAGAAGGTAAAATGACCCTTTGTTTTTTGTGACTTCGATCGGAATACGAGTACGCGTGCATTTAAGGCATTTGATATGAAAAATGACATAGACAAATGCACCATCGAGTACTGCATGAATGGTTTTGTTCGAAGGCTGGGTCTTCGATGTGCCCGTACTCCCTCCGAAATTTCTTTCGCCTGTAGCGCACTAGTTCGTTCGGACTGTCGGGGTAGTGACATCCACAAAGGCATGTATAATTGGTGCATGGGGGTTCACCTCATATTATGGGTCAAGAAGTAATTGTCTTCACTGCCACTATCTCTTGTGCACTCAGTAGACCACTTACTCGGTGCTCTAACTGTTAAATTCTTGCGTGCAGAGAGTCTATTTATGTCGATGCAGTCATGGGGTATGGATCATCCATCCATTTTGTAAAGCCACAATCATGTGCCTGTGAAAATTTGAGTGTATTCTCAATAACCTTTTTGTAACGTAATAAGATTATTTTTGATGGTATATGCACCTCAAACATGGCACATCTGTAAAACCTACGGCCCGTAAAACCATCTGCAACACGATAAAAAATCTGCACAATCGTGTCGACCCCGTGGAGGCACTTCGGCCATCCTTTATAGAACTCCATATCTCTAAGTATCGTAGGATTTGTGTTGTAGTGAGCTCTCGATACGACCGGCAAATCTTCAGAGGGTGCGTGTCCTTGAACTCCTGGGCCGTATGAAAGCCACCATCTAGGTGGCACAAATGGACAAGTAGTAGTATGCACGTTATCCATGTACTACACATAAAAAGAACGATAAAACACATACAACACATATGTAAGCAAGTTAAAAATAATAAAATCAGAAAATATAGTCACAATTAAACGAATTAAAAGAAGAGGTCACCTCCCAAACTCCTGAAGATACAGTGCCAGTGCAAGGGACGAGTGTTTGAAAACAAGATATCTGCTGCGGGTGTTTGTACGGTGCGAGATTCGTGGGCACCGGGTGCCTGATTTATAGGAAAATGGCCTCGGATTCCTAGCAGCGCGTGGGCGAGGAGCTGCTTTTGCTTGGTTGTATTGTCACATCGGGTTTAGAAGCACTGTGTGAGCATATTTTGCCTCTTCGTGTTGTCACATCGCTTTGTGAAACAGTAGGTTACACCTTGTGTGTAGTCGAGCTGTCAGGTCGTTTTCAGCTGCAATGTCATGTCGATTTCGACTGCAGTGTCCACTGACAGAGAGAGATAGGAGACGCGGGCCTTTCGGGAACTGTTTGCACCGACGGAGAGAGAAAGGGGTTGGGATTAACAACCGTTTGGACGATAGGATACATATAATGTTGATAGAGATACATAAAGTCACGATATATGGTATCACAGCACGGAAATGACAATAGGATAAAGATACATAAAGTCTCACAGCACAACCTAATAGAAGCTAATGACGGCCCCTTTTGATGGGCCCAGGTAGCCTATGGCCTGATGGGCTGAAACGCTTAGGTGGGTAACCACCAGTAGCAAGCAACGACTGGAAGCTCGCCTGCCTGTGGATGTCCTCGTTGCCGAAGTCGTCCTTGTCGGGGTTGGGCAAGGTGTGCGTGCCCTATACCGCCGACCCTGTCAAACATACTGACATGTTAAATAAGATAGGTACGTATTGTGCCTATACATAGATTATATCAAATGCGTGTACCTGATGGGTGCTCAAAGGCCCCCGGGTGGTGAAGGCTGGAAAACTGCTGCCGAAAGGCCCCCGGGTGCTGAAAGCCGGGGAGGTGGTGCCGAAAGCCTCCCGGGTGCTGAAAGCTGGGGAGGTGGTGCTGAAAGGCTGCCAGGTGCTGGAAGCCGGGGAGGTGGTGCTGAAAGGGTCCCGGGTGCTGATAGCCCGAGAGGTGCTGCTGCGAAGTACCACCTGTCATAACGGTCAACGAAGTTAAGTTTTATACTAACTGCTTGACAATCGCATATGTTAAAGAGTTTAATGAAATAACGTACCCGCTGCGACGGATCCCTGCTGGAAGCCGGTGGGCCTCCCTGCCCACGGACGTGAACACAGTCGGCACAGAGTGGGAGCTCTGGGAACTCGGGAAGGAGTCATGCTGTCCACTAGGGGCTACATAGGGTTGAAGGAACCTAAGGCCGAGAGGGGGATTGAATCGGACTATTTAAATTTTTACTTTTGTTGCACTTAGTCACTTAGGCAAGTTAAGGCACACAGCTAGCGCGTGGAATCCTACACAAGTCTAGTAGGCGGAAGCAATCAAAACACAAGTGTAGGAGGCACGAAGGCACTCGCAAACAGTGGATATCAAGATGCGGTAAGTAAATGAGACAGAAAGGCGCAAACCGATCTTTTTACCGAAGTTCGGTGCTCAACACATGAACACCTACGTCTCCGTTGAGGAAACTTCTCACACAGAGAAGTCGGGACTCTCTCGTCCCTAACCCTCAATCCACTCGTGGTAGCTCTTCACCAACACATGGTAGGCGAGCTCCAAGCCTTCACACGAATCGACAGCCTCCACACGCGAAGGGCCCCGAAACACCGACTTCACAAGAGAAGCCGACCTCGAGCACACCGAGAATTTAGCACATCTCCGATGCAATGGAGAAGAGCACCTTGAGAAGCAAGGTGACCGCCGACGCGATGGCGGGCTTTGCAAACCCGACGAACGGAGAGGAAGCACAGTGGGAAGCACGATGACCTTCACGAAGAAGGGTTTGCTTGTGGTACGGTTGATGAAGCTTGTCGATGACTACGTCTTCCGGTGGCAAGAATCCCAAAAGCACAAGACCGGAGACACTCACTCAACCCTCATCCCACCATGGAGGATGGCAAGACAACCATGGGAGAGGGCACGAACCTTGGGGATGACAAGAAGGAGACTAGGTGGTGCTCTCTTGTTCTTACTCACTCCTTCTCCCTCAATCTCACTCAATCTCTCAAGCACATGGAACCCTAGGTGGAGATGGGAACCATGGGAGGAGCTCTCTTGGTGGCTAGGGTAAGGGGTGGCTACTAATGGAGGCTCTCTCCAGTTTCCCCCGTGCTGTTGGCTCCTATTTATAGGCACAAAGCGAAACCCTAAAGGATGGGCGGCTCAGATCTGATTTCCCGAGATTAAGATCGATCCGTCGGACCCGGTCCGGTGACCGTCGGACCCGGTCCGATGAAGTTTCTCACTTGGGAATGACCTGGTCGGACTCGGTCCGACGGTGGTCGGACCCAGTCCGACAGAGAGGTTGCATTTGGGACTTAGTCGCTAGCACCTACGGCCTGGTCGGACCCGGTCCGACAGTGGAGTTGCAAAACATGTTAAGTACTTAGCCAAAATCACACTTTTCATCCAGCCGTCGGACCCGGTCCGACGGTGGTCGGACTCGGTCCGATGAGGAGGCCTATCTCGACGTCGTCGACCTCGCCGTCGCCGCCGTCGCCGTCGCCGCCATCGAGCTCGCCGCCGCCAGGTTAGGGTTCGGGTTAGGGAACATTTGGGTTCCCTCCGGGTCTAGAGGGAGGTCGAGGAGGCGGCGGTTCGGCGGTGGGTGGGGGTTCATCGAGGGCGGCGGCGGAGGCGGCGGTGGCACCGCCAGAGCCGGGGGAGGGGGTGAAGGTGGGTGGGCCGGCGTTGGTGGGGGGACCACGCCGTCCCCGTCTGTTAGGGTGGGCAGGGTGGCACGGTGGCGGGGGAGGTGGTGGAGGCGCGCGGAGGCGGACGCGGCTGAGGGAGCGAGGGGGCGAGGCGGACACGGGCGAGCGGAGACGCGGAGTGGAGGCCGAGCGATGGTGGTGGGGCGGCGAGGCGGCGCTCGCGCCGGCGACGGAGGAGACGGTGGAGACAGAGGAGGATGGCGGCGCCTGCGTTTTCCCCTAAACGCAGGCGCCTGCGCTGAAGCCGCTCCCTAACTATTTATATTGCATCCATATGGATTTATCTCAAAAAATTTTGATAGTGAAAACTGAAGAGATATATTTTAAAAACCGTATCGATGTTAGAAAAAAAAACACCGTGATTAGATGGAGTAGTTTCCTACGGCGCAGATAGCCAACCGAGAATGCACATCATCCTCCGTTTTGTCAATGACACCTATACAATTATCAATTCAGTAAATTCATACAACTAATTCTCAGCTTCGCTCATGCTTACAGCAGTTGTCTTGAAACTTTTAAAATATCTGACGGTTGGTGCGATATGGCCACTAAAAATACAACAGACAGTAATAGCAAGTACAGCGTACCGCGTACGTAAGGTCGAGCCATCTTGGAGGAAAAATCTTAGATCGACAATACTGTGGTCTCTATGGAGTATGGACTATGGAGGGTGTGACGTTTAAGCACGCTATGGGCCAAATTAAGCGTGTTATTAGCCGATTTTGATTGAAAAGTCGGTGTGGCTCGCGAAAAACTTTGATAGTGACGAACAGATACAGGAGTGCACGCCGTGTAACCTCTTGGTCTTGTCGATGGAACCGGTTTCTGGCTTTTCTTTCCGTTACTTTTTTTTTTTTTTTGAGAGAGAGAGCTTTGCACTTGTAACAGGAGACATAGGATCCGCTAGCTACTGGGTCATCATTCTTTTTTAGTTCCTTTAGAGCTATCTATATGTATGCCAATGCAGCATAAAAAATGATGTAAATAAAAAAAAATACAGATAGAGAATTGGACTATCTTGAATCCTGTAGTCATATATCACGATAACCCGACAGATTGTGTGTGTGAAGATGGTTTGTCTATACTACTCTATTAGTTGTTATAGACAGGTATTGTCTATTACTACCTCCGGTCACAAAAAGAAGTCGCCGTTGATTTTTGGAAACATCTTTGACCATTCGTTTTATTAAAAAAAAGTTATGTAGATATTATTTATTTTGTTGTGATTTAGTTTATTATTAAATATATTTTTAAGTATGACTTATATTTTTATATATTTATATTTTTTTTTAATGAGACGAATGGTCAAAGATGTGTGCAAAAGTCAACGGCGACTTCTTTTCGTGACCGGAGGGAGTACTATTTTACACTCTCTTAGCATAGTTGTAGTCAAGGCACTCCAAATAGAATGTATATAACAATGTTCATAGCTTTAATTGCTATGCCACACACATGTGTGCTTCACTTGTGGAGAGTCCATAAAAAGAAAAAAAATCTGTTGTATATCACTATGATTTGTAGCTATTGTTGTTAGTAAGAAAATTTGAGTCTTTGCTATATAGCACTCTAAATTCAATATATTTAGCGCATATCACTATTGTATATTGTCATTGGTTAAGATATTCAAACTATATATAAGACAATTTCAAGCAAATAAAAGAATTACAAAATACCAAATACAAGTGCATTTCAGTAGACAAATTTCAAAAATCATAATTTAACATTTAAATGCCAAATCAAAATTATGTTAAACATCTTTCCACAAATATAAAAAAACCCAAAGAATTGTTGAGGTGTCCTCATCGCATCAAATTCTGATCTTGATAATTTGACGTGTAGTGAGTCTCTTAACAAAGGAGTGGATAGTCACCTAAGGTGACCCCTTAACGATTCAAGGGGCAACCCACCCATCGCCAAGCTCCCTCTGCCTACAACCTTCTCCATCGCCGCTAGAGGGACGGCTCCTCCTCCATTCTCCCATCTTCACTACCACAGAATTGGCCTTTGATACCAGCCCATCAGTCTTGGTTGGGAACGAACCAGGACTGGGAGTTACAACATTCCTAGTTCAACGACTACTAGGCCGTAGGGGCAACTCAGTACCAGCTAGAGGCATGAACCGGTACTAATGGTAGCACATCAGTACTGGTTCGCAATATGAACCGATACCACACAACCTCCTGGCAAGTGGGTGTAGATCAGTTGGCTCAAGGGTTTGTTAGTACCAATTCATGTGTCGCATCGGGACTATCATGCCCTATTTGAACTTCTTCCTCTTCCCTATTTTCTACCTGACCAAATAGTGTAGCGCCGACCAACGCCCAAATTTTGAAATTTTGGTCATTTTAGTCCAAGCCAAGTTAACCAAGGTTAGTAGCTTGAAAATGAAATTTGGTGTTAAATAAAGCTTAGTTTTTACTTGAAGATGAAATTTTGATCTTTTCCTATGATCGATGAAAGATTATGAATGTGAAGATCTAGCTCAATCGCCTCAAGTAGGTTGCAAACACTTGTTTTGTACGCTTGGAGTTTGCTTGGATTATGATATACCTCACATGGAAGGTGTGGTTTTAACTCAAATTTATGTTTTGATTCCTCAACTAATGAAGAATTTCGAAATCTAGACTTTCATCCACCAATGCTTTTACTAGGTTGCAAACAAATTTTAAATAATTTTTAAATAAATTAAATATTAGTTTAATTTGTGTTTTGGCGATGAAGACCTAGAAAATATGTTGTGTGATAGAGGGAGAATACAACGATGAAAGATAATACGAAAAGTTCCAACACCTACGAAAGTTACTTTCAGAGGGTAACAAACTGGCTGAAACTACGTATTACGCCAAGCAAGTTGTCTGCCCTTTGGGGTTGGAGGTACAGAAGATACATACATGTTGTCACGACTGTATCCTTTATCGCAATGAGTACGAGGATTTAGAAGCTTGTCTGGTGTACAAAACTTCACTTTATATGACCAGGTGTGATGACCCAGGTGGGGTAGAGGGGTAGCGTAAGAAGAAGAGACCCTCACTAAGGTGGCGTGGTATTTCCATATAATCCCTCGGCTGAAGTGTTTATTTGCGAACAAAGTGAATGCTCAGATGATGTGCTAGCCCAAAGAAGATCATAAGAACGATGGAAGGATAAGGCACCCCGCCGATGAATCCCAATGGAGGAAAGTCGATAGAAAATACCCAGAGTATGTTGAGCATGTGAGGAACCTAAGATTTGGGTTGAGTACGGATGGGATAAACCCGTTTGACGAGATGAGCAGCAGTAACAACACTTGGCCCATGACACTATGTTTCTACAACATTCCGCTTTGATTGTGTATGAAATAGAAGTACATTATGATGTTGTTACTTATCCAAGGCCTGAAACAATTTGGAAACAACATCGACGTGTACCTCAAAACATTCATTTAGGTACATTGTATGGAATCAGTATGTGGAACGATTTAACCCCAGAAAGATAACCCGCTGTTTCAATCAGCGGTTTAATATAAACCACCGTTTGGAATGGCGGCTTAATATTCTAGGGTTAACCCATCGTTTTAATTAGCGGTTCAGTCTGCCTCACCAATTGAAACGATGGTGGGCGACTATTTCTATAATTTTATAAAACAGAAAATTATTTATGTAATTTCAAATTTTAAAAAATATATTTTAATAAAAAAAACCCTTGGATGGACAAGAAGCACGGGACGCAGCCCAGTAGCTCGGCACTAGCGGCCCAGTGTGGTCCAGTTAATTTGGCTAACGTGCACGCGAGGCACAACGTTACTCGGCCCAGCGAAGCGCACGGCGCATGAGTAGGGAGGCAGGGTAAGCTGGATGGCGCGGCCCAACTAACTTACATGCCCTGAGTGTAGGGATGTGATCAGATCGGATAATGTCGGATATCGTTCTATCCATATCTATATCGGTATTTTTTACCGGATACAGATTCGAATGTCAATGTGTCGAATATGGATACAAATTTGAAAAATATTGGATAACATCGGTTACGAATACAGAGCGAATACAGATCGGATAAGACAAGGATACGGATATTTTTAATAGAATAGTTAAAATTGATTTTCAAAAATCCGTTCCATATTTTAACAAAATATGGTCAAAATTTAAATTTAAAAGTGGAAATTTATAACAATAGTAAAAACAAAACATTAGAAAGTCTATACACGTATATTATTGACTTAGTTTAGATTTAAAAATTTTAAAAAATAAATTTAAAAGTTGGGAAATTATCCATAAAAATTATAGAAATACATTTTAAAAAATCCAAAAATATATTCGGATAATATCTATATTTTATATTCAGATATTATCCAACAAAAACTCGAATATTCCTTATGCACCGAATAATCAGTACTCCGTATTTGTATCCATATCCACACCAAATTATAAATATCGATATTTTTATCCGTAAAAATAGTCGAATATTCATAAAACGATCCTGGCGTCTATGCGCTGACAGGGCTAAGAATATTCATAAAACGATCCTGGCGTCTATGCGCTGACAGGGCTCAGGAATAGCAGAGGTGCACACGGTAAAGGGGACGTCAGGGTGGCGGCGGCTCAACCAGAGAGGAACGGGGGCGAGCTTGGCGGCGCCCACAGCGGTAGGCCGAGGCGGCTCGCATCGCCGGCGGTGAAGAACGGCGAGGGAGTCAAAACGGCAGGATCCTAGGGCTTTGTGGTGACACGAGGAACCTACGGGTGGCCACAACACGGGGAGAGGGCAATGACATCGGCGGCTCTTCGGTTGCTGGCCGAGAGGAAGAGTGGCGCGCGACGGCGAGCCTAATCCGGTGAGGTTTGGGCAATTAGCTAAAAGGAATGCTCTTACATGCTAAGGCAAATATAGGGAGGAAGAAGGATAAATATTACCTCGAGATGGTGTGTCAGGGACGATACCCAGGCGGAAGGTGGCAACAAGGAGCCGGAGGCGTGATTGGGCGGGTTGGGCTGAGTGTGTGTCTCAGTGAGCCGTGGGCTTGTAAGCGTGAGTGGGCCGAGGCCTGTGTGAGCCGGCCGTGGGGAGTCATTTTAACCGGATTGCTGTAGCTGTCTGAACCTTGTCGAAAAATGAAATAGCATTTGCCTTCTTCCCCAATCTTCTTCTTCCCCTTTTCCTGGCCTGCGCTACGGCGGCGATCGTGATGGAACGTGATGCTTGAACCCTCGGGTTCGGGTCATCACAATTGGTATCAGAGCAGTGGCGATCGGGAGGGCTTCCGTATACTCGTGGTGTTGATCGGTAAATCCGAGGGGAGGGTTAGTGATTGCCTTCGGGTTCGATCACTGTAAAACCCCCATACCCAAGGTTCGATCCACTCTGAGAGGGAGTCACCACGGCACCGGCAAAGCCTAGCGCTCAAGTGCGGCAAGTGGTAGCGGCGATGGGAGATATGGAGGATCGGGTGGGAGAAGCCCTGAAGAAAGAGATCGAAGCGCTGGGGAACAGGATGGAGATTCAGATGGCAATCATAGAAGAGAAGATGGGAATGAGACTGATCGAAATGGAGCACAAATTGGTGGAGCAGCAAGAAAAAATTGAGCAAGTTGGAGTTAAAATGGATCTGACGATGAGTTAAGTGGGTAAATTGCAAACAGAGCATCCAGGGGCGAGTAGGGTAATCCGGGGCGCTCCGCCCCCTCCCATAGCCATTCCTGCTCGTGATGTATCTGGAATTATGGGGACTGGACCAAGAGTCGCGCCGACAGTGGTGACTGGGTTGCATGGATTCGGCGAGGCACAAAGACCTCAGGTAACTTTTCCTCCGCCGACCCCTGTTTCTGTGGATGTTGGAGAGTCTACTTCCAGGAAAACGTGGATGCCGAAGATGGATTTTCCAAAATTTGGGGGTAGTGATGTGAGGATTTGGGTGGATAAGTGTGAGACATTTTTTGCCATGTATCAGATTCCATCTGGGTTTAAAGTGGCTGCGGCAACTATCTATTTGATTGAAGGGGCTGCTCATTGGTATCAATCTTACAAGCTAACGACCCCTGATCACACCTGGGAGCAATTTAAAGCAGCAGTGGTTCTGGAGTTTGAAGGGAATGAATATAGAAACAAGCTTTGGGAATTGCTGCACCTCAAACAGACAGGAACGGTGGACGAGTATAAGAGGAAGTTTGAACTTCTGGTCTACCAGATTCGTCTCTATGACACATCGGTTGGGGGTATGATGCTGGTCACCAAGTTTATTATGGGGTTAAAGGAGGAGTTGCGAGCTGCTGTTGAAATGCAACTACCAGATACGGTTTGGAAAGCTGCAACTCTAGCTGTGGTGCAAGAACAGATATTGGCTACATCCAAAAAAACTGGGTATAGAGGGACATATTCCAAACTCAGTACCACTGGAGAGCACCTTGGGGAGGCAAATTCTAAAGGAATATTGCAGCAAAAACACGAGAAAGGGGATTTATGGAAAGCCCGACAGCTTAAAGACTATAGGAGATCGAAGGGCTTATGTTTCAAATGTGGGGAACCTTATAACCCTCAGCACCAATGCCCAGGAAATCAGATTGGACAAGTAAGGGCAATGCAAGTGCAAGAAATTATACCAGATGAAGTGTTGGACACATTGGTTCAAGAAGAAGAACTAGAACAACTTGAGGAGGCCCAATTATCTCTCAATGCTCTCACAGGTGTGGACAATCCCTGCACTATAAGACTTCGGGCTTTGATCGGTCAGAAGGTCTTCTTAATTCTAGTGGACTCAGGCAGTTCCCACAGCTTTGTGGATGCTCACTTAGTGGAAACATTGCAATTACCGACAATATCAATACCAAGGATGCAGGTCAAGGTAGCAAATGGAGAATTGATGCAATGTGGTCATTGTGTCCCTGCCTTGAGCTGGTGGATACAGGGTCACACCTTCTCTCATGATATGAAACTGTTACCATTAGGGGGATACGATGCCATTCTTGGCATGGATTGGCTCAGTAAATGGGGTGTCATGCAGTGTAATTGGTTAGATAAGTGGATTGCCTTTTCCTATCAAGGATGCTCAATTACATTGCAAGGAGTAAAAGAGGAAGCCACACCCTCATTATCAGAGATTTCAGCTGATACATTATTCAAAAGTCAGGTTGGCAATGATATATGGGCCACTGTCGTTCTGCAGCCGGTTACTGATCATCAAGCAGCAAACATTCCATCTAGTATTGAGGCTGTCTTGCATCAGTTTGAAGATGTTTTTCAAGAAACAATGGGTTTACCTCCACACCGGCCGTATGATCATACAATTCCTGTGCTTCCAGGCTCTGCTCCAGTAAACGTTAAACCGTATAGATACTCTCCAACTCAAAAAGATGAGATTGAACGGCAGGTTAAGGAAATGTTAGCGGCTGGCATCATAACTCCTAGTATGAGCCCGTACGCTTCCCCGGTGCTACTTGTAAAGAAAAAAGATGGATCATGGAGGTTTTGTGTGGATTATAGGAAACTTAATGCTATCACAGTGAAAAGCAAGTTTCCAATGCTGATAGTTGATGAGTTGTTGGATGAATTGGGAGGGGCCAAAATTTTCTCCAAGCTAGACCTTAAATCGGGATATCACCAGATCAGAATGTGGGAAGGAGATGAAGACAAGACAGCGTTTAAAAGTCACCATGGGCTTTTCCAGTTTAAGGTTATGCCCTTCGGGCTTACAAATGCCCCTGCCACATTTCAATGTGTTATGAACAACCTGTTTGCAGCCTATACTCGAAAGTGTGTGCTAATCTTCACGGATGACATCTTGATCTATAGTCGTTCCATGGATGAGCATATATCTCATTTAACAGAAGTGTTGTCGGTTTTAAGGGACAATTACTTATATGCTAAAAAGAGCAAGTGTGAGTTTGCATCTTCTCACTTGATCTATCTTGGGCATATCATCTCTGCTGAGAGGGTGGCCACCGACCCTGAGAAGACTAAGGTTATGGTTGATTGGCCTGTACCTTCAACTATCACTGAACTCCGAGGCTTCCTAGGGCTGACTGGGTATTATAGAAAATTTGTCAAAAACTATGGTTGGTTGGCCAAACCACTTACTGTTCTGTTACAAAAGAAACAATTCCAGTGGACATCTGAAGCTCATCAAGCATTTCAAGCCCTCAAGGAAGCTATGGTCTCTACCCCGGTTCTAGTGCTGCCTGATTTCGCTAAACCATTTGTTATTGAGACCGACGCCTGTGATACTGGAATTGGGGCCGTGTTATCCCAAGAAGGTCATCCAGTGGCATTCTATAGCAAAGCGTTGGGGCTTAAAAACAAGAGCTTATCTATATATGAAAAGGAGTTTTTGGCCATAATGATGGCTGTGGACAGATGGAGGCAGTACTTGATACGAGGACCTTTTGTCATTCGAACTGATCACAAGAGCTTGTGTCACTTAGAAAATCAGGTCCTATCCTCTGATTTACAAAAGAAAGCAATGGCAAAACTAGTGGGATTACAGTTCCAATTCCAATATAAGAAGGGTCCAGAAAATAGAGCAGCTGATGCTTTGTCTCGGGTTGGACAATTTTTCTCGGTTCAATCGGTCTCTGGGGGTCAGCCAATTTGGGTCCAAGAGCTTCTCAACTCGTATGCGGTGGATCCCAAAGCCCAAGAATTGCTGCAAAAGTTAGCGCTGGCTGGTGGTCACTGGGAGGATTTTGCTCTGCAACAGGGCATCATATATGTTAATGGCCGAATTTGGGTGGGAACCAATATTGGGCTGCAAAACAAAATCATTCAAGCCTTCCATTCCACACCTATTGGAGGACACTCTGGAATGGCAGCCACTTATCACAGGATCAAGAAGTTATTTAGTTGGGAAGGCTTAAAGACATCAGTTCAGGATTTTGTGAAACAATGTGCAGTATGCCAGCAAGCTAAGCACGAGCACTGCAAATTGCCGGGTTTGTTACAGCCATTGCAAATTCCGGAGGGAGCGTGGCAGGACATTTCCATGGACTTTGTCGAAGGGTTGCCTTTATCGGAGAGCTATTCGGTCATCTTGGTCATTGTGGATAGGTTCACCAAATATGGTCATTTCCTCCCTGTCAAACATCCTTTCACTGCTGTTTACATTGCCAAACTGTTTTTCAACAACATTGTCAAATTACATGGGTTGCCTCGCACCATAGTGTCCGACAGAGACAAAATATTTACTAGTAGCTTTTGGAAGGAACTGTTCAAACTATTTGCTGTCCGTTTGCACATGAGTACGGCCTATCATCCTCAGTCGGATGGCCAGACAGAACGGGTAAATCAGTGTGTTGAAATGTACTTGAGATGCTCCTGTTCACAAACTCCTAAAGATTGGGCCAAATGGTTGCCGATGGCGGAATTTTGGTACAACACATCATATCATAGTGCCATTCAGATGTCTCCTTTCAAAGCACTTTATGGCTATGAACCTTCATATGGGGTATTACCGGATTATGTTTCTGCTCACAAGGACGTTACTGATATGGTTCGGGACAAGGAGACATTCTCTGCATTGTTGAAAACGCATCTGGCAAGAGCTCAACAGCGTTTCAAGCATTATGCAGACACTCACAGGTCTGATCGGGTGTTTCAAGTGGGAGAAAAGGTATTACTGAAGTTGCAGCCTTATATTCAGTCTTCGATAGCAGCTCGACCTTGTCCAAAGTTGGCATTTAAATTCTTTGGTCCATTTGACGTTCTGGAACGAATTGGATCAGCTGCTTACAAGCTTAAACTACCGGCTTCCAGTGCAGTTCATCCAGTGTTTCATGTGTCTCAGCTTAAAGCTTTCGTCCCTGACCATACTCCGGTTTCTAATGAACTTCCGGATGCGTTGATGCTCGACGTGCAAGACGTCGAACCAGAGGAAATACTGGATCGTCGTCTTATCAAGAAAGGTAATGCTGCATATCTTCAGATTCTTGTAAAATGGACCGGGTTATCTGCAGATTTCGCATCGTGGGAGGATTATGAAGTTTTGAAGCAGAGGTATCCGGATGCTCGCGCTTGGGGTCAAGCGTCGTCTCAAGGGGGCGGCACTGTCAGGGACGATACCCAGGCGGAAGGTGGCAACAAGGAGCCGGAGGCGTGATTGGGCGGGTTGGGCTGAGTGTGTGTCTCAGTGAGCCGTGGGCTTATAAGTAATATAATAACATAATGACTATCCTATAATGGTTTTAAACATTAAACAAGAAAAATAACTATACAACATTATTAAAATAATTTTTCTCACTTACCCATAGGAGAAGAAAGCTCTCTACTGTTGAATGAGCTCGCCACTGCTGGGTGGGAATGCCCGAGCTCTCCTCTGTTGATGGGTGGGAAGGAAATGCTGCTGGTGAGAATGGGTGAGAATGAAGGCAAATATGGGATAAGGGCTTTATATAGTTGCGGTCCCCCCTGGCGCCCTCGCCAGGAGCGCCGTGCCCCCCTAGGCGCCCTCACCGGGGGCGTCGTCCCCCCTTGGCGCCCTGGCCGGGGACGCCCTGCCCGCCTGCCACGCCTACCACCTAGGCGCTCTCACCCGTGGCGCCTTGCCCTTGGCCCCCTGGGGGGGGCGTGCCCCTTGGCGCCCTGGGTGGGGGCGCCCTGCCCCTTGGCGCCCTGGGCAAGGGCGCCTACCCCCTTGGCGCTGTCCGCAGGAGCGCCCAGACCTCTTATGCCGCCCTCGCCTGGAGCGCCTAGGGGTATTTTCCAAATTGTGCGTAAATCTTGGGCATTTTTTATTTGCGGAATTTTTTATGGGCAAACAGTAAAAATTTTCGCAGGAAGAGGGAGACAGGCAGGTGCTGCGCAATGGGTAAAGAAGAGAGAGAAAAGAGAATGGCAAGTGAGCCCCAGGAAAGGTGAAAGGAAATCAATTAAACAAAGTCAAAACACATAGAATATAATAGAAATATATTTCTGGTTTTTTCCAAAATACTCATCAAATAAAATAAATGAAGACAAAATATAAATATTATTTTTTAAATATCACCGACATTTATTTGATTCTAAAATTTCAACAAATGTAACCTAGGGTTACATGGTTGTATGGAAATAATTATCAAAATAATTTGTATAAATATTATTTTAGGAAAACATCCAGATATTTTTTATTTTTATAAATACACAAGTCTTTGTTAATAAATCAAAATTAAATTCTCTTACTTTTAAATTATCATGCATTTTTTATGTTTTAAATTTTTTAATTTAAAATTCTTAAATAATGTAAATGCAATGCAATGATTTTATTTTTATAATAATGAGGATGTTACACATAAAGGTTAAAATATTTAATGTTTGCAAACTAATACCTCGTTAGTTGAGGTGTACGCCTGACTTGAGCCACAACGCAAAAGAATACTTGACGGAACCAAGTGTGTGGACCTGTTTGGTTCATCTTTCTTAATTGGTACCAAGAGGATGTAATCCATGAAGTTATCGTACACAAAGTCAACTTTACCCTTGTGTAATCATGTTGTCTCTCCACCCCATGGATAGTTTCAACATCCTTCGGGAAACACGCCTGCCCTCAAGCTACCACAGGCACGACAATCTTGCATTTGGTCACCTCCCATAATGTTCATGTGCTAGCAAACAAAGAAAACCAAACTACACCCAATATAACCGAATATGTGAGATCATATGGAGTTGCTCTATGTTGTGATGAATAATATCGAAGAAGTTTGTGTATGCGTATTTTGAATGGTTTGGGGTGACGCAAGGCGTACCACGGAAATTTCATATGTTGGCATTTTTTTATTTTTTGGAGCATGTGAATGCTTTGTTTTGGCATGCATGTAATGGTTGGAAATGAACTAACTTGCAAGTATCAAGGTAAGTTTGGGTTTTGGATGAATTAATCTTTATGCCACAGGTCTACGTGGACTGTTGTCGGCAACAGGCCTTGGACGCAAGCTGGAGGTTCGGGTGTTCAGGACGGCAAGAAGGTTGCGCGACATAGTCGAACTAGGACCTGGGATCACAAATATGGTGTGGAAAAAGGATTGCAACTGACGAATGGGACCGAGGCGCGGCAGGTGGATCGCGGGCGTCAGAATCTTCGAAGTTGGTTATGTACGAGATATGTGAAGCATATTCCCATGGTGTGGTTAGTTTAGAGGTGGTTAATCTCAACCATCCATGAGGCATCTAAGGGTGTCGGCAATTTCTCGCGAGATATCGCGATACTATCGAGCTCATGGCTATAAAAGTAGAGGGGGTAACTCCCACTTCACTTGTGCCTTGTGCTGAGATTTGGGGTGTATTTAGTGCACTTTTAAAAGTGCTTTGCCTATCTAGCAGTATGGCTTGCAATTGTCATGACCTTCGGTATTCCTACAGTATCACTGTGATTGTATACTAGTCCCGAAAGATCATAGCTAGCACATTATATACAGCGGACAGTTAAATTGGATATCATCGCAGCATAAATTAACTAATAAAATATCAAGCTTACATTAGATATCATTTAGTTTACATAGACAATATGGTCCAGTATTGAATAGTAAATTAAAATAATAAATCAGAGCAGGAATGAAAGATATTGACGTATCCAATCGGCCAACTCGGAATACGCAGATAGTAGCCATCGTCACCTTCGAAAGGATTCAGCTGCAACCACACTAGATTGGAGCCTTCACCTAAATCAAATTTTCCATGGTCGATATAATGAGTACACAACTACCCAGCCAACAGTTCTTAACATGTATACAAGTAACAAATAATGGGATGGTTGTTTTGCTAAAACAACACCTATCTACTCAATTTGTTGTAACAACATTATTATTGGTTGAAAACATGAGATGAACACTCTTTAGTGACACGAGATTAACCAAAGGACGGCTAATCATCTCAACAGGCACTCCCCACCTCTGATAAAACGAGCTTGGTCAAAGAACAGCTAACCGGCTCAACTACGACTCTCTGCTTACACTATCCTAGCAGATTTATTTATTAATTACGATGAGACCATCATATAAAAACTTTTCTCCCCGTTCATAACCATGGACATGGCTGTCATAATAATTTTAACTCTACAAAGTGTGTGCACGTCCCCCACAACCTTGTGTTATCTCGAAGAGAGAAATAATACAAACCATTCACTTGTTACATCTATCACTTCATTTTGCTATAGATTGTGGTCCGAATTTTATGTTGAAAAGAGTGTTCTTCTCAAAACTCTTAGAACCAATATTTTATATTTTTGGCCGCTTTAAGAGATTGAATGAAGATCCACCGCAAGTTTTTACTTGAATCAAACGAGGCTGCTGTAAAATGATTAAAGACTATTTTTTTTAGCAATAGATTTTGTATATACCTATCTCAAAAGATTTCAAACGAGTGCGAGGGAGCAATAATCTCTTGAACTCTCGGTTGTCCTTAGCTTACTTATCTACTTCTCCTAATTTTGAGCTATTTATCTCCTAATTTTGGGTGTTTCCAAGGCAACCTCCAAGCCATTCCTCTTTGTTTGACTTAGATTTTTAAAGATTTTACAGGCGTCACCGAGATAAGGAAAAATATATTAAAAAATCAAACCGTTCGTTGCTTATAAGTCAAATAAGTTCGTAACTAAAGAATTTGTAGCTGACTTACCAAATATCTCTACCTTATGGCAGTTTCAATTACATTATTTTCAGTTCTCCACAGGATTTGTATATTTCATATCCCACAATGTCTAATCTGAGCTGAAGACTACTAGGCACAATAGTGGTGGGTATCGAAGGTCACAAAATACTTTCATCACAAAATGTAAATAAAACAGAAATCTCTCTCACCAAAGACCAGTGCATTGCCATCGACCTGCGTAAAGCTACCGCAGTCCGCAGCGTCACGAAGGGGGATTGGAAAGAGGAAGTAATTCCCTAGTCTATGAGTAGTGGTATGTACTATGAAAATATTCTTGTGTGAAAGTGATTATTCTGCACATATTGGAGGTTTCTTCAAGTGAAATAATCATGTTAGCCAGCTGCAGCTTATGCTGTTCAACGCCAAATTAGAAATAACAAGAATATGAGATACAGATGACAACTAGATTGTTATACATCATGTCATCATGCGAGTCTCTTTGACTAATACAGCTCCATCAAAACAGCATGCAACTATATTTAGAGCAGTCAACTCCTCATGCACTCTTTGTTTGCTGCATTTCATCACAAGAAAAAGGATGAGCGAACTAAAAGCTTAATGATGCAGATCAAATTAGACTAGCATACTATGCAATGGAGTTTCATTAATACCAGAATGAAAATTATGAAAGATAACAAGCTGGGTGTGTTGAAAACCTGTCATTCAATATTGTTTTAATTTATGACAGCAACATTGAAATTGGAGTTGCGTGTTTATATATGGGTATAAAATAGAATTTCCCTTCAAGTGATGCTTACTTCTAAACCCCAGTCCCCAAAAAGATGGTTGAAAAATTTTGGTGTCAAAACATTTTTTTTTCATTTCTGCTTTGATCCTCAGGACCTCAGCTATATCAAACATTAACAGTTCACTTTGTAATTTGCCGATATTTCAGTTACAGTGAAAGTGGGGCTTGCCCTTCTTTCATCCAAATTGCAAAGCATTTTGGACCACTAAATTAAAATCATTATTAATTTTATGGAATAGAAATTCTGCTCTATGTGCCCCTTATTTTAGAATCGTATTTTTCCCTTTTCCTTGGTTGAAAATGTAGCCAAAACTTAGGTTAAATTTCTATTTGTATAACAATGTGAAGAAATCTTATGGCTGACCATCACAGCAGGTGTTCCCATGCAACCAAAGCATACAGTTTTGTAGATACACCTTCATATCACAAAATTAAAAAACAAAGAACAAATGTTATTGAAAAAGAAGTGTCTTCTTTTACCTTTTGGAGAAGTTCCAGTGAGCTTTAAAGTTTTCAGGCTAAGCTTTGAATGTAGGGGAACATTATTTTAATCTTGTTACCATAAGTTGCAGTGGCTCCTCTCAAAACCATCAGTTGCCATGTACAATTTTTTACAACACATTCCAATTATTTAAATTTAGATCATCCAGTCAAAACAAGCATACCTTTTTTTCCTCCTCAATCATAGCCTTGATATATGAGTATAGAGCAACACCAGCAATGGCAATACAAGTGCCAATTCCAGTTTGCGTGGTGATCTTGTTGCCTGGTCAGCATTATGTTTACGAAATGTTATATGGAAGTGTAGCGTTTACAAAATGGCAAGAACAAGAATATACATATGTATTGATCATTAAGAACTCATTGAAATACCAAAAACTATGATTGAGAAGCCAATGACGAAGACGCGTTTTAACACATTGCCAACAGCATGTGTTAGAGGGGCCACCCGCTCCAATGTGTTTATAGCAACCTGGGTGCCCAAAAATTTTGGTCGACATATTACAATGGATGAAAGTAGGGGGACAAATCTTTGACATTTAGCAATATCATAACTTCAATATCTGAAACAACTACAAGAAGTTTCAGAGAAAAAAAGATTAAAAAATTGCAGTGCACTGTGGAAATGCTTGTACTGTGCTGGTCGATGTTGCTTGAATGTTAGTCATTGCGAATGGAGGCAAGTCATATATACCATGAATCAACAGTATACCTGATTATAAAGGTGATAGAACAAGCCCACAAAGAAAAAGTTAGAAACCAACTTTGTCAATCCAACTTTGGCAATTGCATTTTTAAATCCATGATGCATTAGTTGAGGTCCTTCAATCTGCAAGGTTTTTATTCTGATACATAAATATGAAAATTGTACTATTCATAAATAAGTGATTGTATAAAGTAGTTTCTGGACGGGAAATTATATCCAATAATCTGGTTAAACATGCATACGAACATCATGTTGACTTGGGCTTTCTGTGTTGTTGGTGATTTGTGAGCGGCCTACCCCGAGATAGGCCTTGGACCGGATCCGTACCGGCCTGTCGAGCGTACAGAAAGCCTGAAAGGCCCCCCTTGGACGTACTAGAAAGAACGTCTAGCCCGCCGGGGTCATCCTCGGGCTTGACCAAGTCAACCGTGCCTCCCTAAGTCCTAACCAGGAGCGTTGCCATACTTTCCTCAGCCTTGACCAAGAAGAATTGTACCTCCCCGGGGTATCCGTAGCCCGGGGAGAGGCGCGCGGGCAGCTCGCCTTGTCGTTTGCCCCTTGGGCAAATAGCAACAGCTGCTGCTCTACGCGACGCCCCCCAACAGGTGGCGCGGAGCTGGCTCCGACCAGTCAATGCTATATTGGGGATAAAGGAAAAGTGCTTTCTCCCTGAGCAGGCTGCTCCCCCGTGTATGCACACCAAGATGAACACTTGTCCAGTACTAACCAGACCAGCTTCTCTTTACAGGCCATAGACAGAACGGAGCCCGAAATTAGACAAGGGCACCGCCACTAAAGATGGACAAAGCAGAGATAGGCGCGGACCCGCCGTATCAGCTCCGGGTAGCCTGCCGCACCTATAAAAGGAGATGCCTGCCCGACGTAGCGGGACCCGGAACCTTCGATCCGATCCGAGCTACGCCTAAGAGAGCACCAACGTTCGAAGCTTCCTTAGCATTAGCCGTAGCATAGTAGATTCTAGCCACCTAAGTGTCCGACACTCCCTTGTAAGCTCGGGATCGGCGCCTTCAAGCCCGTTCTCGGCACCCTTGTACTGTTTTCCACTAGATAATCAACGATGGATGGAGTAGAGCTATTACCCGGCAGTGGGGGCTCGAACATGGTAAAAATCACTTGTCTCCACGGTTTGTATCTCCTTCTCCTTTCTCTTTCTTCCCCTCTCAATCTCACCGCACGACGGATCTGTACCCGGATCCGACGTCGCATCAGGCGTAGTCCAGGAAGACCGCGTGGCCAGAGCCCCCGCGAGCTCGGCCGTCGCCCCGGGCTGCTGGGAAGGGTTGTCATTGGGCCTCTAACTACAAATTCGTCTGCCAGTCCGTGGACCCGCTGCCCTCTGAGGCGTGTTTCCCAGACACCGACATGTGTGCCTGCCAACGGTACGTAAAGTTGTAAGCACACAAAAAGGATGCTAAAAACCCTATTTATGGAATTATGTTCATCTCCTACTTGCTTTCACTAATTTTTGTTGGCCCAGTAGCTCACACGGACAGTAAGCAAAGCTCTCACAAGATCTCACACTAATGTTCACTTAGGAAGCAATTGAGACTCACTATATTGCAGCTGCAATATTCATTGAACTAGTACTCATGCTTGGCTGACAAGTGCTCCTATTTATAGGCTAAGCTCAACTAACCTTAGCTTAGCCCATATATCCAAAACATTCTAAAGTTAACTATTAATATTTGAGTTCTAGTAACAGCTAGCTGCTTCTAGTATCTACTATCTAGTAGTACATCCAAGTAGCAGAACTGGAATATTCTAGAAGCTACTAGCATCTCCATGCAGCTACCAACTAGCTACTCCTACTATCTTCTAGTAAATGTCAAGATTATATCTAACAGTCTCCCCTAATCTTAATATCTTAATCTAACTTGTTGACGCATTCGGACACTTGTACGATATGCGCAACACTTACAAAGCATGCATAGGATGGCGACGCAACTACTCAATACCCCATGCTCTACCTTCAACTTCGACTTCTGGACGGCGACGCGACTACTCAACATCCAGGACACAACTCGTCAAAACCTACTCTCAGAACCTACTCTTAGACTCGACTTCGAGATGACGACACGACTTCTCAACATCGTGGACCCAACTCGTTGAGTCCATCTTCATAGCAGTGAAGGCTCATCATCAGCATAAAAAAGGAGGTTCACCTCCTCTTGCTCCTTCCCTTAGTGTGGCATTTCTTAGCAAAATGCTCAAACTTCTGTTGATAGTTGAAGCACCAGATATTTGCCTTCTCAAATTTGCAGTATTTACCAAAATCTTTTGTGTTCTTGCCCTTAAACCTTGCTTCCCACTCCGCACGAATGAAAAAGCTCATTCCCTTCTTCGACTCGCCAATGACATCTATTCCTCTCCTCATATGCCTTGAGATGACCGAGCACTTCCGTCAGCTTCTTCTTTATATCAGCAAGCTGCTCAAAAGTAGAAACAAAAGGTAAGAACCTGTCAGGTACCGCAAAGAAGCTTGTTGACAACCGTGTACTCCTCTATCTTTTCTCCGAGCGCTCCTATCTCATTGATGATGGTGGTTAGCTTCATGGCGAAGTCACTAACCGACTCCGTCTCCTTCATGTACAAATCCTCGAAGTCCCTCATCAAGATCTGAACACGAGCTTCCTTAACGTGGTCAAAACCAACAAGCAACTCTTGCAATGTGTCCCAAACCTCCTTTGCTGTTGTCTTCTCCGCCAAGACCATCATCATGTCCTCCGGTATAGTTTGCATGATAGTTGCGAGAGCCATCTGATCCTTGCGCTCGTCGATAAACTCCTTACTCTCCAATGCATCCCACATTCCTTGCGCCTGCATGAAGATTTTCATATTCACCGCCCAAGGCCCATAGTTGATGTCGGTGAGCATCGGGTACTAAAGACTTATGACGCCTTCTCTCGTCGACGTCCTCGAGACAACCTCGCTGCCACTGCGGCCACCACCACTAGATTTTGTACTTTCTAGTATCCGTGGCATGACCTTCGTCATGTGATGAAGAAACTAACCTGGCTTTGAAACCAATTGTTGACCCAGGAGCTCACACGAACAGCAAGAAAACTCTCACAAGATCTAACACTAATGTTCACTTAGGAAGCAATTGAGGCTCATTATATTGCAGCTGCAATATTCATTGAACTAGTCCTCATGCTTGGCTTACAAGTGCTCCTACATGACCTTAGTTCAGCCCATAAATCCAGACCATTCTACAGCTAGCTATTAATATTTAAATTCTAGTAACAGTAGCTGCTTCTAGTATATACTATCTATTAGTACATCCAAGTAGCAGAACTACAATGTTCTACATGCTACTAGCATCTCCTTGCAACTATCAACTAGCTACTCCTTCTACTATCTTCTAGTAAATGTCAAGATTATATCTATAACAATTTTATCTATGTCAATATGTGTCTTATCTCTTCTTGATATGTTTTTTGTGTCTTAGGTGCATCTGCTGCTACTATACCATCCGTATTGTGCTCTGGATGCAAACAATGGTAGTCTAGTAACAAAGAATCCGGAAGTTTGAGAAAAAGAGCAGAAGTTGTACACAAAATGCAAGTAAAGAAAAAGATATTGCGGAAATAATAATTTAAATTTAAATGGAAACAACTGAAATTAGACTTACAACAAGTGCTGGAGGAATGCAGACAAAGAGAGCAATTATTGAGATGTATGCATACAAATTGGTGCTATCCATGTCAGTCTGTGGCAAAGAACAGCAACAATAAGGAAATAACTCATGGAATAGGAGCACCTTAAAAAGAGGAACAAATGTGTAAAATAATTAGAACCAATACACAAACCATAGCCTTCTTTGAGTAAATGCTCCGGTAGGTGAAGGAGATATTAGAAATCATGGCATTAATGAAACCAGTCCAGTTGAACGATAGTTCAGTGAGGGATGCCATTGAGACACCTGATTATCCATTCAATTGAAAATAAAATATATTCAAAATGATTCCAAATGCACAAAAGACACCTGATCAATTTAAAACAGTTACTTGTCCAAACCTCACAATTTTTAGAATCATGATTTTTTAGATGTGACCCTGTTATTATTCTACAATCCCAATCCTTCAATACAAAAACGATCCTACCAAGGATCATCCTAAAAATTTTGCTATTGTACATGTTATCAGCCTGCAAAAACACATGGCGCAAAGGGGAAAAAATCTGCAGCACCAGCATACCGACAACAGGGATAATCATGTATCGACAACATCTACTTCCTAATATCTCAAATTGAATAGGTTCCACATATGACTAGCATATTTGTGTTATTGCCCAAATAATAAATACCTAGCGAATTGCGCATACACTTCTATGAATAAAAAGAATGTCATGTGCACTTTACATATTGATCCATGCTTTCATCTCATGTTCCACGTTAATGTACGTCATGCCTCTGCACTATTTTTGTTTGTTTCCATATATTTAAGTATACTAAACCTCAAATTATTCCTTTGTGTAGTTGTATCTCTAATAATTCCCATTTCTACCTGAAGCAATTAAAAATTGCACTTTGATGTAAACACAATCAATAAACACATTTTTTTCTACGTTGATTACATCAAAGACACGGTAGATAAGAGTTCAACTCTTCAATTTTTTCCCCCAATCATTTGCTGCTTCTTGGTCACATCATTTTGTTTTATGTATGAGTGTTCTAATTATCATTGCTTTTTTTAGAACTGTGTGAACAACAAGTATTACTTTAGAGCAAAACATGACCTTCAATTCTTCTCCTACATTCAGATATTCATAACTTTATTTGTGATTCAGGGGAGAGAGAGGGTATTGTCTGTGGGACGTCGGAGCAACCCACCAGATGACTCGGCATGTGTTGGAGCATTTCATTTGGAGGTGTTTGGGGACTCCAAGGTGATCATCAGAGCTTTCATCCAAAAAAGGTTAGTAGGGACTCTAGGTGTCGGATCATTGCATCAGATGATCCAACGCGTGTCGGAGCATTTTTCCCAAGATCAATTTTTGAGACTCGAGCATCCTAGATGATCTTGCGCACCTCGGATGTGCACCTTTGGTCACCGCTCAGGGCTGCCGCCACCGGCTACTCTTGACTAGTTAAAAAAAGAGAGAAAAAAAAAAGAAGAAATAAAAAATGTTGTTAGGCAATGTTTCTATTCCTCGCTACCCTGTGATTTGTTATGGGCTCAACTTTTAGGATTGGGCCTAACACATGTGTGAGTTCATATGCGTAGACAGCGTCTTTGGGAATCTTACCGGCAAACTTTATGGTCAGCCATATCCTAATTCTCCAATGTTGCCCTCTCCGTCAAAGCCTACGGATGCTGATACTGGTGGTAAAAAGTCTAATTATGTGGTTGATGTTGATGCCTCTAAGGAGGCGTCTGAGGCTCTGGCTTTCTATAGGTCACGAATTGCCGACTACAAGTTCAGGTGCGATTAGGATGCTCATGCCCCTGCTATTTTGGTTGCTAGCATGAAGATGCATCTTACAAAGGCTGGTTTACACTGCATTTACTGTGACAAAGCTGGTCATGTGGAGCAGTTCTGTTACAAGAAGCGGGATATGTCTTGTTGTCGTCCGTCCAAGGGCACTGATGCTTTTACTAAGATTCTTCTGCTATTGAGTCGCTCGGCTGCATTTACACTGACGGATTCTGCTGGTTCTGTTTTGCCGTCTTCCACTAATAGACCACCTTCTTCTGCTCAAAGTACATCACCATAGATTATTGACTCAAGTGCTTCTTTTCATATGACATCAGATTCTGCCTATCTTACATCCATCAATTTATTGACCACTCCTTTAACTATTCAGTTGGCAGACGATACCTCTCTCCGTCACAAGAAGAGCCACTCTTCTGCTTTCGTCTTTTCATGTTCCCACAGTTTCTTATGTTCCCAACCTAACCATGCAGCCTATCACCGCTGGCCAGCTTACTGATCATGACTGTCATGTGATTCTTGAAAATGATTCTTGCTCTCTTCAGGATCGTCGCACGGGTCTACATGTTGGTACTGGCCCCCGGCAACATGATTTGCAGTGTCTTTGGGAGCTTGACTGGTTTCGTCTTCCTTCCGCTACTTCTGTCAATCTCTTCGTCTCTGCTACCTCCTCCATCACATCTTTTGCTTAGTGGAATCATTGTTTGGGATATCTTTGTGGTTTGCATCTATCATTATTAGTTCGTCGTGGTCTATTAGGGTCTGTGTCTAGTGATGCTTCTTTGGATTGTGGGGTTGCAACCTTGGCAAGCAGATGTCAGCTCGTCCATTTGATCTTGTTCATTCTAATGCCTGGGGTCCAACCCCTTTGTCTCACAGGATGGTCATAAATATTGTCATTTTTATAGATGTTTTTTCTCGCCACACTTGGATATATTTTCTCATCGTAATGAGGTTTTATCTATCTATAAAAATTTTGCCACCATGGTCCGTACTTAATTTGATACTATTATCGTGTCTTTCGAGCTGATTCTACTAGCGAATATCTATCTACGACCCTTTGCAATTTTCGCACTGAGCAAGACACTCTCCCCCTAGTTCTCATGTCCTGGTGCCCATGCTCAAGATAGTGTAGCTAAACGCAAACATCGTCAACTTCTTAAGACTGCTCGTGCTCTCATGATTGCTTCCTCTATTACTTCTCACTTCTAGACTGAGGTTGTCTCTGTTGCTTGCTATCTCATTAATCTTTAGCCTTCTTCCCATAAGGGTGGTATTCTAGTAGAATTTCTTTTGGGGTGCACCCCAGACTATTCTGGTCTTTGTTCCTTCGGGTGTGTGTTACATTCTTCTCGCTCCTCATGAACAGAAAAAGTTGACTGCTCAGTTAGTTGAGTTCATTGTTACAATCTTGTCAAGACACACCGAGGTTAGAAACGACACCATGGAGACCACATACCGGATGTGGTGGAAAGAGAGGCACAAATGCAATACTAGATGAAAACCTAAACTAGCTTTGATACCATGTCAGGAATAATGCTTGTATTCATCCGAGGGCCAAAGAGTCTGTATATACACAGAGAACAAGATAAACCCTAATACAACAAGGAGATGGGCCTAGGCCCATATATACAAGCCATATACATATCATATATACAAGCCATATACATATCTAACAATTTGGTGTTGGAGCCTTAAGATCCACATTGGGAGTGATAGGACACTCAACGACCTTCCAAGGGTCAAAGTTCATGATTTCCAAATAACATTGCATTCGAATTTCCCAATAAGCATAATCGGAGCCATCAAAGGTACACGAGCACTAGTCCCCTCTCTGGCCATTTGCTCTCTAGCAGTGAAACTAAAAGAAAGGAGAGACCCCACTCCGAAACCACGTGAAAAGGATCTTAAGGCATAGAAGGGGGTAAATAGGCCAACTTTTAAATTTTAGGTTTTTCTTGATTTAAGCAAGAGTGTAAATACAATACACGTACACTAGTATGCGTTTGGCAAGGTTGACAGCCCAGCCCGGTAGTGCATGTACATGCATACGTACTGTGCATGTGTGGCCGAAGCAAACTTGCTGGTCTGACTGCCATTGCAGTGTTTGTATGCATGTGCGGAGCAGTTCCACTCTTTTCTTATTCACTTCCAGCTGATCACTTCCCCCTTATTTTCTGCTCTTTCTTCCCGTAGAAACTCTCTTATGCTCTTATTTTCTCTCATAGCCACCTCAAATCTTTGCATTTTAGCCTCTTTTCAAATCATTTTTCCTGGCAAATTCGTTGCTCTCGTCCTCCTCTTTCACCATCCGATGTTCCTTTCTCTTAGGAGGCTCCATCTTGGCCAAATTTGCATCCTTCATCGAAACCCGTCTTGCTTCGAGATCTATGCCAGGCTTGGAAAGAAAATCTTTGGTAAAGGAAAAGGAAAAGGAAGGCCAAATCATCATCAAAGCTCACATTCAAAAAGCGTACCAAATATGGTGCTTCTTCTAACAGTGAAAACAGTGTCGATGAGGACTGTGTTGTAGATTATGATGACATGGAGCCTGAAGATTATCCTATGCATAGAACTCTAGTGGGTGACTGCTTGGTTTTTTTGGCAAACATTGTGTAGGCAATCATGAACTTTGATGAGTCTAATCATAGTGAGTTTCATCTAGATGACCTGCACAGAATTTCATCTCAACCAAGTAAAGACAATTTTACGTTTAAAGGCAATAAGTTAAGAGATGTCAGAATGGTTCAGCTTGAGGAATGGTTCCCAGTAGAGTCCTCTTCTAATAATACTAGAGTCATCTTCTAATGATGCGTGGTTTTTTGCACTCAAGTTCAGCATTTTTTCTATCTGACTTATTTCAAACTTGTAGTTGCAAAACCACAAATTGTTTCATTGGGCAGTTTTGACTTGATGACAAGAAGCACGACGATTAGAGCATGTTTTGATGTCACTTCTAGATTTAGTGCCCTTCTTGGTAACGCAAATATGTCCGTGTCTGAATATGTGGTGCCAAGAATTCTATGTCAATCCCTAATGAAATTATAACTCAAGCCCTAAACATCCAATGCTCTGGGATTCAAATTCACACATCAATGTATGAAGGCATGACTAGGAAGGAGGTCCATTGAAGTGTTCTTGCTGAGTACGATGAAAAAACAATGATGTGAGCCTAGATGGCTAGATCGTCTTCACCAACTCCTAGAAAACTCCATGCTGGTAGTTGTCTAAGCTTGAATGGCTTAAACGACATCATCTCACCCTGCACTCAATAATTAAGTTATTCTAATTAATTAGCACATCTTCCTAGATGAGTTCACGTCCAATCTTCTGCATGAAGTTGAGCTTGTGGTTACCAGATTATGGATGATAGGATTGCCAACCTCTCTGCCCTTGTGGTTGTTGTGCCAAAAAAATGGACGATAGGGTTGTAATGAGTCTGATATAGTTGTCAGTGGGAGAAACCACCCATGAGTGTTGTTTGCCTCCTAGTGTGGTATTGTGCTTATCGAGTCGAATGTCTCGCTGGGTATGTGTTTCAATTTTTAGGTTCTAATTGGAACTTTCCATATTTGTGTTACACGGTTTAATTTCTACATTTTAAGCCAATCATAGTCAAAAACTTTCTACCATGCGAAAGACAAAATAAGGAAATACAACAAATTAAAGTAATTGTATAAGAATTTTTCTTATAATGCTGTTTATTTGTGATTTGAAAACGATGTGTCAGTCATCACTAGTCTCTATTTAATAGTAGAGATGTGCAGCAGATAGCACCAAAATAATGACAAATTACCTATCACAATTGGAGCAAGAGATAACCACATCACCAATGGAACTTCCTGCCCCAGGACAAACTGCGAAGCAGCCGCATTGAAGAATGGCTCGAGAGCTGGATTGCAGTTATTTTGTAGAAAAAAAAGTAAGGAATTGGCTGTGGCACAATATAGATGGTGAAATAGGCGTAATAAAATTATGATATGGTTGCACCACCTTTAATAGTGTGGGCAAATGAGACGGCTACGGCAGCAAAAGAAACAGTGCTTGTTACATGACCAATGGCATGGCAAACTGCAACTGGAAATAGCATCTTCAGAAGTGTTGAGTCGATTGGCTACATAAATACAATAAAAGTTATCAGAATCTCAATACAAGTCCTGAAGGGTGAAGACTTTACAATCCTAGATTGAGTGAAACAATCCAATCCTATGTAGGGTCCTGACAAGCGAAAATTTCTGTGGTATCTTAATCATAAATTTACATAGGATCTGACAAGGATTAAGTAATTTAGAGTACATAATAAATAAATAAATAATATTAGCTGAAGGACGAAATCCTAGCACCCCTTGGTCAGTCTCAAAGGTCTAAATAACTAGACCCCAAATGGACCGATCAGAGGCTCACATACCTAATTGCTGGGACCTATTTATAAAATTAAGAGAAAATTGTACCATTAGTCCCCAAACTTGTCCCACCTGTGTACATAAATCCATAAGTATCGAAACCGCTTATTTAGGTATCCAAACTTGCGAAACCGTTGCAATCAAGTCCATAGGCTAGTTTTTTAGACTGTTTTGGTGATGTGGACAGCCATGTCAGCGTCTACGTGGTATTTTTCTTTTTCTTTGTTGCTTTTAATGTGGAACCTACTTGTCATCTCTTCCCCTCACCTCTCTACCTCTCCTCACTTGCTTTTCTTTTTCTTTCTTGCTTTTAACATGGCATTTTTTGAGTCATTTCAGTCGTTCAGCTGTTCAGCCGTTCAGATTAGCTCAAAAGAACATAATCTAAGTAATTATGTGCACTCTTTTCTTTCCCCTGGAAAATAAACATGCAGACCCCTAAATCCATCCCTGAGCCATACTGCATGTTTAAATGAGCAATGTTTTGTGCTGCACTGCTGTCTCTCATTAGTTGACACTAAAAATAACCAACTACGAGTTAAGGATGTGATGAGAATACCGCGCGCTTTGGGAGACCAACACTCCAGCCGATAAGGCAGTACAAGACTCCTATCAAAAGATGGTTCACCGACACAAAGCTATATGAATACGCACAATTTTTAGATCATGAAGGCATCTGTTTGCAGCCTGAAATAAAGAGTGAGCACACCAGAGAACATACTATGGGTAGGGAAAGTAGTCAAAGATCTTCTTGTTGAGGATATTAAATACCACGTTTAGAAAGTACCTACAAAATTAAATTGCAGAGAGGCAATCGTTAATTAGATCACCGTGGAATCGTGGATAGCATTTTCACCTGGGGGGTGCAAGCTGCATAATATTGGTGATTGAGCATACCACATGAAGAAGAAGAAACCGGTGACAAGAGCCGGATACTTCTCCGCAAATCCCACAGGCTTTCCTTCCCTGTTCGTAACCACAAGGGGTTGTGATTGGGTGCCAAAGAAATTATCATAGTTCACAAGACAAATACTACTATTCATAGCTGTCAACTTCACACTTGAATCTATCGGCTTAAAAATTCATCTTCTTCCCCTTCCAATGTGAGAGAGAGCATGTGTCTAAAGATACACGTTTGGCGCCCCAGCGTACGAAAGGTGCAATGTACGGAGAAGCGGGCTGGCGAGAGACACTAACCCCGTGGAGTCCGACGAGGCTGCGGCCGCCGGCCGCCGGAGGAGCTGCCTGCGCGCCTGGGAAGACAGTAGGCCGAAGGAGGAGGTGAGGAGGAGCGCCGGGTGCGGGCGGAGCTGGTGCTGCTGCCTCCAGCAGATGAGGTGCGCGCCGCCCGAGACGGAGGCGCCGGCGGCGCTGAGCGATGACGGTGCTGCGCGGCGGCGGAACCGTCCGGAGCCGGCGACGGCGACGGCGCCGCCATGGACCCCGACCGCCGCCATCCGGGCTCGCTGCGAGGAGAGTGGAGTGGAGGCGGAGCGTGATGGAGATGGCAGCGCGGGGATTTTGGGTGGAGGAAACGCGAGCCCCCCGGAATGGGATAGAGTCGTAGAGAGGAGGTGGTGGTGGAGCAATCTGGTGGGTCGGGGGAGGGAATGTGTGAGTGATGCTGACGCCTGGGACCCGAAGAAGCAACAGCGGAGCAGCACGTCGCGTTCGAAATTTGGACGTGGAAGAAGACGACAAGGCGGCCGAACCTTGAAGCGGGGATAACGGCTAGCGAGCCAATGGCCCAACGGAATACGAGGCCATTGACGACCATTCTATCGAGCGTAGTACGAACAGTGTCTAGATTATAAAGGAGAAAATTGATTATATGTCATTCCGCACAATGTCGCTCGTTAAAATGCCACCCGCAGTTTGGCGTCGTTAATATGTCAGTTATAAGATTGACTTCGTCGGCTATATATACCATTTTGGCCATTTTTCTATGATTTATTCTAATTTTCACATTTTCCAGCATGTAAAATGACCATTTTGCCCCTTTCTTCTTCCTATCACATCCTCTCTCCCACACCAACGAGCTCCCCGTCCACCGGCCACCGCCCACTGTGCTCCCATGGCGGCGGCACGACGCGGTGCAGGGCAAGGCGGCGGCGCGAAGCAGACGACGGCAGTGAGTTTGGTGGCGGGGAGCTCGGCTGTGTTGGAGATAGGATGTGAGAGGAAGAAGATGGAGGAAGAAGAATGGGGCAAATTAGTCATTTTACGTGCTGGAAAAGGAAAAAAATAAGAGAAATCATAGAAAAATGGCCAAAATGGCATATAGCCAATGAAACCAACCTTATCCGTGGCATATTAACGATGCCAAATTGCATGGTGGCATTTTAACAGGCGGCATCGTGCGGGATGGCATATAGCCAATTTTCTCATTATAAACGATGAAGAACAATAATAGATAAACACAGTAGATATAGGAGACAAAATATTTTTTATTGCCTTTTCATGATACATAGGCCTTGTTCTTTTCAACATATCGTACCGTTGCGTATTACTGTAGCAAATTTTGTTATTTTTATATAGCCTATATGTTGTGATAATTTGTAACGATTTTTTCATAGATTTTAGTAGTCCTTCCAAAGATGTTAAAACTATTTTTTAATAATCTTTAGACCTCGTTTCGAGGGCTTTCAAATTTGTTACAGTAATACGCCAACGCAATGATACGCTGAAAAGAACAAGGCCATAATAGATGGTAACCTCTCCTACTTATGATTTGATGCTAGGGTTTCGGCTAGTCCAACCAAGTGGACCCCACCCATAGCCGCGCTAGGTCCAAGGCCGGCACGGCACAGGTGAGGTTCTTTAACACTCCCCCTTATACCTTGACGCATGATGCATATGCCCCAAAAAAAACTACACAAAACCCAGTGGAAAAAATGTTAGAGAAACAGTATATAGCATACGTTTGTTGTGTGCACGGATATGTCTCATTAAAAACCTTATGTGATAAACTTTATTAAAAACTCAATTAAGGGAAAAGTAGTACAGATGCACCCAACATTTATTCACATATTAATTCATTTAAGTTGGGTACTCGAACTTCATATTCAAGATTTCAATTCATAGTATGTGAAGTTTTTTCGTCTGAATTCTACATTTCTCTAAGTCTTCTCATTACAATTTCTTTCACGCATCTTTTAAATGATGATACAAGAAGTGACTTAGTAAATAAATCTGCTACATTCTCGAATAACTTAGTGTGTTGAATATTAATTTCATTCATCTTATTCATTTCATGATCATAGAAATACTTGGAGTTTATATGCTTCGTAAGATTGCTATTCATATATCCAGTCTGCACTCCTGCGACACATGCCACATTATCTTCATAAATGATATTAGTGGTTTGATCAATTTGCAGTACACACGACTAAAGGATGTGATATGTTATTCTTTGAAGTCAGACACATTCTCATGCAGCCTCATACAGTTTTCAGGCCCATTCAATTACTTTCCCTTTCTTTCTTTAATTCTTTAATTCATTTTTCACCTATGGGCCTTCTTTTCCTTTCTTTCTTTTATTTCCAATGGCCTGGCCCCCCATTTTTTTCTCCTTTCCCGTCCCCATTAGGCCTGCTATGTGTCCCAAATCGCGATCAGCATGGCACGGCCCGGCCACGGCCACGGCCTGCTTCGGGCAGCTCGGCTCACAGCCAAGGCTCGACGCGTCCTACCAAGTAGGCGGCGCGCGGCGCACGGGGCATCCCACCCAGGGGCGCATGGGTGCGGCCTGCTTAGGCCTTGTTCTTTTAAGTGTATCGTTGCGTTGGCGTATTACTGTAGCAAATTTGAGAGTTCTCAAAATGAGGTCTAAAGATTATAAAAAAATCATTAAAAAATATTTTTAGAATCTTTGAAACGACTACTAAAAGTCACAAAAAAATCGTCGCAAATTATGACAACATATAGGCTATATAAAAATAACAAAATTTGCTATAGTAATACGCAACGGTACGATACGCTGAAAAGAACAAGGCCTTAGGGGGGATGGCTCGCCACGGCCTGGCACGCGGGGTCATGGCGCGGCTAGGGTTTCCCCTTGCCGTCGCCACTGACTTACTAAGCGCAGGGCGCGGCCGGCAGCTGCACGGGCGTGGTCAGCGCGAGGCACGGGAGCGACGCGGGCGTCGCAGCGCAGGGCGGGTGGGGAGTAGCGGCGCCAGCGCGGTTGGCGGCGGCGCGACCCGCTTCGGTAGTGCGGGCGATACATGGCGACGCGGCCACGCGGCGCAAGGCGGCACGGGTGGTCATGTATTCATGCATGCACAGATTCACTTTGATTTTTGTGTTCGTTCGTCGCCGATCCAAAGGATAGACAGTCAGATTCAATGGGATATACGAGATCCCTACAATTTCTTTAACAGATCCAAACGGGAACCCCACGAAAAACCGATCTATACCTTCGATTCTTGCGGCAATGACGTGATGCATGAACTATCGTGTAGGACAGATCAACGGGTCTCGACTAGGGCAACGGGGGGATGACGATTCTATGTATTTCACCGGCTACCAATCTTCGGCGTCGCTCATCGCTTCGTGTTGATAATGTGTTAAACAATCACGCTACCGGGTGTAGTCCAAAATTGCCTAGCAGTGCGTAGATCGTAGATGACGAAGAACAATCATAGATGAACACAGTAGATGTAGGAGAGGAATTATTATTTATTGCCTTTTTATGGATACATAGTAGATGAGAACCTCTCATATTTATGCTTGAATGCTAGGATTTCGGCTGGTTCAACCAAATGGGCCCCACCTATAGCCGCTCCAGACATAAGGCCGGTACGGCCCAGGTGGGGCTTCTGAACAGCCTTCACAATTAAGGTCCGACGCAATAGATTTGGAAAACAAAAAAAAAGAGTATAGATTTTATTTTTAAAAAACAATACTAGAAATTGACTATATTCAAGTTTTCTACAACCGGAGAGAGATTATGATAACATGATATGCATATATGTTCAATATACTCATATTTTGAAGTATTGTCGTGTTGTGGTTTGCTTCAGTGGCTGTGTTGTGGTGTGCCTCCGTGGTGGTGTTCTTCGCAGCTTTGCGCTGTGGTGTTTCTTTTTTTTTTCCTTTCTTTTGTTTTTCCTGGGATTTCTTCCCATTGTACGGTTTTCTCTCTACTTAATACAGAATGCCAGCGTTGCTGTGCCTTCAAAAATATATTTTGAAGTTTTTTTTTTGGTATTTTCAAGTTTTCTACATCCGGAGGGAGATTATGATAATATGAAATGACCCTCAGGTCGGCCTAAATTGCGAAGAGCAAGGTGGACCGTCAAGACACGAATACCGCAAGGTTGCAGCGTTGGGAGGTTCGCCTCTGCATTGATCGGGCCAGTGTTCAACAAACTTGGTCTGCGTTGTGATTCCCCAACTCACCAAGATCATTTAGGGCAATAGGATGCTGCAGAAACTTGCTCGAGGAAGTGAATAGCCATTCAGCCAAGCCAATTGGTTGTAGGGCCTTATTTGATGACATGCGAGCCGTTGTTTGGCCGGGCAAATCCCAGCCCCACTTTGCATCTTCAAGCACTTTAACAAATTTTGGATGTTCACCACCTTTGTCCCACGATGTATAGAGCTCTTCTAACATATTTAGCAATCCACAATCATCGTTGTTGTCATCCTCATTCATACCTAATGAATTGTGGTCAGGATGCATGTTCCATATGGCCACATTTTCATCTTCATGCACTTGATGTTCCATCACTTCAATGTTAGGTGCTTCTCCATGATGAACCCACCTAGTGTATGCACTTGACATTCCATAAACATGAATGTGATCAGGCACATCAGACTGAGGTCTTGCTGTGAGATTAAGACATCGACGACATGGACAAAGTATCGCAACATTCTTATCAAATCTTTCTTCAACAAATTGCATGAATTATTTCACGCCTTGATATACGCAGGGGTAAATTGTTCACCATATGCCCAACTTCTGTCCATCTGTTCAATATTATGAGAGGAAAAAAATAAATACAGTGAAAAAATAAATGTAAAAATTATAAACAAAAATATACTAGGTACGTATGAATTTTCTGAATTTTTCAAAACTGGAATCGTCGGATTCGGAGGTCGGATGAACCTGGGCTGAAAAGATGAAGGAGGATCGTTCACTGAAAATCGAGAAATTGAAAAATGCACTGTAGCATGGGTCCCACTGTACAGTGTAAGAAGGAGATGTGTGGCTAAGAAAGAAGAAGGATATCCAAAGAAGAATCAGGGAGAGAGTTTGAGACAGGGGGGACAGAGGGAGGGATGTTCGTGGTCGAGGAGGCGGCGCGAGGCGCCGTGTGGCAGCGCGGTGGCTCGGAGGCGGCGACTAGGCGGCAAGGCGAGACAGGAGACGGCGACAAGGCGGTGCCGCTATGCGGAGGTGGCGGTAAGGCAGCGGAAGAAGGTGCAACACCGCGCGGGCTCCGGCGCTAGGGCGGCGCGGAAGCGGCGGCAAGAGTCGCGGCGTAGCGTGGGCTCTGACGCTAGGGCAGCGTGCGGGCTGCAGTGCTAGGCCGGCGCTAGGGGAACCAGTGTGACGGCGCGTAGACGAAGAGCAACGAGCAGGGCGGCACGTGTAGTCTTGGCAGCTCACCTGGGCTACAACTCCGGCGACGATAGGGAATTTTTTGGGAATTAGGGTTTCGTAACCGATGATTTGGGGAAATCTGGTTTTCAGGATTTTGATGATTTGGATATTTATTTACTTATGATTTGATGCTAGTGTTTCGGCTAGTCCAACCAAGTGGGCCCCACCCATAGCCGCGCCAGGTCCAAGGCCGGCACGGCACAGGTGAGGTTCTTTTAACACTCCCTCTTATACCTTGTCGCATGATGCGTATGCCCCAAAAAAAACTACAGAAACCCAGTGAAAAAAATGTTAGAGAAACAGTACATATAGCATACGTTTGTTATGTGCACAGATATGTCTCGTTAAAAACCTTACGTGATAAACTTTATTAAAAACTCAATTAAGGGAAAAGTAGTACAGATCCACCCAATATTTCTTCACATATTAATTCATTCAAGATTTTAATTCATAGTATATGAAGTTTTTCGGTCTATATTCTACACTTCTATAAGTCTTCTCATTACAATTCCTTTCACGCACCTTTTAAAAGATGATACAAGAAGTGATTTAGTAAATAAATATGCTACCTTCTCGAATGACTTAGTGTGTTGAATATTAATTTCATTCATCTCATTCATTTCATGATCATAGAAATACTTGGAGTTTATATGCTTCGTAAGATTGCTCTTCATATATCCAGTCTGTACTTTTGCGACACATGCCACATTATCTTCATAAATGATGATCAATTTGCAGTACACACGACTAAAGGATGTGTTATGTCATTCTTCGAAGTCAGACACATTCTCGTGCAGCCTCATACAGTTTTCAGACCCATTCAATTACTTTCCCTTTCTTTCTTTAATTCTTTAATTCATTTTTGACCTATGTGCCTTCTTTTCCTTTCTTTCTTTTATTTCCAGTGGTCTGGCCCCCCATTTTTTTCTCTTTCTTTCCCGTCCCCATTAGGCCTGCTATGTGGCCCAGATCGCAACCAGCATGACGCGGCACAGCCACGGCCTGCTTCGAGCAGCTCGGCTCGCAGCCAGGGAGCGACGTGTCCTACCAAGCAGGCAGCGCGCCGCGCGCGGGGCGTCCCACCCATGGGCGTGTGGACGCGGCCAGCTTAGGGGGGACGGCTCGCCACGGCCCGGCACCGCGGCACGAGGGGTCAGGGCGTGGCTAGAGTTTCCCCTTGCCGTTGCCACTGACCCACTAAGCGCGAGGTGCGGTCGGTGGCATGGCGTGGGCGGCGCCGGCGCGGCCCACTTCAGTAGTGCGAACGATGGATGGCGACACGGTTGGTCATGTATTCATGCATGCACAGATTCACTTTAATTTTTGTTTTCGTTTGTCGCCGATCCAAAGGACTGACAGTCAGATTCAATGGGATATACGAGATCCCTACAATTTCTTTAACAGATCCAAACGGGAACCCCACGAAAAACCGATCTATACCTTCGATTCTTGCGGCAATGACGTGATGCATGAACTATCGTGTAGGACAGATCAACGGGTCTCGACTAGGGCAACGGAGGGGATGACGATTCTATGTAGTTCATCGGCGACCGATCTCCGGCATTGTTCATCAAAGCTTCGTGTTGATAATGTGTTAAACAATCACGCTACCGGATGTAGTCCGAGGTTGCCTAGCAATGCGTCGATCGTAGACGACGAAGAACAATCACAGAAGAACACAGTAGATATAGGAGAGGAATTATTATTATTGCCTTTTCATGGATACATAGTAGATGAGAACCTCTCCTATTTATGCTTGAATGCTAGGATTTCGGTTGGTTCAACCAAGTGGGCCCCACCTATAGCCACTCCAGACATAAGGCCGGCACGACCCAGGTGGGGCTTCTCAACAGCCATCACAGATAAGGTCCGGCGTAATAGATTAGAAGAACAAAAAAAGGAGTATAGATTTTATTTTTAAAAAACAATACTAGAAATTGACTATATTCAAGTTTTCTACATCCGGAGAGAGATTATGATAACATGATATGCATATATGTTCAATATACTCATATTTTGAAGTATTTTTTGGGTATTTTCAAGTTTTCTGGCTGTGTTGTGGTGTGCCTCCGTGGTGGTGTTCTTCGCAGCTTTGCGCTGTGGTGTTTCTTTTTTTTTTCCTTTCTTTTGTTTTTCCTGGGATTTCTTCCCATTGTACGGTTTTCTCTCTACTTAATACAGAATGCCAGCGTTGCTGTGCCTTCAAAAATATATTTTGAAGTTTTTTTTTTGGTATTTTCAAGTTTTCTACATCCGGAGGGAGATTATGATAATATGAAATGACCCTCAGGTCGGCCTAAATTGTGAAGAGCAAGGTGGACCGTCAAGACACGAATACCGCAAGGTTGCAGCGTTGGGAGGTTCGCCTCTGCATTGATCGGGCCAGTGTTCAACAAACTTGGTCTGCGTTGTGATTCCCCAACTCACCAAGATCATTTAGGGCAATAGGATGCTGCAGAAACTTGCTCGAGGAAGTGAATAGCCATTCAGCCAAGCCAATTGGTTGTAGGGCCTTATTTGATGACATGCGAGCCGTTGTTTGGCCGGGCAAATCCCAGCCCCACTTTGCATCTTCAAGCACTTTAACAAATTTTGGATGTTCACCACCTTTGTCCCACGATGTATAGAGCTCTTCTAACATATTTAGCAATCCACAATCATCGTTGTTGTCATCCTCATTCATACCTAATGAATTGTGGTCAGGATGCATGTTCCATATGGCCACATTTTCATCTTCATGCACTTGATGTTCCATCACTTCAATGTTAGGTGCTTCTCCATGATGAACCCACCTAGTGTATGCACTTGACATTCCATAAACATGAATGTGATCAGGCACATCAGACTGAGGTCTTGCTGTGAGATTAAGACATCGACGACATGGACAAAGTATCGCAACATTCTTATCAAATCTTTCTTCAACAAATTGCATGAATTATTTCACGCCTTGATATACGCAGGGGTAAATTGTTCACCATATGCCCAACTTCTGTCCATTTGTTCAATATTATGAGAGGAAAAAATAAATACATTGAAAAAATAAATGTAAAATTATAAACAAAAATATACTAGGTACGTATGAATTTTCTGAATTTTTCAAAACTGGAATCGTCGGATTCGGAGGTCGGATGAACCTGGGCTGAAAAGATGAAGGAGGATCGTTCACTGAAAATCGAGAAATTGAAAAATGCACTGTAGCATGGGTCCCACTGTACAGTGTAAGAAGGAGATGTGTGGCTAAGAAAGAAGAAGGATATCCAAAGAAGAATCAGGGAGAGAGTTTGAGACAGGGGGGACAGAGGGAGGGATGTTCGTGGTCGAGGAGGCGGCGCGAGGCGCCGTGTGGCAGCGCGGTGGCTCGGAGGCGGCGACTAGGCGGCAAGGCGAGACAGGAGACGGCGACAAGGCGGTGCCGCTATGCGGAGGTGGCGGTAAGGCAGCGGAAGAAGGTGCAACACCGCGCGGGCTCCGGCGCTAGGGCGGCGCGGAAGCGGCGGCAAGAGTCGCGGCGTAGCGTGGGCTCTGACGCTAGGGCAGCGTGCGGGCTGCAGTGCTAGGCCGGCGCTAGGGGAACCAGTGTGACGGCGCGTAGACGAAGAGCAACGAGCAGGGCGGCACGTGTAGTCTTGGCAGCTCACCTGGGCTACAACTCCGGCGACGATAGGGAATTTTTTGGGAATTAGGGTTTCGTAACCGATGATTTGGGGAAATCTGGTTTTCAGGATTTTGATGATTTGGATATTTATTTTGGGGATCTTTGTAGGTTTATAAAGGGGGAAGAGATCGAATTGGTTTCAAGATAGACGTCGGTTTGGATACGGATTAGGTTTCAGCAAAGGGTCGGCCAGGAGTTGTGGTCCGGCTTTAATTTGGGTTGGGTCTCGATTTGGTTTGTTTTGATCTATTTTCAATATGTGATAGAAATTTCGAGGAATTTGTGGTCTATTTTGTGGTTGACTAGTCATCCAGGGTTAATTTCATATTTGTCTTGAATCCTGGACATAAGCATCGCTGTCTTTTCTATCTGCGAAAACCGAAATTCCAATTCCTATCTGTTGTATGACCATATCTAATTTTCATCTAATTTGTGTAGCTTGCTCGTCTTGCCAGTGTTGCACCTCCCCCTCCAGCTCTAGTATCTAAGGATTTTTTCTAAACATTTGATTTTTTGGTTCTCATTGTCTCACCCAGGTTGTAACGATACCCTTTATCTTATGATATTAAAACATAGAGCACATATATAAATGGCCTTTCATTTCTCAGATTTGTGCCCTCTCTTCCTATCAATTTTGCCAACTCTGTACAAGTTTACATAAGTGCACATCCACTGATTTTTTGTTCAGGTAACACAAATGGAGTTCATGTTGTCCATACAAATCTTGACACAAACCATCTTGTTGTATAGGGAATGGGAAGCTTGCAAGCGAGAAAGCTTTCTTGATGAAAGTATAGGTGGCTAACTCAATTTTGTCATCGGTTCGCTACGACAAATGCTAACAATTCTTACTCAAACTAAAAAAAATGCTCACATTCTGCAATCGTTGTCTCATAATCTTTTCTGAATATTGCAATTAAAAAACTGAATATTATGACTTCTCAGATAGTCCAAATAGTTAGGAAGATTTTTTGTCATATTTCATGCATTGTATAATGGCTCTCTTACTAAAAATCAACATCTGGTGCATCATAGCATGCAATAGAGATGATACATGTGTTTCTCTAACACTAACTGATAATATGGAAGAGACATGACCACATGAGCAACAATAAATCAATTGCACTTAAGTTAGAGGACCTTGTATGGTTCTTTTTTGGATATATCTATGGTAGTCATAAGCCAAAATAGTAGATATGCATGCTGTTTAATTTTGTTTAACAATATCCCAAAGCAACATTTTGCAATGAACCTAATTTTGTGACGCCTCTTTTCTTTTTCCAGAGGTCTCTGATTAGAATTTTGCTGATGATGAGGCGGAATTTGATGCATAATCAAGTAAAGCATGCAAGAAAAAGAAAATTAAGCATTACTCCCACTGTTGTGACGAATGATCAAGTAAATAGATAACGATAATTAGTTTAGTTTGTTGCAAGTGTTGAGATGAACGGACCCGAAACAATCAATACATTAATGCAAGCTTTTTAATATTTGTAGGCTATTCCATCTGAAATTTGTTTGCTGCCACAACAAGTGTCAAATAATTGTTTGTTACTTGTTTTCATTAGTTAGTCTTGAGTTGAGAGGCACTCCAATAATTTTGTTTCTGAAATTCTATGATCTTGTGAATACATATTTATTTTCCTTCTGGTTTGCTGCATATACTAATTATAAAAAGTCTGCTATGTTCTTATATCTACTATTATAGTTTGTTTTATGTATGTTCTATGTTAGAAATGTGGTATCCGATAATACGGTTTCCTTCTGGAATGTCGTTGTTAAAACCCATTATGTCATGATGATATATTTTTGGAATTAATGCTTGATGACCAAAAATCTTTATGTCAAATAATGTTCTAATTTATGTTTTTGTTTATCATTCATGTATTTCTCCCTTTCCTTTAAACGTCCGTAACAAAGCATGGGTGATGGATAGATTATTCCCGATGCTTGGCTCCAACCTAAACGATCCAAGCTACATCACGTCAAGTGCTATACTCTCGATCTGAAATGATCTCACATATAATGTCATTCCTACAAATCACCCTTCGTGCTTATATATTTTTCTACGAATTATGTTTTCCTTTCATCGCTTTATGGTTCGTGGCAGAACACGGGCATTGTACTAGTTGATAAAAGGGCCCACATATATCAAGAATTTGGAAATTTCTTTCGTCATTTAGTGTAGTCATACTGCAACAAGCAATATAGTTCATGTCAAATGGTGAGCTATTCAGGTAGCTTTAATCTATCATTAATCGTTCATTTTTTATCCCATCGAATAGATCTAACTAAATCCAATGCAATTTCACAATTAAAGCTATTTGCTAACGTTAAAAGATATCAATCCCATGCTAGGTTTTGAGTCCAACGTTGCATAGTTCTCATATGTGGACGGGATTGGCTATTAATGTCCTATATTATACGCACATAAATGGAAAAACCTGGACTTTTTGTCGTATAAAATTTTATGTTTAAGATTATTAAGGCCTTATTGTTTATTTTAGATTAAAGTTGAGTTGAATTTTACTGTAGCAAAAATGTGACTCCCTCGAAATACATTTTAAAAAATTCAACAATTTATGAAAAAAATATTTTACGAACTCTAAGAAGAACTATTTGAAACCCCACAAAAATGACTACAAAATATTACACCGTTTGACCTATACAAAAATAACAAATTTTCATTTAATTTAATTTAATCTGAAACAAACAAGGCCTAACTTTATCAAAATACGTTGTGCAAAGCAAATTCATCCCATGAGCTCGTAAGGTTGTAGCCGAAGAATGCCTCGCTGGAGTTACTGCCCAAAACGGCTCATTAGAGTTACAACCCAAAAAATTCAAACTTGTGAACCTAAGACATGGGTTCCAGACCAAAAGTGTCGGTCCCACATGGCTCACATCTAACAACATCTAAGGTGTAACCCACGTGTGGGCCCGTGACACCACATTGGACAGGGGCCTGCTCATTACTCGATATGGACTACGTTTGTGACAAGTATTTCATCACAGATAATACATACATATAAGGAACCCATATGTGGGACCCACACCGCCAAGTAAGACAAGAGCCACGCTTAACCACATCGGTAGCCAAGACATGCACCCCGTAAATCGTCACACAAAAGACACCCCTGCCAAGTTAGTCAAGCACCGTGCTTAGCTACTTGATAGGACATGAGTCCGTGACGAACAATAAATTCACACAAAAGACACCCATGGTCTAAACATGGGCAACACTTTTTATTATGTCTTCTTTCGCAGTTTTATGACATAATTTCACCTTTCGTCACTACGTTTCATCGGTTGATGGGGCGCGATAATAGCCATGACGACCTAAAAAATTTTGTCATAGAAGAATGTATATACATGACGAGATTTTAGGACGTCATAATGTTTACGTCACATATTAGCACTTTTCTTGGCCGATGTCTCGATCGTTGTTTCGCATTAAGAACTCTCTAAACACTATTTCTAAACCTAAGGCTTGAGCTAAATAATTAATAGGGCCTTTTATAATACATAAAATAATAGTGAATATTAATATATATAGTCAAATTTATTTTTTTACTTTTAAAACGAGTGACTCATAATAATTTTATTAGGATGTCAGAACTAGCGAGGCGGCGGGAAGGCGCAACGAGGCGTAGGTGGTGCCGTGGGTGGAGAGGAAGGGGAGGAGTGGCAACGCCGCACGCACGTGCACACACGCACACGGGAGAGACAGGGAGGGAGAAGGGTGTGTCACGAAAATTGTCCAACTGCTAGAGCGGACGGGTCGGTGCACTCGGACAGGTGGGGCGGGGCAAGGCCTAACCGTCCCCGCCTCTCCCCATCTCGAACTCTAAACATATTCTCTTCACGGTTTTCTTCAGAAAAATTTCTTCATGCATTCCTTCGAAAAGAAATTTTCTCTCCATTCTCTTCACATTTTTTTTGAAGGGATGTTGTTAAATATGGTAAAAAATGAAGAAAAAAAATATGAAGAAGGGAATGAAATGAACAAAAAAAATGGTTGGAAATGGTGATCGGTAAATACCATCGACAATGTGATTTGTTTAGGATCCTATTTTCCCGTGTATACATACATACATACATACATACATACATACATACATACATACATACATACATACATACATACATACATACATACATACATACATACATACATACATACATACATACATACATACATACATACATACATACATACATACATACATACATACATACATACATACATACATACATACATACATACATACATACATACATACATACATACATACATACATACATACATACATACATACATACATACATACATACATACATACATACATACATACATACATACATACATACATACATACATACATACATACATACATACATACATACATACATACATACATACATACATACATACATACATACATACATACATACATACATACATACATACATACATACATACATACATACATACATACATACATACATACATACATACATACATACATACATACATACATACATACATACATACATACATACATACATACATACATACATACATACATACATACATACATACATACATACATACATACATACATACATACATACATACATACATACATACATACATACATACATACATACATACATACATACATACATACATACATACATACATACATACATACATACATACATACATACATACATACATACATACATACATACATACATACATACATACATACATACATACATACATACATACATACATACATACATACATACATACATACATACATACATACATACATACATACATACATACATACATACATACATACATACATACATACATACATACATACATACATACATACATACATACATACATACATACATACATACATACATACATACATACATACATACATACATACATACATACATACATACATACATACATACATACATACATACATACATACATACATACATACATACATACATACATACATACATACATACATACATACATACATACATACATACATACATACATACATACATACATACATACATACATACATACATACATACATACATACATACATACATACATACATACATACATACATACATACATACATACATACATACATACATACATACATACATACATACATACATACATACATACATACATACATACATACATACATACATACATACATACATACATACATACATACATACATACATACATACATACATACATACATACATACATACATACATACATACATACATACATACATACATACATACATACATACATACATACATACATACATACATACATACATACATACATACATACATACATACATACATACATACATACATACATACATACATACATACATACATACATACATACATACATACATACATACATACATACATACATACATACATACATACATACATACATACATACATACATACATACATACATACATACATACATACATACATACATACATACATACATACATACATACATACATACATACATACATACATACATACATACATACATACATACATACATACATACATACATACATACATACATACATACATACATACATACATACATACATACATACATACATACATACATACATACATACATACATACATACATACATACATACATACATACATACATACATACATACATACATACATACATACATACATACATACATACATACATACATACATACATACATACATACATACATACATACATACATACATACATACATACATACATACATACATACATACATACATACATACATACATACATACATACATACATACATACATACATACATACATACATACATACATACATACATACATACATACATACATACATACATACATACATACATACATACATACATACATACATACATACATACATACATACATACATACATACATACATACATACATACATACATACATACATACATACATACATACATACATACATACATACATACATACATACATACATACATACATACATACATACATACATACATACATACATACATACATACATACATACATACATACATACATACATACATACATACATACATACATACATACATACATACATACATACATACATACATACATACATACATACATACATACATACATACATACATACATACATACATACATACATACATACATACATACATACATACATACATACATACATACATACATACATACATACATACATACATACATACATACATACATACATACATACATACATACATACATACATACATACATACATACATACATACATACATACATACATACATACATACATACATACATACATACATACATACATACATACATACATACATACATACATACATACATACATACATACATACATACATACATACATACATACATACATACATACATACATACATACATACATACATACATACATACATACATACATACATACATACATACATACATACATACATACATACATACATACATACATACATACATACATACATACATACATACATACATACATACATACATACATACATACATACATACATACATACATACATACATACATACATACATACATACATACATACATACATACATACATACATACATACATACATACATACATACATACATACATACATACATACATACATACATACATACATACATACATACATACATACATACATACATACATACATACATACATACATACATACATACATACATACATACATACATACATACATACATACATACATACATACATACATACATACATACATACATACATACATACATACATACATACATACATACATACATACATACATACATACATACATACATACATACATACATACATACATACATACATACATACATACATACATACATACATACATACATACATACATACATACATACATACATACATACATACATACATACATACATACATACATACATACATACATACATACATACATACATACATACATACATACATACATACATACATACATACATACATACATACATACATACATACATACATACATACATACATACATACATACATACATACATACATACATACATACATACATACATACATACATACATACATACATACATACATACATACATACATACATACATACATACATACATACATACATACATACATACATACATACATACATACATACATACATACATACATACATACATACATACATACATACATACATACATACATACATACATACATACATACATACATACATACATACATACATACATACATACATACATACATACATACATACATACATACATACATACATACATACATACATACATACATACATACATACATACATACATACATACATACATACATACATACATACATACATACATACATACATACATACATACATACATACATACATACATACATACATACATACATACATACATACATACATACATACATACATACATACATACATACATACATACATACATACATACATACATACATACATACATACATACATACATACATACATACATACATACATACATACATACATACATACATACATACATACATACATACATACATACATACATACATACATACATACATACATACATACATACATACATACATACATACATACATACATACATACATACATACATACATACATACATACATACATACATACATACATACATACATACATACATACATACATACATACATACATACATACATACATACATACATACATACATACATACATACATACATACATACATACATACATACATACATACATACATACATACATACATACATACATACATACATACATACATACATACATACATACATACATACATACATACATACATACATACATACATACATACATACATACATACATACATACATACATACATACATACATACATACATACATACATACATACATACATACATACATACATACATACATACATACATACATACATACATACATACATACATACATACATACATACATACATACATACATACATACATACATACATACATACATACATACATACATACATACATACATACATACATACATACATACATACATACATACATACATACATACATACATACATACATACATACATACATACATACATACATACATACATACATACATACATACATACATACATACATACATACATACATACATACATACATACATACATACATACATACATACATACATACATACATACATACATACATACATACATACATACATACATACATACATACATACATACATACATACATACATACATACATACATACATACATACATACATACATACATACATACATACATACATACATACATACATACATACATACATACATACATACATACATACATACATACATACATACATACATACATACATACATACATACATACATACATACATACATACATACATACATACATACATACATACATACATACATACATACATACATACATACATACATACATACATACATACATACATACATACATACATACATACATACATACATACATACATACATACATACATACATACATACATACATACATACATACATACATACATACATACATACATACATACATACATACATACATACATACATACATACATACATACATACATACATACATACATACATACATACATACATACATACATACATACATACATACATACATACATACATACATACATACATACATACATACATACATACATACATACATACATACATACATACATACATACATACATACATACATACATACATACATACATACATACATACATACATACATACATACATACATACATACATACATACATACATACATACATACATACATACATACATACATACATACATACATACATACATACATACATACATACATACATACATACATACATACATACATACATACATACATACATACATACATACATACATACATACATACATACATACATACATACATACATACATACATACATACATACATACATACATACATACATACATACATACATACATACATACATACATACATACATACATACATACATACATACATACATACATACATACATACATACATACATACATACATACATACATACATACATACATACATACATACATACATACATACATACATACATACATACATACATACATACATACATACATACATACATACATACATACATACATACATACATACATACATACATACATACATACATACATACATACATACATACATACATACATACATACATACATACATACATACATACATACATACATACATACATACATACATACATACATACATACATACATACATACATACATACATACATACATACATACATACATACATACATACATACATACATACATACATACATACATACATACATACATACATACATACATACATACATACATACATACATACATACATACATACATACATACATACATACATACATACATACATACATACATACATACATACATACATACATACATACATACATACATACATACATACATACATACATACATACATACATACATACATACATACATACATACATACATACATACATACATACATACATACATACATACATACATACATACATACATACATACATACATACATACATACATACATACATACATACATACATACATACATACATACATACATACATACATACATACATACATACATACATACATACATACATACATACATACATACATACATACATACATACATACATACATACATACATACATACATACATACATACATACATACATACATACATACATACATACATACATACATACATACATACATACATACATACATACATACATACATACATACATACATACATACATACATACATACATACATACATACATACATACATACATACATACATACATACATACATACATACATACATACATACATACATACATACATACATACATACATACATACATACATACATACATACATACATACATACATACATACATACATACATACATACATACATACATACATACATACATACATACATACATACATACATACATACATACATACATACATACATACATACATACATACATACATACATACATACATACATACATACATACATACATACATACATACATACATACATACATACATACATACATACATACATACATACATACATACATACATACATACATACATACATACATACATACATACATACATACATACATACATACATACATACATACATACATACATACATACATACATACATACATACATACATACATACATACATACATACATACATACATACATACATACATACATACATACATACATACATACATACATACATACATACATACATACATACATACATACATACATACATACATACATACATACATACATACATACATACATACATACATACATACATACATACATACATACATACATACATACATACATACATACATACATACATACATACATACATACATACATACATACATACATACATACATACATACATACATACATACATACATACATACATACATACATACATACATACATACATACATACATACATACATACATACATACATACATACATACATACATACATACATACATACATACATACATACATACATACATACATACATACATACATACATACATACATACATACATACATACATACATACATACATACATACATACATACATACATACATACATACATACATACATACATACATACATACATACATACATACATACATACATACATACATACATACATACATACATACATACATACATACATACATACATACATACATACATACATACATACATACATACATACATACATACATACATACATACATACATACATACATACATACATACATACATACATACATACATACATACATACATACATACATACATACATACATACATACATACATACATACATACATACATACATACATACATACATACATACATACATACATACATACATACATACATACATACATACATACATACATACATACATACATACATACATACATACATACATACATACATACATACATACATACATACATACATACATACATACATACATACATACATACATACATACATACATACATACATACATACATACATACATACATACATACATACATACATACATACATACATACATACATACATACATACATACATACATACATACATACATACATACATACATACATACATACATACATACATACATACATACATACATACATACATACATACATACATACATACATACATACATACATACATACATACATACATACATACATACATACATACATACATACATACATACATACATACATACATACATACATACATACATACATACATACATACATACATACATACATACATACATACATACATACATACATACATACATACATACATACATACATACATACATACATACATACATACATACATACATACATACATACATACATACATACATACATACATACATACATACATACATACATACATACATACATACATACATACATACATACATACATACATACATACATACATACATACATACATACATACATACATACATACATACATACATACATACATACATACATACATACATACATACATACATACATACATACATACATACATACATACATACATACATACATACATACATACATACATACATACATACATACATACATACATACATACATACATACATACATACATACATACATACATACATACATACATACATACATACATACATACATACATACATACATACATACATACATACATACATACATACATACATACATACATACATACATACATACATACATACATACATACATACATACATACATACATACATACATACATACATACATACATACATACATACATACATACATACATACATACATACATACATACATACATACATACATACATACATACATACATACATACATACATACATACATACATACATACATACATACATACATACATACATACATACATACATACATACATACATACATACATACATACATACATACATACATACATACATACATACATACATACATACATACATACATACATACATACATACATACATACATACATACATACATACATACATACATACATACATACATACATACATACATACATACATACATACATACATACATACATACATACATACATACATACATACATACATACATACATACATACATACATACATACATACATACATACATACATACATACATACATACATACATACATACATACATACATACATACATACATACATACATACATACATACATACATACATACATACATACATACATACATACATACATACATACATACATACATACATACATACATACATACATACATACATACATACATACATACATACATACATACATACATACATACATACATACATACATACATACATACATACATACATACATACATACATACATACATACATACATACATACATACATACATACATACATACATACATACATACATACATACATACATACATACATACATACATACATACATACATACATACATACATACATACATACATACATACATACATACATACATACATACATACATACATACATACATACATACATACATACATACATACATACATACATACATACATACATACATACATACATACATACATACATACATACATACATACATACATACATACATACATACATACATACATACATACATACATACATACATACATACATACATACATACATACATACATACATACATACATACATACATACATACATACATACATACATACATACATACATACATACATACATACATACATACATACATACATACATACATACATACATACATACATACATACATACATACATACATACATACATACATACATACATACATACATACATACATACATACATACATACATACATACATACATACATACATACATACATACATACATACATACATACATACATACATACATACATACATACATACATACATACATACATACATACATACATACATACATACATACATACATACATACATACATACATACATACATACATACATACATACATACATACATACATACATACATACATACATACATACATACATACATACATACATACATACATACATACATACATACATACATACATACATACATACATACATACATACATACATACATACATACATACATACATACATACATACATACATACATACATACATACATACATACATACATACATACATACATACATACATACATACATACATACATACATACATACATACATACATACATACATACATACATACATACATACATACATACATACATACATACATACATACATACATACATACATACATACATACATACATACATACATACATACATACATACATACATACATACATACATACATACATACATACATACATACATACATACATACATACATACATACATACATACATACATACATACATACATACATACATACATACATACATACATACATACATACATACATACATACATACATACATACATACATACATACATACATACATACATACATACATACATACATACATACATACATACATACATACATACATACATACATACATACATACATACATACATACATACATACATACATACATACATACATACATACATACATACATACATACATACATACATACATACATACATACATACATACATACATACATACATACATACATACATACATACATACATACATACATACATACATACATACATACATACATACATACATACATACATACATACATACATACATACATACATACATACATACATACATACATACATACATACATACATACATACATACATACATACATACATACATACATACATACATACATACATACATACATACATACATACATACATACATACATACATACATACATACATACATACATACATACATACATACATACATACATACATACATACATACATACATACATACATACATACATACATACATACATACATACATACATACATACATACATACATACATACATACATACATACATACATACATACATACATACATACATACATACATACATACATACATACATACATACATACATACATACATACATACATACATACATACATACATACATACATACATACATACATACATACATACATACATACATACATACATACATACATACATACATACATACATACATACATACATACATACATACATACATACATACATACATACATACATACATACATACATACATACATACATACATACATACATACATACATACATACATACATACATACATACATACATACATACATACATACATACATACATACATACATACATACATACATACATACATACATACATACATACATACATACATACATACATACATACATACATACATACATACATACATACATACATACATACATACATACATACATACATACATACATACATACATACATACATACATACATACATACATACATACATACATACATACATACATACATACATACATACATACATACATACATACATACATACATACATACATACATACATACATACATACATACATACATACATACATACATACATACATACATACATACATACATACATACATACATACATACATACATACATACATACATACATACATACATACATACATACATACATACATACATACATACATACATACATACATACATACATACATACATACATACATACATACATACATACATACATACATACATACATACATACATACATACATACATACATACATACATACATACATACATACATACATACATACATACATACATACATACATACATACATACATACATACATACATACATACATACATACATACATACATACATACATACATACATACATACATACATACATACATACATACATACATACATACATACATACATACATACATACATACATACATACATACATACATACATACATACATACATACATACATACATACATACATACATACATACATACATACATACATACATACATACATACATACATACATACATACATACATACATACATACATACATACATACATACATACATACATACATACATACATACATACATACATACATACATACATACATACATACATACATACATACATACATACATACATACATACATACATACATACATACATACATACATACATACATACATACATACATACATACATACATACATACATACATACATACATACATACATACATACATACATACATACATACATACATACATACATACATACATACATACATACATACATACATACATACATACATACATACATACATACATACATACATACATACATACATACATACATACATACATACATACATACATACATACATACATACATACATACATACATACATACATACATACATACATACATACATACATACATACATACATACATACATACATACATACATACATACATACATACATACATACATACATACATACATACATACATACATACATACATACATACATACATACATACATACATACATACATACATACATACATACATACATACATACATACATACATACATACATACATACATACATACATACATACATACATACATACATACATACATACATACATACATACATACATACATACATACATACATACATACATACATACATACATACATACATACATACATACATACATACATACATACATACATACATACATACATACATACATACATACATACATACATACATACATACATACATACATACATACATACATACATACATACATACATACATACATACATACATACATACATACATACATACATACATACATACATACATACATACATACATACATACATACATACATACATACATACATACATACATACATACATACATACATACATACATACATACATACATACATACATACATACATACATACATACATACATACATACATACATACATACATACATACATACATACATACATACATACATACATACATACATACATACATACATACATACATACATACATACATACATACATACATACATACATACATACATACATACATACATACATACATACATACATACATACATACATACATACATACATACATACATACATACATACATACATACATACATACATACATACATACATACATACATACATACATACATACATACATACATACATACATACATACATACATACATACATACATACATACATACATACATACATACATACATACATACATACATACATACATACATACATACATACATACATACATACATACATACATACATACATACATACATACATACATACATACATACATACATACATACATACATACATACATACATACATACATACATACATACATACATACATACATACATACATACATACATACATACATACATACATACATACATACATACATACATACATACATACATACATACATACATACATACATACATACATACATACATACATACATACATACATACATACATACATACATACATACATACATACATACATACATACATACATACATACATACATACATACATACATACATACATACATACATACATACATACATACATACATACATACATACATACATACATACATACATACATACATACATACATACATACATACATACATACATACATACATACATACATACATACATACATACATACATACATACATACATACATACATACATACATACATACATACATACATACATACATACATACATACATACATACATACATACATACATACATACATACATACATACATACATACATACATACATACATACATACATACATACATACATACATACATACATACATACATACATACATACATACATACATACATACATACATACATACATACATACATACATACATACATACATACATACATACATACATACATACATACATACATACATACATACATACATACATACATACATACATACATACATACATACATACATACATACATACATACATACATACATACATACATACATACATACATACATACATACATACATACATACATACATACATACATACATACATACATACATACATACATACATACATACATACATACATACATACATACATACATACATACATACATACATACATACATACATACATACATACATACATACATACATACATACATACATACATACATACATACATACATACATACATACATACATACATACATACATACATACATACATACATACATACATACATACATACATACATACATACATACATACATACATACATACATACATACATACATACATACATACATACATACATACATACATACATACATACATACATACATACATACATACATACATACATACATACATACATACATACATACATACATACATACATACATACATACATACATACATACATACATACATACATACATACATACATACATACATACATACATACATACATACATACATACATACATACATACATACATACATACATACATACATACATACATACATACATACATACATACATACATACATACATACATACATACATACATACATACATACATACATACATACATACATACATACATACATACATACATACATACATACATACATACATACATACATACATACATACATACATACATACATACATACATACATACATACATACATACATACATACATACATACATACATACATACAAACATACTCAAGTTATTGACTATTCTTGCAAAACCGCTCCACAGAACCGCCGTTAAGGAGGCGTATTCTCAAAGGATCCATATCTACAGCTGTGTTAATGGGGGGTGTGGTTTGGTAATACGCCAATTTGACCACTATTAGTTGATAAAATGATTTCTTTCACTTCAAAATCCCAAATAATTCGCTTAGGAGTTAGTACATAGAGATTTAATTTCATTTCTTCAATTTGTTCTCCTCTTCTAAGTTTATAGCTTTCGTGCTAGCTTCATCAATATTACCCACCAAATAAAAAGCCTGTTCGGGTAGGCCGTCTAATTCTCCGGAAAGGATTAGTTGAAACCCCCTAATTGTTTCTGCAAGACCAACATACTTTCCTGGAGAACCCGTAAAAACTTCTGCCACAAAGAACGGTTGTGATAAGAAACGTTCAATTTTTCGTGCTCTTGCTACAGTTAAACGATCCTCCTCCGATAATTCATCCAATCCAAGAATTGCGATAATGTCCTGAAGTTCTTTGTAACGTTGTAAAGTTTGCTTAACTCTTTGCGCAGTTTCATAATGCTCGTTGCCAACGATCCGAGGCTGTAACATAGTTGAGGTTGAATCTAAAGGCCCGCGCGCTGGGGCCTGCTCGCCCGCCTGACGCGTGGGGCCCGCCCGATCTTCTCAGGACTTTTTGTACCCCGGTATTTATTACACCGACAGGTCTCTATCTCGACGGCTCACACTATGCCCCTTCTCTAATGGTCAACCAAGCTTCTTTAATTTTTTAAAAAATACAAAAAAATATGCTGGTAATGCACATTAGTTAATCTTACTTAGAACACGAAGAGAAATCACCATAATTTTTTTTACAATGAAAACAATGTCTAGAAATACACGTCCATATAAAAAAGAACATATCATCGGAAGAATGACTCAACGTTCTAGAGAATTGAAGTAAATACAATCGAGATGCGCCTATAATTTTTTATGTGTTCATCAGACCATGCAAAATTATTATCATACCCTTATTTCATTGCAATGTTACAAATTACAACCATTTTACAATATTTTTCATGTAATTTACAAATTTTTAAACCCACATATACATATTTCAAAAACATTGCGTTACAAAAACATAACATTATAAGCATTTTTTCGCACACTGATTTTTCGTAAGATTGAAAAAATCAGAATTTTCCACATACTTTCACAAATTGTAAGCATTTTAAAATTTTAAAAATAAAAGTCAACACGCCTGGAAATTATCTATCTCGATGGCCAAATATTGATCGTCGAGACAGCCCCCCATGACGCTGGTGGAGGTGGCCCGGCCCATTAACTCTCTCGATGGTCCGTTAGCCGGCCGTCGAGACTGCTCTTTTCCCCAAACTTCGAAAGGCCGAAAAGTGAGGCACGGGAGCTAGATGGAGACTATCTCGACGGTCTATGTAGTTGCCGTCGAGATAGGTCTATTATCTCGATGGCTTTTGCATGTCCGTCGAAATTGATTGCCCTCTCACGACCGCTACGTGGTGGCCGTCGAGCCTTCCGGGGATCCTCGAGATCTTTTCGAGTCTTAATAAGGCGTCGGTCCCTGCTTGGATGGGCCAGAATTAATGGACTTGCGTTTACTTCGATCCTGCGCATAGCATGGGAGAGCATCAAAAAATTATACTGATACTAGTAGTTGGCAAACTGGACTACGGTGATGGATGATCTGAACCATAGCCCATATCTCATTGTTTGACGTGTACAAGCATGCATTGATTGCCTTCATATATGGCCGGTTTATTTAGTATATAATCCCATCTTAACATATTTAGGAAAAAATTTCTTATATTATAATCTGATGTAATATTTATGTTTAAATTCTTAATAAAGTGTTTTCTTTTTTGAGATGTACTTAACATAATTTATATCAAAATATACGGGTTCTAGAAGTTTGATACTCAGCATCCCTTGAATTTTCTATAATAAATTAATTTGTATCCGATGAAGTGTATCTAGGATAAAACTCTTTAAACTTATGAACCACATAATTAAAATTTTGTCGTTGTCACATTTTTGTTTTGCGCATGTTCCAACTTCCAAGGAAACATGATAATTGTCTTTACCACCGTAAATATTACCTCTAAACATTACAATCTTTTCATGCACACAGAATACTCCCTCAGCCTATTTTTATACGGCATATTTTTCTTTGGAAAGGTTAAACCTTGCGATCTTTATGTAAAATAAGTAAAATTGTAAGTGTCGTTAATGTAAAAAATGGTATCAATATTCATATTTCACACTCTTTTTTGGTGCAAATGTTATTTTGATGCAATTGAAAACATCTTAATTATAGAGAAATTTAATAGCCAAAAGTTTACCTCCAATGGAATTCTCAAATCAAAATATGTTAATTAAAAGTGGATGGACGGAGTACAAGCTAGGCAAGATACTTATTAGTCTGGAGAGAATAAGACATTTACATTGGACTTGGAATATGATATATGTCCTATATTAATTGACAAGTCCATTAAAACTACAGCTTACACATCATTCCCATGGAATCGTACCATTTCAAATCGTCATTTTTGTTCAATATATAGCAGACTGCTCCTTAAGTCACATATCATAGTATAATAACATCACATGTGCATTGTCTGCTCGTTCTGCCTATAAATATCTGACCAGCATCCTACACCATCCATTCAATTCAAAACCCACCCGCTCGCTCAATCCCTCACACACTCGTCACTTTATCGCCTAGCTAAGATCATGGAAGGTAAGGGGCTTAATTAAGAGCGTGGTCATGTGCCTGCTCATCTTGAGTCTTCCTGCACATCTCCTTGTAGAGGCCAAGAGTTGTTGCCCAAGCACAACAGCCAGGAACTTCTACAATGCTTGTCGCTTCGCTGGTACTCCTAGGCCAATATGTGCATCTTTCAGCGGTTGCAAGATTATAAGTGGAAGCAAATGCCCTCCAGGCTATACAAAACTCGGCCTTGCCCAACTGAACCTTGGTAATGACCAATTTCCATCTTTCTATTAATTGTGTGGGTCACATGTGCCACAAACTCATCAAATTGTATTTTGCTGAACGCTATAAGGTGTTTCGGTAGAAGAAAAGAGCAGCGTCGCTGACTACTGCAACATTGGTTGTACAGTCTCTGTGTGCAGCAACACAGGTATATAAGCTAATGATTTTTATTATTATTGTGTGCATGTGCATTGCATGTCCCCGTTCTTTACATGTAAATTCACAAACAACTACGTATGTTGATTCAATCTGATTCAAGTGATATATCATTTTTTATCGACAGTGGCTGGTACCGAAAGAGTTGGAGATGTTGTGGAGCGCTGTGAGGATGCATGCAACAAATTCTGCAACATAAATACCAATAACCCTGCAACGGATTTTGATGCTTAGTCACGTCCATAATGGACAATGGGATCAAACTCCGGCATGTCGTCACCGTTTCTATTTCCAAAATAAGCTATGCATGCAACATGGTAATGTCAACCTCTAGTTCGAGATGATCCATGTGTGTTCATCTCAAATGATCATGTATGTATGCTAATAATATTAAGCCATGACCAAGCATTATTGCTTGCTCGCCTAATAATCATAATAATGATGATCCATGGATCCTTTGGCGAGCTGATCTACAGAGATGGATGATCTGAAACATAGCCCTCATTGTTTCACGTGTACAAGCATGCATTCATTGCATTCATGCGTGTGGCCTGTTTATTTGAAAAAATTGACGATTTGCCACTCTCAACATTGCCACTCGCTAAGTATGCCACCCTGTGTGTATTACATGTGGGACCATCGGTATGTATTACACATGGGCCAGAGTGGCATTTTAGCGAGACCGAATGTTGAGAGTGGCAAATAATCAAATCTCCCTTATTTAGTATTTAATCCCATCTTAACATGAGTAGGATCATGGCCACGTGCCCACGTGTAGAGCATGGCCGATGGATGTGTTGCTCGCAACTGACCGATAAATGTGTAGGAGCATGACCAATATATTAGCCTATTCCTCTCCGTCGTCCCCGAAGCTTCCCCACCTGTCCGTACCGACAAATAAACTTACTGTTCATCGTCCTTAGATGCTCCCGATGCATAGATTCTTTAAATTATTTCTAAACAGCTATACATTCAACCATTCCGATCCATGCTACCAAACACCCATTCAATGCCAATCTCATCACTACAAGTTCTCAAACATTATTGCCGTCAGGGATTGGCTCGTGCCCTAATCCACGCCATGGGCTTGTGAGCATGTCCCGACCTCGATAACCTGCCTGACTCGCTCGATGGACCATCAGGGACACGCAGATGGACTAGATTAGTATAGTGGAGGCCCGCAAGCCCGGACCCGGCTCGATCTATTCATGATGTTCGTCTGATAAGGAAGGGACCTGGCGTGCTATGCAAGGCTCGAAGGAAAGCTTCGTGCCGATCAGGATAGACTCCGATATTAGGGTTAGGTTTCAACCGACTCACTAGGTGTAGCTATCCATGCTAGGTTTCGTGCATACGTACCCCCAACGTGGGGTGTATTAAATCATCTCATCACATCCGATCTCATAACGCTTGAAGGCCCGACGATCTCCTCCCTGCACCTTGGAACACACCATTGTTGGTTTGTTTCTCTAGCTAAAGAGGGATGCTCGATGTCGTCAGTTCCAAGAACTAAACATATGTAACAATATTAGCAAGGTTTATGTGCCCGTGGCGCATTGCATTAGTTTCGTAAGACACAAGTGCATTTTAGAATTTTTTAGATTTTTTGGATTTTCCCCTAGAGTGACGTGGCGCAACCTGGTAATTCACATATAATTCACATATAAGAAAATGATTAAATTGGGATTTGGGTAATTCCAAATTATCTTAAATCATGAATCTGACTATATTAATTCTAAATGGGTAGATAAATGCCATATTAGTCCTAGAACTTTAATAAATGACATTCTTGTCCAAGGTAATTCCTATAGGATATTATTTGTTAAAAATAAAAAAATAATAGGTAAATCACTTAATTGCTAGAATAAGAGCTAATTCCTAAAAATGCATTACTTTAACTTTAAGCCCTAACTATAGAATAATCCAAGAAAACACTAACACCGATAAACTTTACCATGTACTTAGGAATTGTTCCATGGAGCCGTCATCGTTTGTTGTTCCATAAACCTTAATCGCTCTATTATGACCTTATCATACGATATCACATTTTGGGGATAACTATATTATTATATAATCATATTGTTACCTAATAGAGCATTAGAACATGCATGGCATATAATAAGAGAATTAAATTCGCTAATCGATCTTGTGCGTTAATGTCGAGGGTTAAGCCTAGGACGTGCATGCATCATGATTTCTATTTGCATTAGTAAGTAATTATTGGTTTGATTGTATGATTAGACGTAGGTGATCCCGAAGGTAGGTTTGATGATGCCGAGGAGGACCACCCACTTGAGCAAGGAGAGTTAACACTTACTCTTTAGATGTTGTCCGTATTATAGAGAGATTGCGACTTTCCCTAGTACGAATTAACATCGCTAATACCATGTTCATTACCCAGTTTTCTATTAACTATTTTATTTATTTATTAAATGCATGCTTAGTAATCTGTCTATTTGTTAATCATGTAATACTTATAAATGCCTGCCCTTGAACTATTTAGCCTTAATGACTGTCTTGATTGTCATTACTCATGTTAGTCTATGATTAGTTTGGTAATCACTTTAACCCTACCTAATAGATAAAACTTGCTTAGACTGGCTTATGCTTAAACAAATCTTCGGCCTAATTGCCATGGAACGGTGAACCGATATTCACCGGTCATTCATTCTTCTCATTCAAATATGATATGATATATGATAGTTAGGGCTATTAGTTGCATGTTGGTGATTCATTCTTCTCATTCAAATATGATTTTTTTAGATACATATTTTGGTGATTGCTGCAAACTCTGAACATTGTTTGTATATCAAGGTGTGCACTGTCCGCCTTACTAAACTCACCCAAGGGCGTAACTCGGTATGTAATATTCAGGGATTCTAATTTATCGATGTATAATTGTATCGGATATATGATCTTCCGCACTAGTGTACCGATACAGGGACTAGTGTGTGAGATTCCGATCTCAAGGTAAGTTAAAATGGAGGGTTGACACTAACTGGGAGTGACATGACATCGTGCAATTCGAGTAGAGGCGGCGACGCGATCACAGGACTCCAGTGAACCCTTGTGCAAATAGCACGCGCCACGACTAGGCAGGCACGCGAAACTAGTGGCGAAGGATTTGCTGAAGCGCACCAAGAGGAGAGGAAGCGTCGGAAGCTGGGGAGAAATCTGACCGACGGCGGTGGTACGGGCTCTCTAGAGGGTTTGAGGCTTTCCTAGCCAATTCCTTTTGAGACTAAATAATGGGAGACTAGAGAGTGGAAAAGCTAGCTCGTGCCCGCGAGAGAGAGAGGTGGGGAGCTCTGGATTGGGCTAGCGGCGTGAGACCAGTGAGAGGCTAGGGGGAGAGCACACCCAACAAGGCTACGGTTTTGAGCACGAGGCGGGCACACGCGGGGATCCAGCAAAGAACCGGTGCTTGAAGGGGTCAGCCACAGGCTCTGCGAGCAATTGGCGAGCATGGGCGCTGAAGAGGGCGTGCAAAGACCAGAATGCCATCAGCGACCATATTTTTAAATCTTCAAAATAACTGTACAGAGTTATTATAATTTTCAAAATAAAAGTAGATTCCAACATAAACTTTTCCTTTATTCAAGTGGGATTTGTTTGCCTTTTTTGCTTTAAAAATTATAATATTTTTTTCCAAGGGATAAGGATGAGTATTGTAGCACCCGACAAAATTTCAGCTTCAAATCCCTTGTAGAAAAAAATATGAAAATTTATGCAGTGAGATCTGCCATGAACGTTGCAAATAAATTTTTTGGCTCGGTGTTCACCTCATGGCACCCAAATAGTTTGCGGAACAGAGTTCAAAAAATTTCCATGGATTGATATGGAATTGAAGCAAATTTTGGGTCTAAAGTCATCAAAAGAAGAAGAAGAAGAAGATGTTTCCAAAATTTCCACGCTGATTGCTGCATGAACAAAAATTTCTGAATAGATTTACAACAAATGAGAAAACTTGATTTGTAGCATATTCAAGATTGCAAGAAAGGTGTCAAACCATATGAACAACCTCAAGGCATCATGGATCGGCAGCAAGAAGAAGGTAAGAAAAATAAACTAGTTGCAAACAAAAACATCAAAGAAACAAGACTGCCATATGAATTCCTTAATTAGGAGTTATGTCGCTCTTGAATGGGTGACTATGGCTAGATTTGAATTTAGAGGACATTTACCTATATTCTGACAATGCATATATTGAATTTAGAGGACATTGCACCTATATTTTGCCGCAATTAACATGGCATTCACCTAGGCTTTACATTAACCAAAGTGTAATTATGCTAAATAACCACAATTAGAATTTCTACCATTGGCCGGTGCATACGGCCATTGAGATTAAGGCCATGTTATTTTAACCTTAACAGCTTAACAACTTAACCACTTATCTACGTTTTGAAAATACAAATGATTTGATTTTTTTAGTCCTTTTTTCTGTTTTGAAGATGGGCTCTAACGCTTTAAAAAGTAAGTCAAACAAAATAGATCTGAATCTCGAGACTATCTCGAAAAGCTCTCGAAATTCAATCATTTCAGTCGTTTAGCTGTTCAGATCAACTCAAAAGAACAGGGCCTAAGCTAAAGAATTTTTTAAAAAAGGGTGTGCGGTTTCATTTCATGGAAATAGACGAGTTATGTGGCTAGAGGGCGTTGGCGGTGGCATGGAGGGGGAGGTTTTGGTGGAGGATGAAATGGCTAAGTCCTCAACAGCTACTAGTGGATCATCGAGAAGATTAGAACCGTCAGTGACCCGAGTCCTTGGTCAATCTTTATCAATGCCTTTTCATGACCGTCAAGACCGAATAGAGTAATGGCAACCCAGGCCGATGAAAACATGACCTCTCTCAACAACGGACGACCATCGAGACACATCGAGGGTCCATTTTAAGTGCTCCATCGAGAAAGACCTCTTTTGAGTGTTTTTATTGACTATCCCAAGGACTAATGGATCTCCCTCGGTTCATAAGAGATCAGTCGAGAGTAAGGCTACTCTTGAGGGTTTTCCTCTTGAGCCCCTCTCGCGATGGTCAACGCACTTTCTTTTCTGTAAAAAAAGTATTTGTGGTTATATTGACGGTGCAAAACAATTGATGTTAATCTATGCATCACACGACATGCTCATATTTTTTTTATCACTTTATAATGGTCAACACACTTTCTTTTTTGTAAAAAAAATATTTACGATTATATTGATGGTGCAAAACAATTGATGTTGCTCTATGCAACACACGACATGCTCATATTTTTTTGATCACTTTATAATATCTCGAGTGGTCGATCCACGTTTAAGTGGCCATATCACATAAATGGTCACCGGATGGTCTAGCAAGATGCCCCTCGTGAGCATAATTAGGATATCAATATGAATTTCTACGCAACATCATATCGCACATGTTTCAATGTATATGCATGGTGGGGCAAACCACGACAAAACACATTATCTAGTGCATTATTTTGCTCGTCTACAAATAACGGTTGTATATATCGATAATCGCACATTATCCATATCAGCATGCACATGTTCTAACATAAATTGAATTTCATTTGTATTTAAAACATTTTTTAACCTTAAAAAATACACAATGTATGAAATATAAATATTTCAACAAATATTATCATGTAATATTTGTTCTTGTTAGTTTTGAAAATGCATACGATGGATGGACTTATTAGCCAGTTCAGTTCAGAGTCGCACCATCATTTTGCACTGATTAAAGTTCATATTGGCTCAATATTTTCTTTTTTTTTCTCTAGAAAGTAAAATCTATCGACAAACCCTTTGATGGTCATCGGGTCTAACCTTTAGCGAAGCGGCCATAGGCCCTGTTTGTTTGAGCTGCAGCTTCTCTAAAAGCTGCTTCTGAGAAAAGCAACAAAAAAATAGCTTTTGGGAAAAGCTCAGATCACAGTACAAATTGGGCTTTTGGTGGCGTTTGACTTCTTTGAAGGGGGTTCCAAAAACTGGATGTTAGTTTAAGCTTTTGGCTTCTGAGGTTAAAAGCTGGCTAGAAGCTCAAACAAACAGAGCCTTAGCCCAACCCAATAAGTGCACCTAGGGGTGGGCAATCTGCCACGATGGTTGGAGCATATGTCGTTGATATCTTATTATAAGAAACTAGTGGTTCTAAAATTTTGATAAATAAAAAAAATGACGGGGTAGCATGTGTCGCAGGCGTTCATTAGTGGGATCATGGGTTCGATCCTACGCCAACGCCAAACCATTTTTCTATTTTTCTCTCTCCCAACCACATAGTTTGATGAAGGCCACTGAAAGTTGAGAACATTTCCTATGCACCTAGCTGTCCGGTACAACCATGCAACCAAGCCACTAGGGCCATTCAATCAAACAACATACAAGAGCACTTGGCTATCTTTTTTGTTCTATTTCAACAAACCTTCTTGTCTTTTGACTCGTCACTAATGGTCACCATTTTTATAACTTTGGCCCAGTTCTTTTCAGCTTAACGTCTTAACAGCTTAACGACTTATCTACGTTTTGAAAACATGTATGCTTTGAGTTTTTTTAATTTCGTTTTTCGCTGTTTTGAAGGTGATTCTAACGCTTTGAAAAGCAAGTCAAACGAAATGTATCCGAACCTTGAGACTATCTCAAGAAGCTCTCGAAGTTTAGTCATTTCAGCCGTTCAGCCGTTAATCTGTTCAGATCAGCTCAAAAGAATAGGGCCTTCACCTTGTTCAATATGCTGAACACAACAACGATCTCTAGCAGCCCGTACTTCTTATAATTTGGCAAAAACCTCATGAGTGTATATTAAGCTACCTTGTTTCTCTATAGCCCATGGTGTTAACAACTCAGGGGTAGTATGTAGGCTAGTGTTAATTGTCTGCTTTCAACTCCCCTTGGGCGTTGGCATTCCAAAGTAGTGTCAAACCGAACCCAAAATTCAACAAGAGACAACTTGTGAATAATAAAACGGTTAAAGAACGCATTTTCACTCTCTGATCGGGAGGTTGTTTTAAGAATTCCTACAAGACATATGTTCATAAAATATGCGGGTATCCATGATTCATGAATGCGATGCCTCTTAGCTTGTCACTAATTGCCCTCTAGGGCAAAGTCAAAAATAAGATAATTCCATTCTGACTCAAACTCATCCCCGGCCTCTGAACCCCACACACATGAGTGCAATCTCGCCTGGAAATTGCTTTCCTCCCTAAAAGATGGACCAAGCTTCTCTAGAAATTTTTCCATGATATGCCACATGCACAACCGATGACTTGTTTGTGGAAGAATTTCATTTATAGCAACCTTCATGCTAGCATCTTCATCAGTTATGATCAGCCTAGGTGCTACTCCTCCCATGGCTTTTAAGAAGATGCGAAACAACCACACATATGACTCGATCTTATCGTTTGGCAAATAATGCATCCCCAAAAAACACATTGTGCAAATGATGATTAACACCAGTAAATGGTGCAAATATCATGTTGTATTGGTTAGTAGTATATGTAGAATCAAATGACACTACGTCACTAAAATGACTGTAGTTTTTTCTACTTGCAGCATTTGTCCAGAAAACATGCACTAACCTTCCCTGCTCATCCACAACAAAGTCAAATAAAAATGCAGGGTTTATCTCTTTCTTTCTCTCTAATTGTGCTACAAACATTTCAGCATCTGCATTCTTTTTTTTTTCCCTAAGGTCCCGATAGTAATTCTGCAAGTCTCTTTGTGTGCAACCAACAATCTTAAACCCCCCCCTCCCGTTTACATGAAGGAGTCTATATGCTTGTGAGATCCCTAGGCTTGCCTTGTGACATGTGAACAATGTATTCTTTGTCCTCTCACCAACTAGACGATTTGATTGAAGGAGATGACATTTATCGGGGGATACAAGTCCATGGTTATGGTTTTCTACCATTGATGCTATCATGTACTTATTGTCACTACATGACTTTACCAATATATGTGCATCGCATCCGCATTATTTTTCTTTTTTGAGGGATCAGCAACCTCCTTACCTTTTATAGCTCTATAGCCTTGCCTTGCGCAAAGTATCGCTTCATTTGAACCACCGTGCCCGACAATTTGATTGTCCAATACAGACCGAGAACCAAACTTCATGTGCATATGACTTGTAGAAATTCTCAGTCGCGTTGATATCATCAAAAATCATCCTAATAATTGGATTTAACTCATCATCACATTGGGGGTGTAAATGATGAATACTGCAATAACGATACAATGATTAGAGGACACTGATAATCAAAATTGATCGTTGAAAAGACAAATTAACTACTGCTTGCAAATAAAGGCATGCTGGATTTCCTCTCAGGTGTACTAATTCCATGAACAACACATGCTTGAGGTACAATACTCGGGTCAATGGGGCGCTATCTATGGCAGAGTCTATGTTTTTTTGCTGCAGTCATGGGACTGGGGAGTCACCGGGACCGCCATCCATGGCAGTAGCATGCATGGCATTGGAGTGTACGTCCACGACGCTGCTGTCCATGGCACTAGAGTCGATGTATATGGTGTGCACCGCGACATGATTGGCCGCCTACGCAGCAGTTTGACGGCGATTGACCTCATGCGCGATAGCACGACGGAGATCGATCTTCTAGGCAGCGGCGTGGTCATCATCCTGTTTGGCGCATAGGGCACTGGAGGCACCGTCTTTGTGGTGGCTCCCATGGTGCTGGAGTATTTGCCGCCGCCGGCGTGGTCAACTACCTGGGCAGCGGCGTGATGGTCGACGGTGGGCACAATCGAGCTCTAGAACGACGCAATCGGCAACGAACAGTCGGGAGGGCTGGTTGGGCAAAACAGGAGAGAGGGGCGGGTGTGCATATGCAAAATGACCAGGCAATAAATTTCGATCCTGCGATTTCGATCTGATTGCTACGGGATGTTTGGTTGCACGGGTGCATAGGAATGGTGATTGCATAGGATACGCTCTCTCGGAAGTTATCCCAACCGGCACTCGTGCTGATTTCAAATCTCCGAAAGCTCGTATGCGGGTGCACCATGGTCTCGAGTGATGCATGAGATCGTCAAGGTAATGTCGTTCTCGCTCTATTCGGTAACACCATTTGAAGAGAAAGTTCTGTAATAGTAAATTCATAAACCCGGACTCAAGTCGAGACACTTTTAGGCTGTTTGGTTGCCTTTTCTCACGAGCCTCACCCGTCCGACTCAGCCAGGCTGGTGAGATACGGGATGTGCAGATGCAGAGACAGTGTTTGGTTGATTGTTTACTAGGCGAATATTTTGAAAAGTAATTATTTTGAAATTTATATTGTGAGTATGGTTTAGTTTTGTTCGAAAAAATGTCAGAAATTCATTTTTATAATCGGTTCGGTAATCAGATATGCTAATAAAAAGATACAAACAAAACGGAAAAAGAAAAACTTACCTGCTACGCGGCAGCCCATACATGGCTTGATATAGTGACTGACCGTGGCCCCATGCGCAGAACACGAGGCCGGCATGCGTTGCATCCAGAGAAACGTCCATTCTCTGTGTTTTTCCAGAGCCAGGCTGTATGGAGAATCTTGCATCCACAGAGCCAGGCTTAAAACCAGATGCAGGCAACTAAACATAAGAAAAAAACAAGATTCTGCATTTATAGATGCAAATCTCTGTAAATGCAGCTAACCAAACAGCCTATTTGTATCTTCTTGAGTAGTGTCCATCAGTACTTAATTACAACGTACTTTAAACGTTTTAAGTAATAAATGTTATCGTGACCATACGTACGTGTGAATCCCAGCTAGCATGCATGGCCAGCACCAATGGTCTTGCCTTTGCGTTGATCCTCCACATAGCATGGGAGAGCATCAAAGCCAATAAATACTGCAGAACACTGCAAGCTCTCCAAGAGCATCTTCGATGAAGACTATAAAGTGTATCTTATTTTTTTTTATTATGTGAATGAGAGAAGAGAGACGGAGACTAAGGCATTGTTCTTTTGAGCTGATCTCAACGGCTGAACGGCTGAAATGACTGAACTTCGAGAGCTTCTCGGGTTAGTCTCGAGATTCGGTTACATTTCGTTTGACTTGCTTTTTAAAGCGTCAGAACCCATCTTCGAAACAGTGAAAAACCGGACTCAAAAAACACAAAGCACATGTGTTTTCAAAACGTAAATAAGTCGTTAAGCTGTTAAGCCGTTAAGCTGAAAAGAACTGGGCCTAAGTCTAAACCGAGAGCCAGTATATAGCGGATTACAAGATGCATTGCACCTATTACATATGGACCCATATTAATTTATAAGTCAATGTTATAACTAATCAATTGGAGAGGTTATCGATGTGAAATTTTTTTATATCTATAAGTTGGCTCTATCATTAAAAATGCTCTTAGATGATGGTCTGAACCATAACTCATTGTTTTACATGCACAAGCATGCGTTCATATTGTATTCCTGTGCTGGTCGTTGGCAACCTAGCTGAGGGATGATCAGAACCATAGCCCATAACTCATTTGTTTCACGAGCATGCATTCATTTCGTTCATGTGGCCTTTTTAGTATCAGAGATTCTACAGAACGGGATCCCGTCCGGGGCCGGATCCGGACGGGATCTGTCCCCGTGCGACACGTGTCCTCGCGGCTGTGCAGAGGAGGAGGAGGAGGAGGAGCTGACCTCGCCGTCGCCGCCGTCGAGCTCGCCGTCATCGTTTTGGGTTAGGGTTAGGGAATGTTTGGGTTCCACGGGGTTTAGAGGGAGGTCGGGGAGGTGGCGGACCGGCGGTGGGTGGGGCTCGTCGGGGGCGGTGGCGGAGGCGGCGGTGGCGCCGCCGGAGCCGGCGGAGGGGCGAAGGCAGCTGGGCCAGCGGTGGAGGGGGGACCGTCCCTCACCCCCTCGGGTTAGGGTGGGCGGCAACGGCGCGGCGATGGGAGGCTGGGGCGGCGGAGCGGCCGACGGCGAGGGCGCTGCGGGCCGGGGCGGAGGAAGGAAGCGGCGGGGGCGGCGGGGGTGTGCGGAGCAAGAGGCGGAGCCGGCCGGGGCTAATGAAGTTGGCGGCGGGGGTGGCGAGCGGAGCGGCCGGCAGCCAGGGCGCCGCCTGCCGGGGCGGGAGGAAGGAGGTGGCTGGGACAGGGAGGGCACGCGAGGCGGCGAGTGGAGGGGAGGGATCCCGTTGGGGTGGGCTCCCGACGGGATACCGTGGGCTAATCACCCCTTTTTGTATTTACTCCCCATCTTAACGTGATTATACGTCACTTTCCCTTGGCCACATGTCCACATGTAGGAGCATGCCCGCATCCCGATGGATGCGCGGCTGGCAGGGGACCACATCGCAGCTTCTTCCTCTCCGCTATAGATGGCCAAACGGGCCAGGTTAATTGGGCCGGCCCGAAGCACGACTCTCTGGCAAAGCAAGCGGCACGTCACGGCACTATCTGTCATGGGCTCATGCCGGCACGGCACGATTGACAGTGCCATGCTTGGCCAGAGCGTCGGCCCGTGGGTCGGCACAGGCACGGCACGGTTAAGCCGCAGCCACGATGGGGGCACGGCTCCTCCACCCCCCGGACCGCCTCCCTCCCTGGGCCCTGCCTCCCCTCCCCCATAGGCCAGCGGCCCAGCAGCCCATCCTGACGCCTGGAACCCCAGCGCCCCCATATAAAAGGGAAGCGGTGCGGGCGCCCCGCCCCGATCCTCCCTCATTTCCACTTCCACCCACTTCCTGGAACCCTAGGCCCTAGCAGCTCTCGCCTCTCGTGCTCCGCAAGACCACAACTCCGCATCTTCCTCTTCTCCGATCCGACGTAGTCTCCGCCTGTTCCTCTTCTCCGATGCTGGCGCCGCTAGAGATAGGAAGCGCGTGACGGCGTGTGGGCGGTGTAGCCTTGAGCGCGTCCTGCAGGATGCGTAGCGTCTTTGCCGTCTCCGCCTCCGGAGCCTCGCCGGCGATCTGTGCTTTCTACATCTGGATCTCTCTCTGAATCTCTCTCTCTCTCTCGCTCTGTCTCGCCGGCACGGCACACACGGCACGGCGGGCCAAACGGGCCGGCACGGCACGATCATGTCTTCATCGTGCCGTGCCTGGGCCTGACCCTCGACCAGTGGGCCAGCACGGCACGGCACGGTTAACTGATCATGCCGTATCTTGCCGTCCTAATCGTGCCCGTGCCCAGCCGAGCCCGTGCCGTGCCGTGTCTTTCAGGGTATGACAGTGGGTTCCACTCGAAATTTGGAAGATTCCTAAAGGAAGGTGTCGACGATTGAGATATCGATCTCAAGTCAACTAAGGTTCTTAAGAAGGGGAGATAGGAGACACGCCGAACAACACGAACATCAATCAGCGACGAACAGGGAGACAGGGTTTTTACCCTGGTTCAGGCCTCTCGAAGAGATAATAGCCCTACGTCCAGCCTTTCTTTATATCAAAGAGGATTACAAGGTGGAGCTCGGCGAGACGAACAGATCTCGACGAGTAGTATATGACGGTGTGAGATTGGATGCGCTAAATCGTAAGCTTCTGGCCCCTCTACACGCCGTAGGGGCCGGTTTATATAGTGGTGAGCAACCGACCTACCAAGGATAATTGGGCTAGGCTAACTACATGATCGTAACGAACTCGACGTGCCAAATACATCCCGAGATAGATAAGGCATACTCCGATTCTTGGGGATCACGACTCCTAGTCCAATCCGGGAAACCAACGTCCGGGTCTTCACGTAGCCGTGCAGAACTCCTATTCGAGACGGATTCAAACACGATTCCTTGGCCGTTACGCACCATGCTAGTCAGGAAGTTGTTCGGTAAGACGCATATGGGCCAGATAGAACCTTCTAGGGAGCTGGGCCCTGGTAGGCTGTTCGATTGGGCCGTCAGGGAGTGGGCCATGGCAATGGGCCGTAATTTGTATTCCCGACAGAAGGCTTAAGAAAAGAGGCTAAAAGGCAATCAAACAATAATCTAAAATATTATTTGGATTTTAACCTTCGCCAAAAATAATAAACAATTAAGTTTATATAATAAGGAATATAATTTGTATTTTTATAAAATTTGCCAACCAAGAAATAATTTTTATCAAGGTGCAAGCTATTATCAAGTCAATTGGAAATGTTTCTTTTATTTTTTTCCTTTTTAAGTAACATACTCATTTTTGCATTTATGATTTTTTATTCACAAAATAATTTTGGATGCAATGCCATGCATGTGTTTTAAATTTTTCAAAAATGAGGATGTTACAAAGAGGCAATGCCGGAAATTGTAAAAATTCTCCCCCACTATAAATAGGGGGACCTAAAATAATGAAAAGACACAGACCAAATTCTAGGCTAACTACTTTGTCCAAGCTTTGCTTCCCCGAGCTGCTCCGCAAGCTCTGCCAACTTGCTTCGTGGGGCAGCTCCTTAGAAATAGGTTGTCTGGCTTGGGCCAACGACAGACACCAATAAGCAAACCGTCACGTAGCACCGCACAACACACCATCTCAACATATATGATAGATATGCAATGAATGCAAAAGCTTGTTAAGGACACATGCCAAAATGACTCTCAACCCACAACTCTCAAGGCAACAAGGGATCGATAAAACAATCAAAGCCCAAGAAAACCAACACAACCAAATTGTAATGACACCAGTAAGCTCCTAAACAAACTCTCAACAAAGAGAAAAAAAACCTATAAAATCACATATACTCATCAAACACATGGGAGGACCTCCACATGGTCTCACAGGAACACGTCGACCAAGAGGTAGAACGGTTGCTGGACGTAGACCTATTGGATAGCCGACGCGAGCAAGCTCTGATCTGATCGACCACCTACCAAAAAGCTCTACAAAAGCACGCATGCCAATCATGTCTAACCCAAGAATCTACAAGTTGGCGACCTTGTTTTATGTTGAATCCAGAATTGGTCACACGCCAACATGCTAACTCTCCGATGGGAGGGTCTGTTTACGGTCATCTTAGCGTCACGCCCGGGGTTGTGTGCCTTGCCATAGCAGATGGACAAGTCCTAAGCAACACATGGAACATTGCATAGCTCCGTAGGTTCTGTGCATAGTTCGACTCTTTTATTTCTTTGGCTTCCTCCTCTTTCGCTCAGTTTCTCGAAAAACCTGCTGCTTGTGTACCTCCCCTGTTCATCATTATTTGGCCAAGGGCCTTGATGAATGTCTCCTGCTCACTTGTCTCAGTCGCGTTGAATAAAGAAACGGAGTGGTCAGAGCATTTCGCCTCTTCATTTTTTAGCGCTTAAGCCCGTGCGCGGGCATTTGCTGCTAAGCTAAGCGTAAAAAACACCGGGATGACTATGACAGGGCCCTGCCTTGAGGCTGTCTCCAACACTAATTCCTAAATTTGGTCCCCTATAGTCTCATATACAGGCTTCCTTTTAAAAAAATCTCTCTATATATTTCTCCCATCTTCAACAGCGTTCCCTATATGGAGAATTGTATAGAGGAAAGAGAGAGAATCCCTACATATAACTATATAAGATAATGAAGAGAAATTCTTTATTTTAGGGAACGGAATAGGGAACGCCGTTGAAGCACATAGGGGAAGAATCCGTCCTCTATTTTAAGGTAGAGAGCGCTTTAGGGAAGCCTGTTGAAGACAGCCTGAGTCTTTTGTGAAGATAAGCTGATCCTTATTGCACCAAGCAAACTCCTAGCGGTGTCCGCACATTCGGTTTCCCGGTTCGTGTACGACTAATGCCATAAGCGGCAAAGGGTCGCACGTCCTTTCTTCCTGTGACTCAGGCCCTTGTTCGACAAATCAGGCTCAAGCCCCCAAGTCACAGGAGGGGGCTAGATAGGGGCAACTACCGCTGTTTTTTCTAGAAAAAAAAAATCGCTCTATGTCTCGTCCTTTATCCGCTCTCATTTTGCTTATATTGTTTGCTCGTGTCTGTGCAGGTACACAGGATTTCTATGAAGCCGAAGGTGTGTTACACGACTTTGTCTCTCCGCAGGACATCGGAGTTCTTTAAAAAGAAGGGTCCGATGCAATACCGGTCCAAGCTTCCTTTAAGCCCCGCGAGCTCCCTTTCGGCGTTCTCCAACCTCGTACGGAGTTGGAGGAGCCCAATTTGCGCTGTGCGCTCGGCCCGAGCCTCTTGGCGAAAGGATTCATTCTTTTCCTCGGACTCGCGTGCACGCTTGTCTGCCTTCACCGCACTAGCTTCGAGGGCTTAGCAGCACCGCCTCTCGATCTTGAGGTCGCGGTTCACCCGCTCGGCTTCAGCGTGGACCTCCTCCATGAGCTGTTCTACGCAACTCACCACAAGGACTTAGGCTTCTAGCTCTCTTACTCAAGTTGTTGCCGAGCAAGAGCCTGCCAACTCCTTCCAGGCTCTGACAGGGACGCCTCAGTTTTGGCGAACTCGGTTTCTAGCCGGTTACGATAGACCTCTTCTGTCAGTTCTGTCACCCGCGCGCCCATCCTGGAGTGCGCGCGCTCCATCTCCGTAAGAGTGGAAGCCGCCCGTAGGGCTTCAAACTTTTGTTATGCCTCGTGGCCGATGCCTGCCTCGCCTACCTCCTCCATGATCTGTCGAAACAACTACGGACGGTCAGAGTGCGCTGGGATGACAGGCAAGAGGAGCAAACAGGTATGCGAGAAATACTTGAGTTTTTGCAGATTCGAAGGACGCGCCCGCATAATATCTAGGGGAAGGGTGTGCCACCCAGATTGTGAACCATGATATCTAAAACTAGAACTACTAGAGATGGAGTTTGTTTAGAATTTGTAGTTCTTATTTGAGTAGGAGTCTTGTAATTTTTTTAGTATAAATAGATGGTCAAGAGCTAAGGAAAGGAGCAAGTTTAGCACCAGAAAAAAATGAGAGTATACGGCACAAATCGACCTGTTATCGATCTGTATGAGTATGTTCTCGTGAGATCCAAGTTGACGGAAGTTCAGAACTAGCCCCGAATTCAATCTGAAGATTTTCTGTACGTACACATACATGCCTATGCATGTTAAAGCTCCATATCAGCCACGAGTTACAGGAGGCCATAGCAAGCTACAGGGTGGTGATGATTTTATTTGACGTTTGATTCTAGGGCTAAAACCAACAATTGGTATCAAAGCCTAGGTTCAACTCGGTTATCGCAATAAGAAGATGTCGTTGGAACCGCATGGGACGGGAGCGTCAGTGGTGAGGCAGGATGCCCCGCCGTCGACGATGTACCCGCAACTTGAAGGAGCTGCTATACTATGTGGGCCATCAAGATGCGTGTAGCGATGGAGGCATAGGAGGTGTGGTCTGCTGTTGATCCGGGAGGTGACATGTACAAGAAAGAAGGCGCGGAATACCGGAAGGATAGACTAGCACTATCGGCAATCTACAGTGCGATTCCCGAAAACCTCATGATCACCATTGCCGGAATGGACTCGGCGAAGGCGGCATGGGAGGCAACCAAGACAACAAATGTTGGGCATGATCGCGTGATAGAGGCAAAGTTATAGTCTCTTAAACATGATATTGAGAATCTCAAGATGCTGGACGGCGAGACCGTAGAGGCCTTCGCCACTAGGGTCTCGACAATCGTCAATGGCTTCTGAAGTCTGGAGAATGACAAGGACAAGCAGCTCTCGAAAATTGAAGTGGTGCGCCGTTTCTTGCATGCAGCACCAGCGAGATACATGCAGCTCGTCATCTCGATAGAGCAATGTATTGACTTGAAGACTTTAATACTGGCAGATCTGATTGGTCGCTACCAGGCGTACGACGGATCAAATCCACTATTGGTGATCCTGAGGACCAAGAGAAACTGTTGCTCACCCGATCATAGTGGGAGACACTGTCAAAGAAGCGAGAGGGGTCTTCTAGAGGTGGTGGAAAGAAGGCCGGTGACAAGGGTTCTAGTTAATGATCCAAGTCAAAGAACGTCTGCAGTCATTGTCATGGACATCGACACGGCAAGGGTAGTCGCGGCGATGCTGACTCGTTAAGCGATACTGATAGCGATGGTCAGTCAAGTGATACCGACGATGACAAGTCGAGCAACAGAAAACGAAACTTCGGGTGTGCAAAGGACAAGAGCAAGATCAAGTGTTTCAACTGCAATGTATATGGGCACTACGCATCTGAGTGCCAAAAACCTCGTCGTAATCGAGATTAGCACGAGGAAGCGAATCTCATCCATAAGGACGTCGATGATGAACCATGCCTACTTCTCTCCACATATGTGCAGGAGGTACATGACGTGGTGCTTTTAAGTAAAAAGAAAGTGATGTCAAGATCATGTGTCGGGGGTGAAACACAGCCTACATCCACGAAGTGGTACTTAGACAAGTGCAAGCAACCACATGACAGGGCAGAGGTCACTGCTCGAGAAGTTGGATGCGAGTTTCCAAGGACAAGTCCAATTTGGTGATGGATCTGTTGTGGAGATCAAGGGGAAGGGGTCAATTCTTCTCCAATGCAAGAACGAAGAACAGTGTATGCTCTCCGATGTATATTTTATACCGAGTCTCTCCAAGAAAATCATCAATTTGGAACAGTTTGTCAAAAATGGATGCAAAGTGATCATGCACCAATAAGATCTATGGGTCTATGAGCAAAGCGGGAAGCTTCTCATGAAGGTGAAAAGATTCAAAGATAGGTTATATATAATTCAGTTGAACATATATAGCAATGAGCATGGTCAACAAGAAGTGCATGAAAAGGTTGTGCCACATGATATGTTCAAGTAGGGAATGTCAAATGCAACTCCAACTAACCTACCAGATGTGGTGGTGTCAGATCCTTTCTGTGGCATAGAGGAGGCATCTAATAAAGAGAAGGAGGAGAAGGAGGAGATGATAATGGCACCGACGACAGTGGTATTCCAGCATAGTTTGGATGACCTTGTCAGTACTGAAAAGGTTCATGTTGAATCTGAGCTTGTTCAAAGTGTTGCACTATGCAAGAAGAAGAAGAAGAAGAAGATGAAGATGATGATTGAAGCGAGTATGCAGGAGTGACTTTAAGATGCAACACGTCAAGGTTGTGAACAGGTCAGTTGGGCGTGAGGACAATGCAAGGAGGCAGATTCATCAAGGTATTAGATCACGCCAAGTTCGCAGAGATGCACCGGGAGTTTAGGATCAAGATTAGGGGGTGATTGTTAGTTCTAATCTTGATATGTGTTGTTGGCCCGAACCACACAACAATATTTCTTTGGGGCTGCCTCACGGAGCGAACAGACGAGGCTCGCGAGGCAGCTCGAGGAAGCAAAGCTTAGACAACGTAGCTAGCCTAGGAACTGTAGCTCGGGACAACATTTCTTGGCCCCTGACCTACCCTCTCTGACGAGGACGCTGAGGGGAAAACACCTTGAGGCCCGGGGCAAAGACCTATATACCCTGACCACCCCGACTAAAGCAGGGTTACAGAGGGGATTATAGGGGGACCCGGTGGTTACGGCCAGCTCGCGTATCCTTCTGCCAGGCGATCCGATTCCTGACACCTGTCATAGACTGTACACGCTGTCCCCTGGCCTTCTTGGCAGCTACGAAACCCCATTCCTTCGCGGTTTGCCCTTGGCACCCGCGGGCTCTCCCCGAGTCCCCTCGAGGCAATCTCTTGGCGCCCCCTCCTCGGTCCGCCTTTGCCCCTCTCCGAGGGGGGGAGTCTTCCTCCGCGCGGACGCCCCCTTGGTTCGCCCTTGCTTCGCTCCGGCGACGACGCTTCCTTCGCGCGGACGCCCCCTCGGTTCGCCTTTGCTTCTCTCTGGGGGCGACACTTCCTTCGTGTGGCCGGTTCTCTTCCCCCTATTTCGTAGGGGTGGGTGCTCCCCCGCTACAACAGGAGCCCCTCATGGTCACGAGCCTGCTCCGCCATGTCCTTGGCCATGCAGACCATTCTAATGCGGGGCACCTACCCCTTCGGAATGGGGAGCAGGCGAGCCATCCCCTCCGGATCCTGCGTTGCAAAACGCCAACAGTTAGCGAAAAAACATTAACCTGCCCACGTACTTGCGACCACATAACGGAGGCACGGGGGAGCGTAACTCGTAACGGCTCTTCCCTGGGGAGCTCGAAACGACGGGGTGCCCGTTACCGAGCAGGCGCCTTTAATGCGCGGGCGCTTTCTTCGGGCACGCCCGCACGTCTGCCACCCCTGCCTTTGAGTGTCCCGAGGGGCCCTAACAGCTGCCGCAGTGCGCAGTCGCACTGGCCTGTCTCTGGGCGCCGCGTGTCCCTGCGGACGAGACGGTTTCCCACCTTGCTGTGGGCAGGCGCATCGCCTTGGGATGGTGGTAGCGTCCGTTCACTCCTTCCGCCACGTGTCTGTATCCGACTGCCCAGGACTTCCGCTCCGAGCCTATAAATGGGTGGTATCTTTCACCCCCCGTCCTTTTCACGCTCCCTTTTCGTCGCCGTCCCTCGCAACCTTCGAGCTCCCAACACTTGACGCTTCCTTACTTTCGCGCTCCCCCTCCGCTGCCACTTCCCTCGTCGAGATGGCTCGCAGCCGCGACATTCCAAAGTACCTGCTGGACGACGCCTACATTGCGGCACTCTCCGGCTCCCTCGAGGAGTCCCTGCTCGGCGATGTGGAACTCGACAGCCTGGCGGAGGAGTACTACATCGAGCGGAGCTCCATGCGGGCCGCGCGGGAGGAGGTCTCCGAACTTGCGGCCAACGAGGCGGTCGTCTTCGAGGATTTTCTCGCGGCGGGGCTTCGCTTCCCCTGCGCTATCCTGGGGGAGATCCTCGCCCTGTACCGCGCGGAGCTTTCCCAAATCAGCCCCAATGCAATCACTCGTGTCTGCATCCTCGAGTGGGCCATGCGGATGGAGATGCAGCCCCGCGCGAGGGTCTTTGCTGCGCTCAACCAAGCATTCTGGCAGAAGAAGTGCATCGGCGAAGACGAAGTCTCGCGCTACGGGTCTCTCAACTTCCAAGCGAAGCGGAGCGACCCGCAGGCTCTTCCAGCGCTCGCTACCAACAGCAAGGTGGCGGACGGTTGGACCAGGCGCTCCGGAGCACCGTCGGACCAGTCCGGGCATTGGACCAGTCGGAGGTCACCCTTGACGGTGCGGACGAGGCCCAGATCCTGCTGATGCGCCAAGTCTGGGCGAAGCTGAGCTTCCGCGACTTAGCGGAGGAATTGTTCCTGCTCCGGGTGGCTCCCCTCGCCCGTAACTAGGGGGTTCTACTCACGTACACCGCGGGAGAGGGCGGTGCTCCCGAATTGAAGGTGCATCATGAGGACGGCCTTGAGGTGTTGGGGCGCGGAGCGGCGGAGAGGACCGTTTGTCGTCTCCTGGGCAACTACAACCTCAAGGAGCACGAGCGAAGGGTCCAGGCGGTCCGAGGGACGCGCTGCAGGCGCGTCGCGGACTGGGAGACCGCTCCCTCGGCGGCTCCAAAAGGACTGCAGGGCCCTCAACTGTGCCCAAGGCCAAGCGGGCCAGGGTGACTGCGGCATCACCCCTTCGCACCGTAGCCCCTTCGCCTAGCGACGGCAGCAGCAGCAGTGGCAGCAGCAGTAGCTGCAGCAGAGAGGCTGGAGAGGAGGAGGAGGGCAGCGAAGCCGGAGCGGAGGAAAGCCACGGCGCCAGCGGAGGGAGCCAATCCGCTCCGCACGACTCTCCGCCGCCCTTTGAAGCGCCAGCGGGTCAACTCCCCTCGCCCAACTCTAGCTGCGGGTATACTCCAACTCCTCCTCAGGAGAAGGGTCCCCCGGGCCCCCCGCTCAATCAGGGGAAGGAACCAGCGCTACCCCTGCAGATGTCATCGTGGTGGAAGAAGTCTCACCTCACCAGGGGGTGCCCGGGGTAGCGCTTCCTTCCCCCCATGCCGGTGCTCCCCTTCGCGGTGCCCACCCTGAGTTTCCTGGAAATGGGTTCTCTGGTGGAGGTAAGCTCGGCAGAAGAGGGGGATGAGAGAGCCGAGCCGCCGAGGGGCCAAGCGACCCCACCGTGGGTGCGGCAGCGACTAGCGAGGATACTGCCCCGGCTCCAGGGACAGGACCTTCATCGGGAGGCACCCTGGCAGGGGACGAAGGAGGTGCCCCTCCCCATGCGGAGGCGACCCTAGCGGAAGATACCACAGCGGGGAAGCGCGAGCGGCTCCTCCTCCTCCAGTTCCTGCCTCGGGGTTCGGTGCTGCAGCTCCAGCGGAGGTGTCCTCCATGGGCTTAGCTGCGGAGATCGTGATGCTAGACGCCTCTTCATCCATCGGAGCCGCCCCTTCACCACGCCAAGTGAGGCTCCGACGGACCGAGGTGAATGTGCGTGCCCCTTCGCGACCGCTGGGTCTGATGGTCGGGGACCTCGTCACGCGCCCCGAGGCTCGCTCTGCACTCCGCGCCCTGAGCGGGGTCTTCTCCGAGGCCCCCTCCTGGCGGTGACGGAGGAGATGGGGGATTTAGACCTTCACAACGCCGCGGTGGATAGCTTGAAGAAGGTAGGGGACACTAGCTTCGCGCCGAATTCCTACAACACTTCTTCTAGCTAACAGGCTTTCCTCTTCTGCTCTTTTCATAGACTTGCCTTCTCACCGTCGGAGCCTACGCTCGCGAGCGAAAGCGGCACGCGGAATCTGACCGCCGTGAAGAGGAGCTTTACCACCTCCGAAGCGAGGCGGAGTCATGGACGAAGGAGAAGGAGGAGCTCCTTCGCGAAAAGGCCGAGCTTGAGAGGAAGCTGGGCATTGCTTGCGGCCTCGCCGAGAGGTATCTCGGTGAAGTTGAGGATCTGAAGGCGGAGGCTAGGGATGCGGTCGCCGCCCTGAAGGAGCGAGACGAAGCGAGGCAAGAGCCCAAAGCCGCGAAGCTCGACGCGACCCGGTTCGAACAGGAGTGCAAGAAGTCCCAGGACCGAGTCGAAGAGCTAAAGACTCTGCTTGGCGCGAAGGAATCCGCCAATGCCAAAATGCGGGGGCGTGTAACGGCGGCTGAGGAAGAGGTGGGGAAAGCCGAAGCCCGTGTGCGAATGAAGAAGGTCCAGACCTTGAAGGCGTAGGAACGCGCTGATGCCCTTCTCCTAGAGATGGAGGGGCTTAACCGCGCCGTGAGCGAAGAACGGGAGGCCTTCCTGCAGGAGCTGCCTCGCTTCGGGGTGGAAGTACCTGAGATGCCCCCCGCGGCAGGCCTTGAGGCCACCGGGTTCTTAAAGGCTGCGGCCCAAAGTGTTGTGAAGGCGGGGTTCTCCTTCGTGGGACACGCGGCGCGGTTAGGGGCTACGGCTGTCCTTCGCATTCTTGAGGCTGGCGGTTGTAACCATGTAGCGGGGCTCGGGGTTTCAGCTCCCACCTTCAGGGAGGTACCGAACCTCCCTCCAGCTTCTGGCCCTACGCGCCGCTCCGCCGCTCGCTTCTTCAAGGACTTCTGGAGGCCGCATGGTGAAGAGGCGGCACGGAGCTCCGTCCAAGGCTCGTCTAGATCCAAGGGCGGTGCGAGTCAGCAGGGTGCCCCGAGTCAGTAGCTTTAGGTTCCCATGGCTTTGTTGCCTCTTCATTCTTCTTTCCTTTCTTACTTGTGTAACCTGCTTCGCATGTAATCTCTCCTATTATTAATGAAAAGGACCTTTGTCTGTTTCGCGGAACCGTGTTTACAGTTCCACCAGCCTTTTTGAGCAGTTCCTCCTTCCATCACGGCGACTTCTCTAGGTGCTTGCAGATGCTCGGGGCTGTTAGGGGCGTGGACTTAATGTCGGAGCGAGGTCAACAGCGTGCGTCGAGCCCCTAGCGGAGCGTACCTTTGCTTCGGGACAAGGTCTTAGCGCCGGAAACTAGCCCACGACAGGCCTCGAGCCCCTGGGCTCCTGGGGCGTGGAGCGGTCTAGGGACCGGCCGCCTAGGGGCGTGCTTCGTTCGAGGGGAGAGGCCAGCGCCGGAAAATAGCTCACAGCGTGCCTCGAGCCCCTGGGCGCCTGGGGCGCGGAGCGGTCTAGGGACCGGCCGCCTAGGGGCGGGCTTCTTTAAGGAGGAGAGGTCAGCGCCGGAAAATAGCTCACGGCGTATCTCGAGCTCCTGGGCGCCTGGGGCGCGGAGTGGTCTAGGGACCGGCCGCCTAGGGGCAGGCTTCCTTCGAGGGGAGAGGACTTAGCGCCGAAAATAGCTCACGGCGTGCCTCGAGCCCCTGGGCGCCTGGGGCGCAGAGCTGTCTAGGGACTGGCCGCCTAGGGCGGGCTTCCTTGAGGGGAGAGGACTTAGCGCTGAAAATAGCTCACGGTGTGCCTTGAGTCCCTGGGCGCCTGGGGCGCGGAGCGGTCTAGGGACTGGCAGCCTAGGGGTGGGATTCCTTCGAGGGGAGAGGTCTTAGCGCTGGAAAGTAGCTCACGGCGTGCTTCGAGCCCCTAGGCGCCTGGGGCGCGGAGCGGTCTAGGGACCGGCCGCCTACGGGCGGGTTTCCTTCGAGTGGGGAGTTAAGCGCCGGAAAATAGCTCACGGCGTGCCTCAAGCCAATGGGCACCTGGGGCGCGGAGTGGTCTAGGGACCGGCCGCCAAGGGGCGCAAAATATCCCTTCGAGGGGAGAGGACTTAGCGCTGAAAAATAGCTCACGGCGTGCCTCGAGCCCCTGTGCGCCAGGGGCGCGGAGCGGTCTAGGGACCGGCCACCTAGGGACGGGCTTCCTTCGAGGGGAGAGGACTTAGCGCCAAAAAATAGCTCACGACGTGCCTCGAGCCCCTGGGCTCCTGGGGCGCGGAGCGGTCTAGGGACCGGCCGCCTAAGGGCGGGCTTCCTTCGAAAGGAGATGACTTAGCGCTAAAAAATGGCTCACGACATGCCTCGAGCCCCTGGGCGCCTGGGGCGCGGAGTGGTCTAGGTAGAGGTCAGCAGCGGAAAATAGCTCACGGTGTGCCTCGAGCCCCTGGGCGCCTGGGGCGCGGAGCGGTCTAGGGACCGGCCGCCTAGGGGGGCTTCTTTCGAGGGGAGAGGACTTAGCGCCGAAAAATAGTTCATGGCGTGCCTCGAGCCCGTGGGTGCCTAGGGCGCGGAGCTGTCTATGGACCGGCCACCTAGGGGCGGGCTTCCACCGAGTGGAGAGGACTTGGCGCCGGAAAATAGCGCAGGGCATGCCTCGAGCCGCTGGGCGCCTCGGGCGCAGAGCGGTCTAGTTACCGGCCACCTAAGGGCGGGCTTCTTTTGAGAGGAGAGGACTTAGGGCCGGAAAATAGCTCACGGTGTGCCTCGAGCCCCTGGGTGCCTGGGGCGCGGAGTGGTCTAGGGACCGGCCGCCTAGGGCGGGCTTCCTTCGAGGGGAGAGGACTTAGCGCCGAAAAATAGCTCACGGCGTGCCTCGAGCCCCTGGGCGCCTGGGGCGCGGAGCGGTCTATGGACTGGCCGCCTAGGGCGGGCTTCCTTCGAGGGGAGAGGACTTAGCGCCGGAAAATAGCTCACGGCGTGCCTCGAGGCCCTGCGTGCCTGGGGCGCGGAGCGTTCTAGGGACCGGCCGCCTAGGGGTGGGATTCCTTGGAGGGGAGTGGACTTAGCGCCGGAAAGTAGCTCACGGCGTGCCTCGAGCCCCTGTGCGCCTGGGGCGCGGAGCGGTCTAGGTACCGGGCGCCTAGTGGAGGGTTTCCTTCGAGGGGAGAGGTAAGCGCTGGAAAATAGCTCACGGCGTGCCTCGAGCCTCTAGACGCCTGGGTCGCGGAGCGGTCTAGGGACCGGCCGCCTAGGGGTGTGCTTCCTTCGAGAGGAGAGGATTTAGCGCCGAAAAATAGCTCACAGCGTGCCTCGAGTCCCTGGGCGCCAGAGGCGCGGAGCGGTCTAGGGACCGGCCTCCTAGGGGCGGGCTTCCTTCGAGGGGAGAGGACTTAGTGCCGAAAATTAGCTCACGGTGTGCCTCGAGCCCCTGGGCGCCTGGGGCGCGTTGTGGTCTAGGGACCGGCCACCTAAGGGCGGACTTCCTTCGAGGGGCGAGGACTTAGCGCCAAAAAATAGCTCACGGCATGCCTCGAGCCCTTGGGTGCCTGGGGCGCGGAGCGGTCTAGGGACCGGCCGCCCAGGGGCAGGCTTCCTTCGAGGGGAGAGGTCAACGCCGAAAAATAGCTCACGGCGTGCCTCGAGCCCCTGGACGCCTGGGGCGCGGAGCGGTCTAGGGACCGGCTGCCTAAGGGCGGGCATCTTTTGAGGGGAGAGGACTTAGCGCCGGAAAATAGCTCACGGCGTGCCTCGAGCCCCTGGGCGCCTGGGGCGCGGAGCGGTCTAGGGACCGGTCGCCTAGGGCGGGCTTCCTTCGAGGGGCGAGGACTTAGCGCCGGAAAATAGCTCACGGCACTCCTCGAGCCCCTGGGCGCCTGGGGCGCAGAGCGGTCTGGGGACCAGCCACCTAGGGGCGGGCTTCCTTCGAGGGGAGAGGACTTAGCACCGTAACATTTCTCACGGCGTGCCTCGAGCCCCTGGGCGCCTGGGGCACGGAGCGGTCTAGGGACCGGCCGCCTAGGGGCGGGCTTCCTTCGAGGGGAGAGGTCAGCGCCAGAAAATAGCTCACGGCGTGCCTCGAGCCACTGGGCGCCTGGGGCGCAGAGCGATCTAGGGACCGGCCGCCTAGGGGCGGGCTTCCTTCGAGGGGAGAGGACTTAGCGCCGTAAAATATCTCACGGCGTGCCTCGAGCCTCTAGGCGCCTGGGGCGCAGAGCGGTCTAGGGACCGGCCACCTAGGGGCGGGCTTCCTTCGAGGGGAGAGGTCAGCGCCGGAAAATAGCTCATGGCGTGCCTCAAGCCCCTGGGCGCCTGGGCGCGGAGCGGTCTAGGGGCCGGCAGCCTAGGGGCTGGCTTCCTTCGAGGGGAGAGGACTTAGCGTCGAAAAATAGCTCATGGCATGCCTCGAGCCCCTGGGCGCGGAGCGGTCTAGGGACCGGCTGCCTTGGGTCGGGCTTCCTTCGAGGGGAGAGGACTTAGCGCCGAAAAATAGCTCACGGCGTGTCTCGAGCCCCTGGGCGCCTTGGGCGTGGAGCGGTCTAGGGACCGGCCGCCTAGGGGCGGGCTTCCGGTAAACAAGGACATCAAACGAGACATGCCATTTTTACGTGGTAAAACTTCACTTGAAGCGGGCGAAGCAAAAAAATCATGGGTGAAGGCGCAAAGCGCGCCTTCGAAACTTTATTGAATTTTCCTGCGAGTACAGTTCTCCTCCTCCTACTATTTTTTTACTACTGGTAGTTTTTCTTTAGGGCTTCGGTATTCCAGGTCCTTGGGACTTCATCCCCCTCCAGTGTCTGCAGATGATGCGCTCCTTTCGATGTAGTTTCCTTAATGATAAACGGCCCCTCCCACACCGAACCGAACTTGCCCGGAGCTCCGTGCACCCTTTTGAGCACCATGTCCCCAGGTGCGAGGCTTCTGGGCTTCACCTTTTTGCTGTATTGCTTCATGGACGCCTTTGCATAGGCCTGCATTCCTTGCAAAGCCTGAAGCTTCTTCTCCTCCCTCAAGTCAACGGTCGCTTCTCTTCCTTCTTCGCACGGGCCACGAATGACCCTTCAGGATTTCGCTTTGTCCTCCGCCGGGAGGACCGCTTCTTTCCCAAAGATTAGGCGGTAGGGGGAGAAACCCGTGGGCCTTGTTGCCGTGGTCCTCAGTGCCCATAGGACGTTGGGGAGCTCATCAGGCCAAGTTCCTTTTGGCATATCATGGAGCCTTTTCTTGACTCCCTTGAAGATGACCCCATTTGCTCTTTCCACCGCTCCGTTGGACTGCGGGTAGCCCGCCAATGCGAAGCACACCTCCGTGCCTAACTCCTCCGCATATGCCTTGATCTTTTCTGACTTAAAGTGTTTGTTATTATCCGCAACTATTTGTGCCGGCACCCCGAAACGGCATATGATTGATTTCCAAAGGAACTTGCTTGCAGCCTCCGCCGTGATCCTTACCACGGGCTCTGCCTCTACCCACCTGGTGAAGTAATCCACCACCACGAAAGCAAACTCCAGGCCCCCTTGCCTTGGGCAGAGGGCCGACAATATCAATCCCCCACTTTGCGAATGGCCAGATGGGAGGGACAGGATTTAAACCGCCGGGGGGGCTTTGCTTTGCCTGCCCATCCACTGGCAAGCTTTGCGGGTACGAACCAGACTCTCCGTCTCCTGCAGGATTGTTGGCCAATATAGCCCCATGCGGAGCACTTTGGAAGCGAGACTGCGGGGCGCTTGGTGCGCTCCGCAGAGGCCTTCGTGCACTTCGCGCAATGCCTCCTTCCCTTCAGCAATGGATACACATCTGAGCGATGGCGCGGACGCCCCTTGACGGAAGAGGGCCCCATCGATGATGGCATATTTCCTGGATCTTGCTTCGATTCGCCTTGCCTCGGATTCTTCTTTTGGCAATTCCCCCTCCAGGAGGTAGCGATGTATTTGGTCCCTCCAATCCGCTTCTTCCGCACCCAACGCGAGGCAAAACACATCCGCTGGGATGGAGGGGCAATCCAGCACCTCGAAGAACACTTCCCCGGAGGATAACCTCCCAGCTGCTGCTTCCTTAGCCAACTCATCTGCTCTCATGTTGTCCCCCCGTGGGATTGCTTGAACTGTGATCCCAGCGAACCCCCTTTCTAAGCCCCGGATGGCCTCCAAGTACTTCACCATCTCCGCATCTCGAGCTTGAAACTCCTTCGAGACATGCCCCTGCACCAGCTTCGAGTCGGTTTTTATGAGTAGCCTTTTGGCCCCCATCGCTTTGGCTTTACGAAGCGCCAGAAGCAGCGCTTTGTACTCCGCTCTGTTGTTTGTCGAAGGGAACCTCAACTGTGCCGCGAACTCCACTTTCACTCCGCCTGGAGGGCCCAATACCGCCGCTACCCCTGCGCCTACTGCTCCCCAGGATCCGTCAGTGAAGGCGGTCGACATGTCCTTCAGGGGTTGCTCCTTCGCTACTGGAGATGTCCACTCCACAATGAAATCGGCCAACACCTGGCTCTTTATCGCGGTGCGAGACTCGAAGGTAATTTCGAAGGCTGCAAGCTCCACGGACCACTTGCTTATCCGACCGGTGCTATCCTTACTTCCCATCATCGAGCTCAGTGGGTATGAGGTGGGGACCTTGATCGCATGGCCTTGGAAATAGTGGCGAAGTTTGCGCGAGGCTGTCAGCAAGGCATAAGCCAGCTTCTCCATTTGGGAGTAACGGAGCTTTGCGCCTTGGAACGCTTCAGAGACAAAGTACACTGGCTCTTGCTTCCCCGCTTCCTCCCTGGCGAGCACTGCGCTGACAGCCGAGGCGGAGGCCGCCAGGTACAGCAACAACTGCTCGCCCTGCTTTGGGCTAGCGAGCTTCGGGAGCTCAGTGAGAGTCTTCTTCACTCCTTCAAACGCCTGCTGGCACTCCTTCGTCCATGAGAAGGGTTCAGAGGTGCGCAGGGCTTTGAAGAAGGGTAGGTGCAGCTCCGCGGATCTGGGTAAGAACCTCCCCGATGCAACCAACCGCCCCGCAAGCCATTGAACCTCCTTGATGTTGCGAGGGGGCTGCATCTCTTGTATGGCTCGGATCTTCTCCGGGCTGGCCTCAATCCCCCTCTCGGACACCAGAAATCTGAGGAGCTTCCCCGCCCGGACTCCGAAGATGCACTTGGCTGGGTTGAGCTTGATATTGAATTCTTCGAGGCTGTCGAAGGCCTCCCTAAGATCGGTCGGATGCTCCTCCGCCTGCTTGCTCTTGATGACAATATCATCCACATACGCCTCCACATTGTGCCCTAATTGCCTCTCGAACACTTTAGCTATAAGCCTGGCGAAGGTTGCCCCACGTTCTTCAACCCGAAGGGCATCCTTCGGAAGCAATAAGTCCCGAAGGGGGTGATGAATGCAGTGCAGTCTTCGTCTTCTACTCTCAGGTAGACTTGATGATACCCGGAGTAGGCGTCCGAAAAACTCATCAGGGCACTCCCCGCGGTGGAATCCACCAGTTGATCAATGCGCGGGAGCGGGAAGTCGTCCTTCGGAAAGGCTTTGTTGAGGACTGTGAAATCCACACACATCCTCCAAGAGCCATTGGACTTTTTCACCATAACCACGTTGGCCAGCCACTTGGAGTGAAGGGCTTCTCTGGTAATCCCTGCCCAGAGCAATTTGGTCACCTCTCCTTTGGCCGCCTCCCTTCTCTCTTCGTCCATCTTTCGAAGCTTCTGCTTCCTGAGCCTAGCCTCCCTTTTTACCGCTAGAGGATGTTGTATTACCTCCCTCGCTACACCTGGTAGGTCCGAAGGATCCCAGGCAAATATGCCCTGGTAGGCCCGGAGTGTCTGCAGCAAAGCCTTCTCCTCCTCTGGGGTCAGTTCCATCCCGATGGTCACCTCCTCCCCGGGAACTTCTTCTAGGGGGACCTTTTTGGTCCTCTCCTGCGGCTTGGGCTTCGCCTGCCATTTTTCCTTCCCCTAGGCTTCTCCCCCATCTCTTCTGTGGCAAACACCATTTTGACGGCTACACCCCCCTCGTACTCAATCTTTCATGCTAGAGCCTGGTCCCCCTTCACCGTCACGACCCCCATGGGGGTGGGCATTTTCATGCAGATGTATCCATGGTGCACCACCGCTCCAAAAAGCTGTGAGAGAGGCCCTTCCCAGCACAGCATTGTACTAGAAGGGGATATCCACCACGTCGAAGATCATCGGACGGGTGATCCCCTTTGCTCCTTCGCCGAAGGTCACTGGCAGTTCCACTTGCCCCAAGGTTGGGATATAATTTCCCCCAAAGCCCACTAGGGGTATCTTCGTTGGCCGGAGCCTATCCTTCGGGATCATCATCTGCCTGAAAGCATTTGCAAACAGGATGTCCGCCGCACTCCCTCCATCCACCAGTATCCTTCGAATATCAAACCCAGCCACCTGGGCTGTTATCACCAGAGCATCCTGATGGGGGAATGCACCCCTTGTGCGTCCCTCTCATCAAAGGTAATGGGCCCTTGGCTAGAGGGAGCGGGGCAGGAGGCGCCGATTGCCATGTGGTTGGTCTGTCTTGCGTACGCCTTGCGCTGCCTCTTAGAAGGCAACTGCGCGGAGGACCCCCTGCGATCACATTGATAACCCTTCGGACATTGTTGCCCGGAGGCAGCAGGGGCGGAGGTGGAGGCGGTAGTTGCTGCTGCAGCAGTAGACTTCTCGGTCATGGCGGGGGGGGACTCCCCTCGTCTCTCCTCATACTCCTTGAAAGCTCCCAGGGTCTTGCAATGCCTTGTAACATGAGTAGGGTTGTAGCCATGATATTTGCAGTAGAATCTCCTTTCGTCACCCCTCCGAGGCCTGGGGTCCTCGAGGGGGCGTCTTGGACTGTCCGGCCTCCGTCTCGGAGCCTCTTCGCGTGGGGGCGGCCTTTCCCTCCTGTAGTGACTGCGAGGGTTTTGCTCCACTATGCGATGTACCTTCTTCCCCTTGCCCCGAGGTTCTTCCTCCCTCCGCGAGGCCCTGCTGGACCCCGAGGCTCTCCTTGGGGCGCTCTTCTCATCTTTCTTGGAGTGACGAGAGCTTCCTTCCGACTTCACCTAGTGATTCCTCCTCAATGTATCTTCCTCCGCCCGGGCATATTCTTTCATCGTAGAGAATAACTCTTCCACCGTCTTCACCCCTTTGCGAGCCAAACGCTCTGCAAGTGGCCCCCTCGAAGACCACACTTTGCGGTGTTAATGACAGTGGTGTCACCGATGCCGCTCATTTGGCACTTCACCTTAGAAAAAGCGCTGGAAGAAGCTTTTCAGGGTCTCTCCTTCACGCTGCTGCACCGCGTACAGATCACTCTCCTCCTTCCTTCCTTCGAAGTTGCCTTGGAAATTGCTCTCCAGCTTCGCGCGAAGCTAGGACCAGCTCTTGATGAACGCCAGTTCGAGGGAGGAGTACTAGGACAGCGCGATCCCCTCGAGCGCCAGGAGGAGCCCCTTGGCCTTGATATCGTCATCTCCTCCTACCGCCTCTGTCGGTACAATAAATACTGGGGTATGAAGAGTCCTAAAGAAGACCGGACGAGGCCCCACACATCAGGCGGGCGATCAGGCCCCAGCGTGTGGGCGAGCCCCTCAGCGCGCCAGGCGAGGCCCCACACGTCAGGCGGGCGATCAGGCCCCAGCGTGTGGGCGAGCCCCTCAGCGCGCCAGGCGAGCACGGTAGGGCCCCTCACTGTCAGGTAGGGCCCACGTGGCAGGAAGCGTCCCGAAGGGAGTCTTCTGGGCGAAGGCTCCCCCTCCCTACTGCGCAGGACAGGCGCATTCAATGCGACATTACGCGCGGATAGACAGATGAAGAGATGATTATCGTCACAGTGACCTCTGTAGATCTGATCAACTGTCACTGTGGCGCAGCGGAGTTGACCGGCAGAGAGAGAGAGAGTTTGCCGTCATCAGGATGGCCGCCCGCTTCAGGAGGAGCCAGCTGGGTCCCGCTCGTTCTCTCACCGGCGTGTCCCCATGAGTCAGAGGCCACTTGCGGAGCTCGCGTGGGCGCCGCCGCTAGGCACAGTAGCAGCACGTTTCGTCCCTCCTGTCCCGTCCCTCACGTTGCATCAGTGTGCTGAGAGTACTGTACTACCTACCCCCCTCTGCTCTCTCCGCCGGATTGAGGCTTGTATAAAAAGGGAGGAGAGAGAAGAGGAGAGGGGGGGACATTCTGTAATCGCATTCCACACAACCACAACACGAAAAGAGCTAAGGCTCGGCAGGAGTAGGACTATTACCCGCAGGGGGTCCGAACCTGGGTAATCGCTGCGCGTCGCTCCTTGCCGTATTCGACGCTCGAATCGAACTGAACTTGGGCTAGTCGGCTAGCAAGATAGAAATCTGACCGGGGTGTGATTCACCGTGGTTTAGTGAAGAACACGCCGTCAGCCTCCATGGCGGTGTCATAGACGCGGATGAACTACATCGGGTCGGTCTTGCCGCCGTATGGCTTCACGGAGGGCATCTTGAAGATCCCCAATGTGGGCCACTTTTTACCCCGGAGCCTCTGGCTCAGGGGGTTGGGGTCGTCATCTTTGGCCCAAGTCCCCCGGGACCACACCTCGTCCTCCAATCCCGCGTCATCACAGGGGTGAGGGGCTGGGTGAGAGAGCTCCTGATGCTCCTGGTCCTTGAGCACCCGTAGCTCCTCCGCCAGACTGGCATTGGCATCGATGAGCGCCTGAATGGCAGGATCAAGGCCCCCCGCGGGTAGAAGCTGGAGCTGTCGCGGAGCTGCCTGGACGGTGGCTGAGGGATCTCCTCCCGGGGCTGGTGAAGGAGCCACCGGCGCCACGGGGTCGGGGGTTGCCGTCGCCCCGGGGGCGGGGGGAGTCACAGCGGCAGCGGCGTGTGGGTTTGCCGCCTTCCTCCTCCGCGCGCGAGGCTGAGATGCTTCCGGCGCCACAACTCCCACCTCAGTGGCAGCTCTAGGGACATCTTCTTATGGAGTGGAGCTTGGCGCAGCGGAGCCGCCGGTGACGTTCGATCGGGAACCGCCGGCGGTGAGGGCTAAAGCCCTCTTGGGAGGCATCTTCTTGGGATTTTGGGTGGGATTTTTTGGGTTCACTCAGGCTTGCTCATGATGGTTTTTGCTTCGGATCCCCACGGACGGCGCCAGTGTCGTTGGCCCGAACCAGACAATAGTATTTCTTTGGGGCTGCCTCGCGGAGCAAACAGACGAGGCTCGCGAGGCAGCTCGCGGAAGCAAAGCTTAGACAACGTAGCTATCCTAGGAACTGTAGCTTATCCTTTATTATTCCGGGGGCCCCCTACTTATAGTGGGGGTGCCTTCTTTACATTTTCCAATACAACCTCTCTGCTCCGGGTAAAGCAAGGATAGGGAAGTCTTTTCTAGGAAAAGACTTCTTGGCCCCTAACCTGCCCTCTCTGACGAGGGTGCTGAGGGGAAAACACCCTGAGGCCCGGGGCAAAGACCTATATACCCTCACCGCCCCGGCTAAAGCAGGGTTACATAGGGGATTACAGGGGGACCCGGTGGTTACGGCCAGCTCGCGTATCCTTCTGCCAGGCGATCCGATTCTTGACACCTGTCGCAGACTGTACCCGCTGTCTCCTGGCCTTCTTGGCGGCTACGAAACCCCATTCCTTCACGGTTTGCCCTTGGCACCCACGGGCTCTCCCCGAGTCCCCTCGAGGCAATCTATGGTGCCCCCTCCTCGGTCCGCCTTTGCCCCTCTCCGAGGGGGTGAGTCTTCCTCCGCGCGGACGCCCCCTTGGTTCACCTTTGCTTCGCTCCGGGGGCGACGCTTCCTTCCCGCGGATGCCCCCTCGGTTCGCCTTTGCTTCGCTCCGGGGGCGACACTTCCTTCGCGTGGCCGGGTCGCTTTCCGCTATTTCGTAAAGGGTGGGTGCTGCCCCGCTACAACAATATGGTTTGTCTAGTTTGAGTAGAATTAAATTTATCTAAAACTAGAAGTACTAGATATGGAGTTTGTTTAGAATTAGTAGTTCTAATTTGAATAGGAATCTTGTAATTTTTCTAGTATAAATAGATGGCCCAAGGACCAAGGAAAGGTGCAAGTTTAGCACCAGAAAAAAACGAGAATATACGGCACAAATTGACCTGTTATCGTTCTGCGCGAATGTTCTCGTGAGATCCAAGTTGACGGAAGTTCAGAACCAGCCCCGAAATTCAATCTGAAGATTTTTCTGTACGCACATGTGAAGTGAGTGCATGCACGACGGTGTGTATGTGTTGTACCAGCAGCATGTACGTACACATACATGCCTATGGATGTTAAAGCTCCATATCAGCCATGAGTTACAGGAGGCCATAGCTACACGGTGGTGATGATTTTATTTGACGTTTGATCCTAGGGCTAAAACCAACAAAGGCCCCCTCTCATGCCGGCTCTGTGGGGTTACTTCCTCCTCCTGGCAGTAGCTAGGTTGCAGGCGCCACTGCCGAAACTCAAGCAAGTAAGACAGTTGGACTAGTTTCAACGACGTCTCCTGTAGGGCTCGTGGGCCAGGAGCCACCCATAGGGCTCATGGGCCGGGAGTCAGAGTCCTCCACCGTCATAGCCACCACCGCCCATGTAAGACATTTGCTTGTAGTGGGGGCGGCAACCATCACCTCGGCGCTTGGCAAGGTTGCCTTCTCTCCCTGAGTATGGCTTCCACTCGGGGCCACATCATCCTCTGTGATGAGTACTCCCTCCGTATCAAAATGTTTGTCACTTTTGACTTTTGAACAAACATTTGACCATTCGTCTTATTCAAAAAATTAGCACAAATATGTAAAAAAATAAGTTATACTTAAAATATATTTAGTGATAAAACAAGTTATAATAAAATAAATGACATTTACATAATTTTTTTTTGAATAAGACGAATGGTCAAACGTTTATTTAAAAGTCAAAAGTGACAAACATTTTGATACGGAGGGAGTACAACGTTTTCTTTCCCCGATCACGAATTACGCTGGGGGTTGGGTGCCAAGTCTTTCTCCTGTCCCCATGCAAGATTTTCGCCCTGGGGCGGGACTATGAGCAGTCCACCCACATTGGGTGCCGGCGTTGCCCCTTGGCACCACATGCCGCTTGCTCCTCATCCCGAGCATAATGTATGCTCGAGTCCGCCCTGCTCTCGCTTCGCCCCCGTGAGAGCAGCGTCTGCTCCACCCCGACCATGAACTTCGCTCGGGGGCTGGGCCAAGGCACTGGATTCTGTGGCGACAGCGTCCCCACTTGGAGTTTGGGGCACTGACCCCTTTCTCCCGGCTTGGTCTGTGCACCGGATCAGCAGGTCATCTTCCACCACGACCTTGTCTGCAAGACCCCCGAGGATGCGGTCCACTACATCATCCATACAACATTAACCACTGCGCTAAGGTCCGCGTTACAGGGCATCCCGGGGGTTCTCTCTATCCCAATGGATCTCCTATTCGACCAGATGAAGACAAAGTTGAGAAGAGAGGGGACGATGCTAAGAAAAAAAAATCTAAGATTCAGAAGTACGGCGCTTACCCTCTACCTGCTCCTGCTCGGTGGCTTCCTCATGGCCGGCCTCAGACGAAATGGACACACCCGAGCAAGTCTCTCACTTACCCCGAGCTTGCACAGCCGCACCTGAATCCTTGTCCGACTCCATCCTGAGGCATTTCGATGCGGGCTCGGTCTCTTCCTGCCTCTCTTGCAACGACGTGGGCTTGCTGAGTCACCTTCCTTGCTTCATTGCCTTGGCATGCTTGTCTTGCGCCATGCAAAGTGAGGCCTTGGGTTTGCGGAGGAAGGCCTCCAACTGGGCCACCTGGGTTGTTGCGTCCTTCGCTAGGACCTCCACCTCACCCAACTCAGACTCTCGGAGGGCGTTGTTGCGTTTCCCTCCTCCTCCTCTTCACCCTTAGCTTTGGAGCCGGACATGAGGGCCCCCTTCCCCTGCGGACGCTACTCAAGTAGGGTTTGTGCCCCATCTTGGAGCTCGGCTCGCTCTTGCTGATCTTTCGTGGGCAACCACTCCTCTTCCTCTTCTCACTCCCTCTCCTTGACCTCGGCCGCAATCTATCACAACCGATCATAATGATCAGGATCCTGCAGGAGATACTCTTTAAACCATCGCCTAACTTCCCAAACCTTGCCTGCATTGCATACACCATATGCGCCTTGGGCAGATGATGTCGGGTGGAACGGGCGTGCGTGCCTGAGGCACGATACGCGGCGAGCATCGCGGCTGCGACGACACCGGCTACCCCAATGACGTGGCGTCAGCCTTACTCTTGTGGGCAAGTTTCATCTTTGCGCCACATCCCTCCTTCTCCTCTCCTTCATTGGCCGCCGCCTAGGAGTTTGCAGCGGCGAGTGTGGCCTTCTGGGCCTCCTCGTCCTGGGGATCAGGAAGAGAGCACGAAAGTAAGTTGGTGGTCAGAGCAATTCCTAACTACCAAGTTCGGCCTGTATCTCCTCCATTCGAACTAGGACGTTTCTCGATCGCCACCGAGCCGGATCCTCCTCGCTTTTCTTCTTCTTGATGGCCTGAAGCTCCTTGACATGCTCTTCCACCCACTCGCTCCTGGAGACTGCATTGAAAGTGTTAGAGTATATTGGGCCCTATGTGGTTGGCCCATCTATTGTACTGCTACTAATGCCCTATTGTGCAATACGAAAAATTATTCTCTCTCCATCTATCAGAAGGGCACCAAAATTAACACGCCATGATGGGTTTTTGCTCGGATGCACTACTCGAGCGAAGCATGTTACTTGCGTTGACCTTTCGGATGATGTCTTGCCACCACGAGATCTCGTAGAAGGGGTGCTCCCGCCACTGTAGCGGGCACACCCGGTTATTGACGATGTCGCAGCCGGTCAGTCATGTGAGGGCCAGATCTTGGATCATGTTCAGAATCTTCTCCTCTTCCGGCCCTACCAGCGGCCTCAGCGGCCTTTTCTTGTCCTTCTCCACCTCCGCCTCCCGAAAGGAGAAGCAACGGTTCACACCCTTGTTGGCGTAGAACCACCACTCCGCCCAGCTAGAAACAGAGTCCTTGACCTCCAGCTTCAGGTTGCATATGGAAGGCATGGCCGCAACCGAAAGTACATGCTCCCTACCACCTCGGAGTTCCCAGTTTGATGATTCTTTCCAAGGAGACGAGGACTACTAGCTGCGTATTCTGAGTTGGTCGATTGGATATCATCGTTATATTCCACTGCTACTCTTATTTATTGTCTTTATTTACTATTTAGTATTTAGTACTAGACCATATTGTTTATGCAAACTGGATGATATTCAATGTAAACTTGGTATTTTATTAGTTAATTTATGCTGCGATGATATCCAATTTAACTGTTTGTTGTGATGTACTAGCTATGATCTTCTGGGACTAGTATATGATCACAGTGATTCAGTAGAAAAACTGAGGGTCATTATAGAATAAGTTTAGTTTGGGATCAGGTGGATCCTCTCCAATGTGACGAAGATTACTAGCTGTGTATTCCAAGTTGGCCGATTGGATATCATCTGCTGCTACTTTGATTTATTATCTTTATTTACTATTCAGTACTGGACCATATTCCCATGTAAACTAGATGGTATTTAATGTATCTTTGTATTTTTATGTAACATCCCAAAATTTTAAAACCAATTTGGCACGTTAATAATTTACTAATAATTCCTTAAATGCATGATTTAAAAATGTTAATCATTTATTATTGTTAGCATCATGGCATCTTCATCTCATGCATGGTTTTTAATTAAAATTGTGTTTCAAGTATTTTAAGTAGTACCCTTGGTAGAAAAATATAGTATTTGGTATATTATATTTTCTTAAAGAAAATCCCAAATGGAATTATTTGGAAATATGTTAATAAATTTTGGGAAAGCAAAATATTAATTCCTAAGTGTTAATGTATTTAAAAAGAACATTTGAAAATGAAATGCCTTTGGAAATCAGAAAAATTAAAGTGTTTTATTTCCCCTTGGCCTGCCCATTCCTCTTTTCCCTTTTTCTTTCTTTCCCTTCCCCTCTTTTCTTCTCTGGTTGGGCCACAGCCGCGCCGGCCCACTTTTCCTTTCTTCTCCTCCATCTGCTCCTCTCTTTCATCTGGTTGGGCCACCGAGCCGCGCCGACCCGTTTCGCCACAGCCAGCATCCACTGCGCCGCGAGCGCAGTGCCGCCGACAGGTGGGGTCCCCCTGTCCGCCTCTTCCTCTCCTTCTCCCCTGTTTCTGCCCTCTGTTCGCCTCGCCGCTGATGTTCGTCCCCTCTCCCGGGGCCGCGGTGGCTCGTCTCCCCATGCGATCGCTCGCCCCTATCTTCTTCCTCCGGACCCTCTCCTCTCCTTCCTTGTCTAGTCGCCGACCAACCCCGTGACACCGCCGTCGCGCCCAACACGCCACCGGCCGGGGATTGCGCCGGCGTTGCCAAACCATGCTCGTCGCGTCAAAAACTCCCCGAGAGCTGCGTGCCTATAAGAGGGGTACTGCTACCCCTCTGCTCTTTGCTTTGCGCCACCGCAATGATTGTCCACCGAGCCGGTGCGTTGCCATTCTTCTCCGCGTCGCCGCCGTTTCCTTCCTATTTTTCCACCTCGTCTCCTTCCCTCTGACCCGTGCTTCCCTCGGGTGTGGTCCGCAGGTCGTCGCGGAGGAGCTCGCCCCTAGGGGATTGAAGCCGCGTGGTCCGCGCGTCCCCGGAGCCGTACTGTCGTCGCCGCCGCGGTTTCACCGCCCTGCCACCCTATTCGTCCTGGCGAGCTCGAAGGTAGCACCCCGTCCATCTCCGTTCCTTTCGGCTCAAGGTGAATCGCTCGGAGTGGGAGCCTCACCGTCGCCGCGTTGCCCGTGACGTCGCCGTCGCCGCGAACCGCTGCGCCGCTTGCTCCATCCACCTCTCGGGGTGTTTAAACCACCGTTGTGTTCGTCTCCTTAACCTCTCGCTCCCCGTAAGCCCGATTGGTCCCTAGTGGCCGGAGTCGCCGCCGCCGTGTGCGTCGTCGCCGCCATCGAGCGCTCCTCTGTTTTTCCCCATTGTCGCTGCGAGAGGCGCTGCCATGTGGGGCCGGGCGGGACCCGCCAGTCAGCCGCGCAGCTGCCTCGCCCGCGCCGCGCGGTGCCGAGCGCCTCACTGTTGGGCCGCTCGGTCGAGCCGGCCCAGTACCGAAGAGGCCCTCTTTTCTTTTTATTTTCTTTTCTTCTGGTTTCTGTTTTAAACCATTACTTGGTACCCAAAAACATTAAGTTAAAAATAGACAACGTGCTATAAAAACTCTGTAAAAATTCAGAAAAATACTTTATTGGTTGCTGGACCTAAGAAAATTATATATATGCATGTCATGCATGTAGCATCCATTTTTGGTTAAATAAATAGCTTTAGGTGCATTATTTCATGTGGGCTTGATAAATTTTCACAATAATTCTTTTGAATAAAAATGCATCAGAGTTGCTACATTTTTCTTAAAACAGCAACATCATCAAACGTTTCGCTTATGTATGTTGTATTACTTTGCATATGTGTGCGCGCGTTTAGGAGGTCAACTTCCCGAAGACCCGATCGATGACGTCCCCTTCGCTTTCCCCGGAACCGATCAAGGCAAGTCTCCCTTCGACCATATCGATCGTGAAGCCATTTTGGGTTATTTAGAAAAGATTTGCTAGACTTGAAAATGTGCATGCTAGTTTAAAATGATAATCGCCGTATTTACTAGACTTAGATATCATGCCGAATAGAAGAGGTAAGAAATATTCTAGGACTAAACCTAAGGCTAAAATATGGATTGCTCATATTTAGATATTCCGTTGTGGTAGGATAAATGCTTAAAAATCTTTATACAAAGTGATATAATCATCTGTGTGAAATGAGAATGTTGTTGAGAATTGTTTGGGAAAAAGGGGGATTTAAAGTTAGGGCATCAAGGGTGATATTTCTGTTCCGGGATGACCCGATCGATGACGTCCCCTTCGCTTTCCCCAAAAATCTTTCGACTAGGGAGAGATATTTCTGTCGGTTGGTGCAGTACGGCACCGTTTTGAAAACTGGGCTAAATATCAACTCTCTCCTAGTCTAAGGACTGTTCGTCCTATGATCCTACGAACTAAGCCATAACAGTACGACCTCGAGCCCCGGTATGGGACGGGCTCGGTCGTTGGCCCTCGTGGTTGGTGGTCTTGTGGTGAAACACCTCTGGTGCGTAGCCTCTCGAGGGTAAAGCGTACCCACTCTGCTGAGTTAAAACTATCCTGATAGCCGTGCTCGCAGTTATGAGCGTGCGAAGGGACTGATTATATGGTAGTTGTTCATTTTCAAAACTAGTTTTAGAAAAAGGGTTTTAAACGAAGGATTTGAGATGAGTGAAGAATTTGAGAAAGTTTTCGTCTGAGTTAGGTGCCACCAGCTACATTCCGGATTGGGGATCGGCCTACCGGAAAGTGTCGCGCGGAATTGACCTATCCGTTTTGAGAAAAGAAATGAGAAAAGATTTTGTTCTCGCTATGGCACTGAGGCCAAGTGGCGAGAACCGTTTGAGAAGAGCCCAAAGAAAATGTTAAGATTTATTGTTTCTAAATTGCTTTGCCAAAACTAGGCTAATAAATGCATTTCCGTAAAATATTCTAAGCTTTCCTTGTACTTAACCACATTTGCATACTTCCCGACTTGCGAGTACAATTTGTACTTATCCTCATTTTTCTCCCCTCCCTTCTCAAAATTTCAACAGCTGGTCCATCCTAGTATGGCCCGCCGTCCGAGGAGGAGGATCCTGATTATGATGAAGAGGCGTTCTCCAAGGAAGAGTATGAAGAGTAGGGTTGCATGTTCCTACAGCCTTCGTGCCTGTGGGATGAATAAATTTCTAGATGTTGTATTAGGCCCGTTTCGCTGTGTAGTCTTTATTGCGGCCTGCAAGCCGTTGCTTGTGTTTGTATCGGACTAAGTTCCCTTGTTTTGTAATAATCAGAACGTTGACAATGTACCGTTTCTGTATAACTGTGTGTACTAGCCATGATCCTTGGGACTAGTACATGTTTACGCAGGTGGAATCTGATCTTGTAAATCGGGTGCCGACATTTTATTAGTTAATTTATGCTACGATGATATCCAATTTAACTGTCCACTGTGAAGTACTAGCTATGATTTTCTGAGACTAGTATACGATCACAGTGATTCGGTAGAAATACCGAGGGTCATGACAAGCAAATTGAGCCTGGACAAGTTGGACGACCATGGACTTAAGCTATGCCCATGTAGTGAAAGCTAATCTCTTCAAAAAAAAGGGGCTACCCTAGCTACACCCATTTCTTTACTTTCCTCAGCCAGTGACGAGAACCTCCAACCGAAGCGTGTAACCCTTGCCATTGCCGCCTACGCAATCGCCCACTCCGTCCTATCTACACTAGAAACTCGATGGCCTTGTTGTCACTCTTGCCCTCGTCCGTGCATGGACACAGAGCCCCTCTCCTTCAGCTCATTCTCAAAACCACCCACTCCACCCCTGTTTTGCCCTGAGCTCTCTCTCCGACCCACTTCACCGATGAGTCTCCCCCTCCGACGTCTCTTCCCTTCTCTTTCTCTCTCTCCAAGGAAACTCTAGCTACCACGATTGGAAGCTAACCCTCTATAGCTTGCAGGGGAGATCCATCCTCGCCGTCAGGCAAAACTGCATCGCCAGTCATTTTCGCCCTCTTTGATGAGTCTCTCATCAAATGCTTGTGCCAGAGCATCGGCTTAACTTCCATTAACACATCCCTCACTTGTTGATGCAAGGGCTTCGCTGAAGTTTGCCTGTGATGACTCCCTTGTTTGTCGGTCGTCCACCTCTATGCCATCGAACCACTCGAGCCCTTCTTCGGCCCGGCAAACCGCTGGGTGAGCATCCCCTTGCCTCCATGGTAGGAATGCAACCGGCAACTTCAGCCCGTTAACACATTAAAATTAGCCCGTTCGAATCGGAAAATGGGCTCCCATATTCCAGCCCTACGCAAGAAGTGGCATTCCCTCTTTAGCCCAGCTATGCCATTTTATCCTTTAGCCCATATTTCAGCAGTGTGTCTGGTGGCTGGAGATTCCCCTCTCCGATCCATCTCACGCATCGCCACCTCCAACGGTCACCACGACGGCTTGCACGGCGCATCGTCGTCGCCCCCAATCTCGCCGTCCCGCGGCGGCCTGCACGGCGCATCGTCGTCGCCCTTCCCGAACACGTCACCACCAACCTCGCCATCCCGCACGGCCGCACGCATCGCCGCCTCGCCGGCCGCCACCGCGCGTCGTCATCACTGCGCTGGAACGGTGAGTCACTTCGTGTTCGTCATGTTGACGGGCTCCGGCTAATTAAGAAGAAGTCTGAATTTTCCCCGAACATTCAGCAATTCCTGATGGATCTGACAGATATGAACAGAAGTTCCCCTTTTTGTTCTTTTCATCTTGTTATTGAACTGAAAGGCCCTAGATTTTCTTGGCCTAGTGTTGATTAACTTGGAGTTGCTTTGCTCCGGAGCATTGGCTAGTCGAATAATTAGTGGACTCTTTTCTGTTCTTAACTATCAGATGGTTGATGGTTCCTATACCGGATAGAAAAAGGTTGTTGATTTCTCCTGTTGGGGAAATTGGATCTTCAGTCTGACTCTTCGCCGCTGTTGTTCTTTTCTATAACGAAGACCTTTGATTTTTTCGTTTGTGATTCTGTGGATTAAGTTGGTTCCTTGGTTGATGCGGCGAGTAGAATTTGTGCCTTTTTTTGTGTTGGACACGAGCGGATTCCCGGACCCGATATATGCCGGTTGCTAGATGTATCTCACGAAATTTGCTGTTGCTCAAATCTGGACGGGCACCCATCTCAACCCATCTATTTCTAAGGGGGCAACACGGACTTGTCCCAGCTGCCCAATAATCTGCCAATTTTTTACAATTGGAAATTAAGAGTACGTTTGTCAATTTGAAATAGTCGGGTCGCGGGCAGGGGTAGACAATTGTGGAAACTTGCTCCTGATTTTTTACAATTAAGCGCATATATATATCTAAATATACAATACCGGGTTTAGCTACCCTCTCGCTGCCACCTGGCGTCTTGCAGACCGATTTTCCCCTGCCCGTCTGGCCACGTCGCCCCGTTTGTTGCTGGCCGTCCGATCGGCCGCGGATAGGTAAGATTCATCGGTGGCCTGCGTTCGTACGGTTTCGCTGCATTAGGCCTCCGCCTCACGCACGAGTACAGGTACTACTCAGCCAAACCTCATCAGAACATGGGTATGCCCCATGATGGGCCGATAGCCAGTATTCCGATAAATCGGGCTGGGTACCACTTGGAGATTTCAACAAGGAGCTTTATTGAGCCCTTCACAGTCTCCTTGTATGCAAAGGAGTACTCGACATGAAGGAAAAACCAGTCGGCAAGCCATGTCAAGAACAGGAAGCACTCGGCATGATACATGACTCAGCTGGGATGCGACCGGAGAGGCAGCAACTCGACTATGAAGCACTCGGGGGCTACTGTGGAGTACATAGACCTCGGGTATCTGCAAGGCGCGCCATAAGGAACACCCGACAGGGGATGGGCCGAGCCGGCTACACGTGCGCAGAGGCCACCCGACTTACTATCTGACTTGTATGGCAAGAATAGGATAAAGATAGAAGTCTATCCCGAATAGGGAAGATACAATTGTAATCCCGGACATTTAGGAGTCCAGCAAGAGAGCATAGAATAGGAATCCTACCTTGTAACCGACCAGGACTCTACCTTGTAACCCTGCCCCCCTGGTATATAAGGCGGGCAGGGAGCCCATGGTTCGGGGTATCGAAGAGAATCACGTCGAGAAATACATCGACAGATCTCTACGCGAAACACATACGATCATCATAATCCCACAGCACAGGACTACGATATTACCTCCACCGCGAGGGCCTGAACCTGTATAATCTCTCGTCTTGTGTTACCATCGAGCTTGAGATCTAGTGCACCCCATATATTTCATTATCGACAACACCCCCAGTAAACAGAACGTCGACAACGCTCAACCATGGAGGTTGAATTAGTGGCACTTGATTCAGCTGCGGTGGAGGCAGAACGGCTCGAGGAGCTTCTGTCTGATCTACTAGTGCTGGAAAAGCCGATCCCAACAGCAGTATACTGCGATAACCAGATTGTTATAGTCAAGGTTAAGAGTAGAAAAGACAATATGAAGTCCTCAAGGCATATTAAGAGAAGACTTATGTCTACTCGGCATGTGAGAGAAACGGGTGTTATTGCTGTAGAATACACTCAGTCTGATAGTAATCTAGCTGATCCTTTTACAAACGGTCTGTATAAGACGATTATCGAAGCAGCATCTAGAAAAATGGGGCTTATACCCTACTAGTGGTAACCAATGGTGGTAACCCATCCTGAATGAACAGAGATCCCGCGAAACAGTCCTGGGACAACTAAGTTATGTGGTACCGTCAGGCACACCTTATCAAAGTCCCATTAGCTGCAGTGCTTAATCTGTAAGAAGGTTGAGGTTAAAACCTCTTAATGAGTTTGGAATCTTTCATAAGATTCGAGAAATGTCCTACAGGATTCCCATAAAGAACGAACCTATGTGGGCTGATCATGTGGTCGTGATCTGTGAGATTTTGGGGTATACTCTCGAATAAGCTCATGAAAAGATGTATGGACATGACCATAACGTCCAACTATGCTAGAGGTGCAAATTTATAGCCTAGTCTTGTGTGTTATTTGTATGAATGCCCGTGCGTCAAGGCTTTGGATCAAGGCCTAAGTCCTCCACTGTCTGTGTCGGGCTAGATTACTTGTAACTAAATAAATATAGGTTCAAACCTATCTGGTACCTATGTTGCATAACAGTATATCAAACGAGTTTTACGGCGATAATACCTTTGTCGAAAAGAGGCAAAAGGGTGGGGATTGTTGGGCTTTTGCCCTTTGCTCCTTGGGCTGGCCCACATAAGCAAGAGAGAGAGAGAGAGAGAGAGAGAGGGATAAGGGGCAGCGCTGTTGCCCCTGTTCTTCTGTTCAGGTGCTCCTCGAACCCTAAGTTTTGCCCTGAGCTCTCTCTCCGACCCACTTCACCGATGAGTCTCCCCCCTCTGACGTCTCTTCCCTTCTCTTTCTCTCTCTCCAAAAAAGCTCTAGCTACCCCGATTGGAAGCTAACCCAGGGGAGATCCTTCCTCGCCGTTAGGCAAAACCGCATCGCCAGTCGTTTTCGCCCTCTTGGATGAGTCTCTCATCAAATGCTTGCGCTAGAGAATCGACTTAACTTCTTTAACACTTTCCTCATGTGTTGATGCAAGGGCTTCGCCGAAGTTCGCCTGTGATGACTCCCTTGTACCGGGGCCATCGTTCACCTCCATGCCATCGAACCACTCGAGCCCTTCTCCGACCCGGCAAAACCGTTTAGTGAGCCTTCCCTTCCTTCTTGATAGTAATGCAACTGGCAACTGCAGACCGTTAACCCTTAGCCCGTTCGAATCGTGAAATGAGCTCTCATATTTCAGCCCGACGCAAGAAGGGGCATTCCCTCGTAGCCCAGCTATGCCATTTTATCCCTTTAGCCCATATTTCAGCAGTCTGTCTGGCGGGTAGGGATTCCCAGAGCTCACGCGATCACGCTCATGCCCTCGCTCCCCAGTTCCCATGACCAGCATGACGCATCGCCACCGCCACCGCTCACCACGGCGGCCTACAAGGCGCATCATCGTCGCCCCCAACCTCGCCATACCGCGGCGGCCTGCACAGCGCATCGTCGTCACCCTTCCTGAACACGTCGCCCCCAACCTCGCCATCCCGCACGGCCGCACGCATCGCCGCCACCACGTGTCGTCACCACTGCGCTAGATTGGTGAGTTGCTTCGTGTTTGTCATGCTGACGGATTCCGGCTAATTAAGAAGAAGTCTGAATTTTCCCGAACCTTCAGCAATTCCTGACGGATCTGACACATATGAACACTAAGTTCCCCTCTTTTGTTCTTTTCATCTTGTTATTATTGAACTGAAAGGCCCTAGATTTTCTTGGAGTTGCTTTGCTCGGGAGCATTGGCTAGTCGAATAATTAGTGGACTCTTTTCTGTTCTTAACTATCAGATGGTTGAATGTTCCTATACCGTATAGAAAAAGGTTGTTCATTTCTCCTGTTGGGGAAATTGAGTGATACTGTGGATTGAGTTGGTTCCTTGATTGATGCGCCGAGTAGAATTTGTGCCTTTGCCAGTTGCCACGAGCGGATTCCCGGACCCGATGTATGCCGGTTGCCAGATGTATCTCACCAATTTTGCTGTTTCTCAAATCTGGACGGGCTACGGACGCCAGTTAGTCCATGAAAATATTTGCCGGACACCCATCTTTGAACCCATCTATTTCTAAGGGGGCAACACGGACTTGTCCCAGCTGCCCAATAATCTGCCCATTTGCAAATTAAGAGTACGTTTGTCAATTTGAAATAGTCGGGACGGCAGGGGTAGACATTTGTGGAAAGTTGCTCCTGATTTTTTACAATTAAGCGCATAGACGTTTCCTAGTGACAAAGGGCATATCCTGTGGCTGGGAGGCCGCGTAGGCTCTACTCATACGCGTCAAAGTAAACGGCAAGAGCCGCAGTAGCGTGCATGTGCCGCTGTAATAAGTGGTCACGTACTATTCATCACCTACCACTGCGGCCTGCACTCCTATGCCTATCAAAAATCTTCAACATCTGTGGCGTGCAGACCGATCTTCAACGTCAACGTCAACGCTTGGAAACTTGCGGCCTCCGTCGCAAGACATCATACTATACCGATTGGAATGGTTGCCTTCATCAGAACTCTTTGGGTTTGAAAAACCTACCCCCATCAAGAGGAAGGGAGAGATGGGTTGGTTGGCCCTGGAGAGGTCCATCTACACCACAGCCATCGTCGTCCTCCTCCTGCCGGCCTTGTGCATATCCGACGACCGGCTTGTCCCCGGCCGGCCACTCTCTCCCGGCACCACTATCATATCCAACAATGGAGATTTTGCCTTGGGATTCTTCTCCCCCACCAACTCCACTCTAGGTAATCTGTACCTCGGCATATGGTACAACAACATCCCTAGCCTTACCGTCGTGTGGGTGGCCAACCGCGCGACGCCGCTCATCTCTTCGTCTGCACCTTCTCTTGCTCTAACGGCCAACACATCCAACCTTGCCTTATCATATGCCAACGGCAGCGTTGTTTGGACGACCAACACCACCAAGGGTGCCAGCTCCCCGGCGTCACTGACAGCCGAGTTGTTGGACACCGGCAATCTCATCCTTTGCTGTTGCTCAAATCTGGACGGGCTACGGACACCAATTAGTCCACGAAAATATTTGCCAGACACCCATCTCAACCTATCTATTTCTAAGGGGGCAACACGGACTTGTCCCAGCTGCCCAATAATCTGCCCATTTGCAAATTAAGAGTACGTTTGTCAATTTGAAATAGTCGGGACGGCAGGGGTAGACAATTGTGGAAACTTGCTCCTGATTTTTTACAATTAAGCGCATAGACCTTTCCTAGTCCAAGTTAAAAAGGGCATAACTGGGAGGCCCCACGTATCGGCTAGGAGACCGCGTAGGCTCTACTCATACCCGTCAAAGTAAACGGCACCAGTCGCGCAGCCTGCATGATGCCGTTAAAAGTCGTCACGTACTACTATGTCGATAAAAAATCTGCGACCTTCGGGATCTTCCCGCACGTGCAGCAAGCCCTTTTTCCCGCGCGCTTGGGCTCGCCGCGCGCCACAGGCGCGCCATCCCAACTAGTAGACCTTTCCTAGTCCAAGTTACAAAGGGCATAACTGGGAGGCCACGTATCGGCTAGGAGACCGCGTAGGCTCTACTCATACCCGTCAAAGTAAACGGCACCAGTCGCAGTAGCCTGCATCATGCTGCTAAAAGCCGTCAGGTACGTGCCATTTATGGGACGTACCACTGCGACCTGCACTACTATGTCGATAAACAATCTGCCACAGACCAATGCCGTACGTTACGTACTGTCGACGCTCGGAAACTTGCAGCCTCCTTCGCAAGACATATTGTCACAATTCTTTGGGCTTAAATTAGTGGTGTTGTGGTGGTGCGCTCATTTGGAAAACCTACACCACCAAGAGCAAGGGAGAGATGGGTTGGTTGGCCCCGGAGAGGTCCATCTACACCATGGCCATCATCGTCCTCCTCCTGCCGGCCTTGTGTATATCCAATGACCGGCTTGTCCCTGGCCGGCCACTCTCTCCCGGCACCACGATCATATCCAGCAATGGAGATTTTGCCTTGGGATTCTTCTCCCCCTCCAACTCCACTCCAGATAATCTGTACCTCGGCATATGGTACAACAACATCCCTGGCCTTACCGTCGTGTGGGTGCCGAACCGTGCGACGCCGCTCATGTCTTCGTCTGCTCCTTCTCTTGCTCTAACGACCAACACATCCAACCTTGCCTTATCATATGCCAACGGCAGCGTTGTTTGGACGACCAACACCACCAAGGGTGCTAGCTCCCCGGCGTCACTGACAGCCGAGTTGTTGGACACCGGCAATCTCATCCTTTGGTCAAACAGCACCATGCTGTGGCAGAGCTTTGATCACCCGGCAGACACGTTCCTCCCGAGCATGAAGTTCAAAATCAGCAACACAGCACGCACCGCCGGCGCCGGGCGCTATGTTTCTTGGAAGAGCCCCGAGGACCCCGCGCCCGGCAGATTCTCCTACGGCGGAGATGACACTCTCCTCCAGATTTTCATCTGGGATGGTTCACGCCCAATTTGGCGCAGCCACGTCTGGACCGGATACATGGTCGCGGCTATACCGTACTCCCAGGGGAACACTAGCACCATGGTCTACACAGCATATGCCCTCACTGACAGCGAGTTCTCCGCGGTATACACGGTCTCGGATGGTGCCCCGCCCATACGGGGTGTGATGAGCTATTCTGGCAGGTTTGAGTCTGCTATTTGGAACCAGGAGTCGTCAGAGTGGATGAGGAGTGGGTATCCCAGCAGCGAGTGCGATCAGTACGCCTACTGCGGCCAGTTTGGCTATTGTGACTTCACGGAATCCATCCCGACGTGCAAATGCTTGGATGGGTTTGAGCCTACGAGCGCGAGGGAGTGGAGCAACGGCGGGTTCTCGCAAGGATGCCGGCGGAAGGAGGCGCTGCGGTGCAGTGATGGGTTCTTGGCGTTGCCGGATATGCAGGTGCCTGACCGGTTTGTGCGCCTCAGGAACAAGACACAGGCGGAGTGTGCGGCGGTGTGCCGCAGCAACTGCTCCTGTGTGGCGTATGCTTATGCTAGCTTGAACAGCAGCGTGACCAAGGGCGATGTGACAAGGTGTTTAATTAGTGTGGGCCGGGGAGCTCGTCGATGCTAAGAAGTTTCCTGCAATGTTGAATACCACCACTAACATTGGTAGTTACGCTCTTGATACGTTGTACCTACGGATTGCAGGCTTGCCAGGTATTATTCACATGCCTTTTTACAAATTATTATAATCAGCGTTCACACCAAAACATATGATTGTTTTTAGTAGTGATTCGGGTTTTTATTATCTCCGTCGGAATTTGAATTTGAGTGGTGGGCTTCACAACCACACACTTACCACCTGTTCTAGGGGCAGTTTTTAAAACATATGATTGTTGTGGCTTGGTCTTACGTATCCTACAGAAACAGTATGATGTTTTATTGCATCAAAAAATTTCCAGAAGGTCCATGCATAGTATTCTTTTGAAAATAGCCGGTTTTGGAAGCCCTACACAACCACCGAAAGGAGAAGTGGTGGAGCTGCTCATTCACATAGATAGCCTAGAGGATTGGACCCCACGGATGGAGCGCTCTCCTGACTCCCTGGCCAGCGACCTTTCGTCGGAGGGCTTCGATTTTGACAAGGAGCCCTATCCTAGAATCATACCATTCCTTTGGACACAGGGTTTCATCGATGGTACCATCCTGTCGGCCGCCCACGGTGATTCATGCTAGAATCAGCGGTTGCAGTCCCTGTCCCCCCGCAGTGTGATGATGATCACGCAGCGGGTGGATCTCGTCGTCGTTCATGGAAGGACACCCTTCTGGGTCGCCACCATTCCCGAGATGTGCCTCCCCGAAGCAGCGGGATCGAGCAATCGTCACCACAACCGCACTCATTTTGGCCGCAGCCATGCTACACATGCCCTCGCTGTCCATGCTAGGACTACCACGCGCAGGCCGCTGCGCCGTTGCAACCGCAAAAGGTCACGCTTGCTCGAGAGGTGCCATTAGGACCCTTCCCCGCTTCGACAGAGGCCCTTGCCGCCGGGACCCATCCCTGCCCCGGAGTATCGTAGGAAGTCCGTGATGCTACTGCTCTGTTTGAGAAGGCATGGGGCCCACTGCAGCCAGGTGCTCGTCTCTTCGTGCCAGTGCTGGGAAGGGGTTCGCTTTGCAGCAACAAATGGATGTACCTGCATCCTTCCATGATCTATGATCCCCTAATGGATTTCATTTTCTCTTTGCGTCCTTACAGTGAGCAGGGAGAATCTTGGCTGACTTCAGAGAGCTATGACTTGGTGCTAGGGGAGTTTCTAAATGCGAGTCTTGAGGTTCAAGCGGCCTGCCCACCTTCTCCCCGAGTGGTGCCTCAAGGCCCTCCTATTCTCCAATTTTAGAACCAACGGTCTAGGGAGTGTGCCCTGGAAAAAGTTTGGTCATACAGATAGAAAACGTTAAAGTCACCAAGGATGACAGCAGGGCCCATGGCCCAATTATTGGCTTGCCTCATGGCCTATGTGTCGACTCTGGGCCCAACTCTTAGCAAACCCGGCCACCCTAGCCGACTCTGATTTCGACAGCCTGTTAACAGAGTTGGAGGCCTATTTGGGACCACTGGCTCCAGGACGTCAGGACCACATGGCGCCTGCCGCTGTGGTGCAGCAGCCTACGGTTAATCTTTCCCCGATAACCATGCGAGTTAATAGCCTCTCCGTCTCGACCAATCGGATCCTCCAGCACATAAGTCTATGGTTCTATGGCCCGGCAAGTTAGCTGACGGACTCTGCTCACTCGGTCTAACGCAGCGAGCTCTTTGCACAACTAGTCCGAATTCCGGTTGCGAAGTGGGCACAACTGCGCATTTTGAAGCAGATAGGCATCATTTCTAGTGACAAAGAGTTCAATAAGGATTTGTTGGCTGCATATGTCGCCTCTTTTGAGCAACAACTACCGGGTTACATTATCTCAAGTCTTCAATCGCTTGCGGGCCTAGGGAAGGAGCCAATGTCAGCTAAAGGTGTGTCACTTGTAAATGACGACAGCATGGAGTAGGCAGGCCGTAGTTGTCTATTGTAGCATCACTTAGACGATTAGTGCAATGCTTTGTATCACCGTCCAGAGGTGTCCCTGGCCGTTGTATCGGGGTAGATGGTTTACTGCCACCCCCAAGTATCATAGTATAGGAGGTAGGCCTTGCGCGGGTTTTACCGTTCCTATCCTGTCTAGGCTTGCTCCCTTAAGGAGCCTTAGCGTTTATAGCCCTAGATTAAATGGTTGATTGAACTTGTAGCTTCGTCACCTAGAATGTATGAGGGCTCAACTCCTCAGCTCGTCGTGAGGGAGGGAGACGGATGTTGAATTCTACCCTTGCAACTTTTCTTTGTCTCCAAGAAACTAAATTGTCTCACATTGATGCCGCAACCCTACAGCAGCTAGGGGCGTGCGGATGCCGAATCACCTCTTCTTTCCATCCTCTGGCAGCCGAGGAGGTGTCGCTCTCCTCTAGGACGATGAGCAAGCCTCAACAGACCAGCCGGACATCTGCCGCCACTCGGTGACATGCTGTCTTACGGAGCTTTCCACCCAACGCACCTTCTAGCTAACCACGGTCTACAGTCCGACAGATGACTGTGAGAAGGATGATTCTTGGCCGAGCTATCGTCGCTCATGCCATCTACCACTACACCTTGGCTCATTCTAGGTGACTTTATCCTTATCTATGAGGCATGCGACAAGAACAATGGAAATCTGCACTACCGTCATATGCGCAAGTTCTAAGCAATAATCAATGATTGCAACCTCATGGACATTCAGCTCCAGAACCGACTCTTCATTTGGAGCAATAAAAGAACTAACCCCCACCTTAGTCAAGTTAGACCGGGCACTCTACAATCCCGAGTGGGAAGTGTTGTTTTCACAACACGTGTTGCATGCTCTCTCCTCTTCCTTCTCGGATCATTTCCCCTTGTTGTTGGCCCGAGCTCCGGAGCAGCCTAGTCATGCTATCTTTAGATTCCAAAACTTTTTAGATTCCAAAACTTTTAGCTTTGCTTGCCGAATTTCTTGCCAACTGTTGCTAATGCTTGGAGCGCCCCCTAGTGGCAAAGGACCCACAATCACTACTCTAAACTCAAAGCTAGCAAGGACGGCCAGAGCGTTTAAGAATTGGAACCGGAATCTCATTAATAAGTATCGGCTTCACATGGCGATTGCCATCTAACTGATTCAACGCCTCAAAACCGCTTAGGAGCAAATGCAGCTGCAGGATAATGAGATGGTTTTCCACTCGAAGCTAAAGATGAAGGTCCTAGGGCTAGCGGCCATTGAACGCTCTCACAAATGTCAACACTCTAGGGTGACGTGGCTAAAGGAAGGAGACCCCAATACAAGATTTTTTCATCTAAAAGAAAATGCGAGGGGATAACTTGGATTTAGGCGGAGGATGACTTTGATGATCCGGCTACGAACCACGCAAGGATAAGCGTCCGCAATCGCTAAACCACACTCCTGATTGTTATCAACCGTGCCAAAGCCCGGATGACCTGACCACGAAGGTCTATCGTTGCAAGCAATCGAAGAGCTCGCAAGAACAAGGGTAAAATATACACTCGAACTGAGGTTCCGAACTTGTTTACAACTGCTCTAACCTAGACAGGAGAACAAGCGAGAAGTTCCACACATGGGGGCAACTGATCTAAACAAAACCTGCCTAAGAACTTAGGAACACACCTTATATTGAGGAGAGTTGCTGGTTTGGAGAAGCCAACACGCAGCACTAGTTACATGGGACTCAGGATGCATTTAAAGGTGGTGCAGCACCCGAAAAGATTGTTTGTTGGTTGTCCGTCGACTTCTTTTGACTGCTGTGTCCAACTCAGTAGGAATTTGAAGGTGAGGTTGGATCCGTTGGAAAGATGACGAAGTTATCTTTCCAACGAGTGCTCACACGTCCCAATCCGAGTCTATTTGTATTCTCTATGACGTTTTGAAGTCAGACTGGTTATTGAATGCCGAGTGGAATCCCTTTGCATTTCCACCATGCTTTATTGCTTTGGTTGGTGTTTTAATGCCTTGTAGCTGGTGCTTGTTCAAGTTCCTATGCATAATAATATTATTAGGTAGCGGCCTATTCTCCAAAGTATAATTATTCAACACAAGAAACGAGTTTACCTGATAATTGAGTTGTCGCGCACGGGCTCGTGTGATTGGTCCTTGCATGATGGTCAAAGGTCGCGGGTCACTGGGAAGGACTTTGGCCGCTGATCCCATGGGTGTAACCGACGTGGTGATGTCCTCACCAAGGAGCATAGGGCTTGCACCCTCAATTGATGGTTCTTTAAATGCGGCTCTTTGAATGGCCACGTAGTCACAGGATTTGGACGCGGAGATAACCATGGAGGATATTTGGGAGACAATAAAACGATTACCACATGACAAGTCATTGGGCCCCGACGGTTTTAATGGGGCCTTCTATAGGCATGCTGGGACATCATCAAGCAAGACTACCTCAATGTTCTGCATCATTTCTCCACACTAGCCCCTAGACACCACGCCGTCTTAAACAAGGCCTCTGTCATCCTTCTACCAAAAAAGAAAGACAAGCGGCCAATAAGGATAGGGGATTTCTGGTTGATCAGCTTAATTCCCTCAGTGGCCAAGCTCTTCTCCAAAGTACTTCCGCTTAGCCTTCCAAAGCATTTGGATCAATTGATCTCGGTTTCTCAAAGTGCTTTTGTTAAAGGTAGAATACATGACAACTTCATGAATGTATAGTCCACGGCCCATAGGCTACACGGACGCAAAACCTCCTGTCTCCTATTCAAGTTGGACGTTGCAAAGGCTTTCAACTTGGTATCATAGGAGTACCTCTTAGAACTCTTACATCATAGAGGTTTTAGTGCTCGATGGAGAGACTGGCTTGCCCTAACTTTCGAATCATCATAACTGGGCAAGCCATAAAGCACTGTAGAGGGTTGTGGCAGGGCCACCTTTTGTCCCATATCAGTTTATACTGGCCATCAACACCTTGTACCACATCCTAGCCAAGGCAACCCAGTGAGGGCTACTTCGGCCACTTGGACGAGGGAGGGGGGAATGGACGAAGTGCGGTGCTCCCTTTATGCAGATGATGCCATGATCTTCCTAAACCCAAACAGGGAGGAGGTGATGACGCTGCTAAACATCTTGGAGAACTCCAGCCTAGCTACCAGCTTAGGATCAATATGCACAAGAGCTCGGTCGCTCTAATCAACTGCCAGCATGTCGATCTAGCCGAAGTCTTGCAAAATTTCCCTGATGCCCACACAAGTCTACCCGTGAAATAACTCAGGCTACCGTTAATTTTTGTGCTCCACTTAGATGCTATACGCTGGCGTTTCCTTTGGACGGGGAATGATATTGTTCACGGGGACGGCAGCGGCAAAGTCAATCGGGCTAAAGTATGTTCACCTAAACATCTAGGGACCTTAGGGTTATGAATCACGACATGTTTGGAAGAGTCCTCAAGCAGCGTTGGAAATGGCTGCGCTAGCAGGCTACAGGTCTTTTTAGGGCAGATAGGATGTGTTTTCTAGACAATAGCGACCAGGATCTGTTTGATGCCTCAACACTGATCACTGTTGGAGATGGGCGGAAGACCAACTTCTGGACCTCAACATGGCTTGGCCTTATCTCTCTTAGTTTCACGATGCCCATGCTCTTTCAGAAGGCAAGGAAGAAATGGCTTTCAGTAGCCGACGCCCTGACCAACAATGCATGGGTGCACGTCGTCCAACACACAGTCAGCGGCGCAGACAATTCCTGAATATTTTGGAATCTGGGAACATGTCCACTAAAATTTTCATCTTCAAATGGGCATAGAATACAAGCTTGTCTAGAGGTGGACAGGCAATGGGGTCTACATGACCAGATTGGCTTACCATATTCAGCTTCAGGTTCGTCTTGACACCAACTTCGTAGGGCTCATCTGGAAGCCTTGGGTGCCCATGAAGTGCAAGGTCTTTGCTTTGCTCCTAGCGCAAAATCATTTATGGACCTCCGATCGTCTACATGCCAGCGGCTGGCCCAACAACCTCTTCTACTCTCTGTGCAATTGCAGCCTGGAGACTGCCTTCCACCTCTTTGTTGATTGTGCATTTGTTCTACCGCTTTGGTCGTGGATTGCCTCTAGCTTGGCTCTTACCAACCTACAACTTGTGAGATGGGACAATGTTCACACAGTTTAGGATTGGTGGCAGCATAGACTTCATTGGTTCATGGTCACACAATGAAGTGGGTACAATACAATCATCATAACCAATTTGTGGTTTATCTGGTTAGAAAGGAATTCAAGAATTTTCAAACATTGACACCCGAACGGGTATTTGCGAACCTCAAAGATGAATTGCAAGGTTGGAAGTTGGCAGGTGTCGCCTTTCTTAGCAAGTAGTCCCTTGCTTTTCACTCTGGTGGGGGTTGCTTTTTATTTATTTTTCTTGTTTGGGGCCCTCGCCTTGCTTGGGCCGTCTGTAAATTGTTTCTCTTGCTTTCTCCTATAATGAAATTGCCATCTCGGTCTTTCAAAAAAGAAGTTTTCAATCACTTCCCATTATCAACCAAAAATTGAGTTTATTTGTTTAGACCAACCGAAGATTGAGTTGGCAGCCCATTCGCGTTCATCCGTTGCGTCTGTGCAAGCAACCACGAAGGCATCCACCAACTGTGTGCAGTCAATACAGGGGAGATAGAATAGGAATTAAGGACTGATCACCGTGTTTTTATATGGAAAATTTTGATCATTTGCTCTCCCATAAAGTAAGCTTCTAACTGGATTTTTCCTGCTGCGTCTCACTGACAAATAGGTTCAAACCCCACATGTCATTGATAGAAGGAAGGCAAATCCTAGAAGTACCATCTTTTAAGTGGGGTTTATGTGACACCGACAGTACTATGTAATTATATATCACAGCTGTTTTGCCAAGACCGATCCCGGAGTTTCATGATGCAGTAATATATCACATAGTTCATCGCCATGGCACCATATATAATGTTTTCAATGCGTTTGTGTAGGTGAAAGGGCAAGGATAAATACAGTAACAATGACGCTGATGGCAAGCATCACGCTTCTCGCTTGCATTTTCATTATATGGTTCCATCGCAAGTTTAAAGGTATTTTTTTTCATACGCCTGTATATATTAATTGTAGTAACAGATCAAATGATCTTAAGCTTTGTAGCAGGAATAAAAATAATTGGGGGAAAATGCAAAAGGTTAATCCATGCAGATTTCTTCACATCACATGAACCTGCAGGCAAAACTGCTACCAGTGATCGTGAATTTGCATTTGTAAAATTCGAAAGTACTGCCGTTGCAACAGATAATTTCTCCAAAACATTCCTAATTGGACAAGGAGGTTTCGGCAAAGTCTACAAGGTAATTTCCGATGTTAGCTATGTTTTGGCTATTTGAACCTTTTCAATTATTGAATCTTGTTATATGTGCAAAATGCAATTCATTGTAATCTTAATTGTTTGATAATTACGAAGGGAACGTTCGAAGGTGGTCAAGAAGTTGCTATCAAAAGACTCAGCAGGTACTCACAGCAAGGAATAGAGGAGTTTAGAAATGAAGTTGTTGTAATTGCCAAACTACAGCACAGAAACTTGGTTCGCCTGCTTGGTTGCTGTGTAGAGGGAGATGAAAAGCTACTAATTTATGAGTATATGTGCAACAAAAGCTTAGATGCCGCCATTTTCAGTACGTTCTAGTGATATTTACCGGAAATTAGAGAAATAATTCAACCATTATACATTTACATTCATCATATTTCTAACAGGTTTTTTTTTTTTGTAGCCTTTGCAAGAAATACAACTCTAGATTGGCCAACAAGGTTCAGGATAATAAAAGGGATTGCTAGGGGACTTCTTTACCTCCATCATGATTCAAGATTAACAATAATCCATAGAGACCTCAAAACTAGTAATATTTTGCTAGATGCAGAGATGAGACCAAAGATATCAGACTTTGGTATGGCAAGGATCTTTCCCGACAATAAGCAAAATGAAAGTACCAGAAGAATTGTTGGGACATAGTGAGTAGTATCTAACACCCTATCCTCAACCTAACATATGATTGAATTTAGTTCATTTTCATAATTCTTTTCAAGTGAAATGATCTAACCAGCGGATATATGGCTCCTGAGTATGCAATGGAGGGCATTTTCTCTGTCAAGTCTGATGTTTATAGCTTTGGTGTGATACTTCTAGAGGTTGTAAGTGGAGTAAAGATAAATTGTACTCATGGCATCATGGATCATCCAAATTTAATAGTCTATGTAAGCATTCGTTGTCGTTTTTTATTTATAAAATTTTTAAGTGATGAAGTCTTAAAATTGTAGAATTCACTCATCTATTGTCTCAGGCATGGAATCTTTGGAAGCAAGGGAACACCAAGGATTTGGTAGACACATCTATTATGGAGAGTTGCTTACTAGATGAGGCTATAATCTGCATTCACATGGGGCTCTTATGTGTTCAAGAAAATCCTGATGATAGGCCTCTGATGTCTTCTGTTGTGTTCAACTTGGAGAATGGATGTACAACACTACCAACCCCAAATCACCCTGCATATTTTGCACAAAGGAATAATGAAATAGAGCAGATAAGAGGTTACATTTTGGACTCTAAGAACACAATAACCCTTACAGTCATAGAGGGACGATGAGTGGCTCTTCAGTCTTCACATTTAGTTGTATAAATTCTCTCTAACAAAAAGTGATAACTGCATGTATCACTTGCCTGTAAACTGCACTATCAGTTGTGTCCATCTAAAATTCTATGGAAAACAAACTATAGTCTACAGAGAAATAAAGGTAAAACAGTTCAAAGGTGAAGACATCACCTTGAGATAAAATAAAAGAAAATTTTAAAACAAAGCGTAATAATGATATATTCAAACAAGAAAACTTCAATTTTCCTTTCTTGGCAACTTTAAAATGTTTCTAGTTGTCACCATGCCAGCCATCGCATAGGGTCCTCGTGAAGTATACAATCATCTTCCCAACACATAGCAGGAAATTAAGAGATGTAGTACAAGAGTACAGCTAAACGATGAAAGCTCTTATCTAGATACCCCTTCGTCTAGAACTATGTCATTTATCTAGATACCCCTGAACTCAAAACCAGATATTCTAGCCCGGTAAACTTGTAAACCGGCACGCTTAACATCCTACAGCGGTTTCGCAGCTCGGTTTTGCCATGTGCGCGCGACACATTAGCTAGGTCTGCCATAGTGGACACTGGTATATATGGGGTGAGTTCACGGCCCCCTGACTCATTCTGTCATATACCTCCGCCTCCTTGCAACCGCCCGACGCTTAATCTCTTCTTCTCGCTTTTCTCTCCGCCGCTACCATCGTTGGATAAGGACGGGATGATCGGAACCGGTTCCGACTAATCTTAGCCGACGAATCGATCCATCCAGGTTAGTTACCCCAAGCAGTTGAAGATATTTTTCGTCAATTTTGGTTGGGTGAGCACTGTTAGGGTTAAGTGCAAGAGCGGGGAATGATTTCTTTTGGTGTTGTGTGGAGATCATGCATCATTTCACTTCCTTTTAGCCGTTGTAGTAATTCTTTGTAAGTATTGTTCGCGGTTGCTTGACACTTGCCGACGCTGCTTTGGCCAGAGTATCCGCCCGAGTATTCTCCCCTTGAGGGAACGCTTTCACCATTATGCCTTTGAAGCCCTTCTCCAGGGCCCGAATTGCCTCTAGGTATCTTGCCTTGTCGAGGTCTTTTGCTTCACACTCCTTGGCAATGTGCCCTTGGAGCAGATTAGAGTCAATCTTGATTAAGAGGCGTTGAGCCCCCAAAGCCTTCGCCTTTGCCAAGCCCGAGGATGACGCCCTCGTACTCTGCTATGTTGTTAGTGGCGAAGAATGCCAAACAGGCCGTGTACTCCATCATGTCCCCTTCTGGGTTTTGTATCGTGGCCACCACGCTGAGCCTAATGCTCAATATTATCCATCGTAGTGGATCACCCATACTAGCTGGGGCATGTCTGGGTTGTCTTTCAGGGTCGTCCACTCGACGACGAATTCCACCAAGGCTTGGGACTTCATGGCTATCCGTTGGGCAAACGTGAGGTTAAAATGGGCCACCTCTGCCGCCCACTTGCCCATGTGGCCGGTACTTTCCCTGTTAGATAGCAAGGACCCCAATGGGTAAGTTGGTGTTGCCTTGATCGTGCGGGCCTGGAAGTATTGGCGCATCTTGCGGGATGCCATGACGAGGGCGTACACAAGTTTTTCCAGCTCGGTGTACCTGATGCATGCCCCCTGCAACACTTCAAAAATGTAGTAGACAGGGGTTTGCCTGCCCTCTTCCTAGAACACTAGCACTATGTTCACTGCTGACGGTGCTGCCACGAGGTACAGGAGTAGACTTTCCCCCATGCGCGGGCTAGAGAGCAAAGGAAGTTGGGTGAGGTAGGTCTTCAGGTCATCGAAGGCTCGCTGACATGCGGACCAGTGGAAGGGGCCCTAGCCTTTAAGTGCTAGGAAGAAATGCATGCAGCACTCAGCCGATTTAGGGAGAAACCGGCTTAGGGCTGCTGCGCGTCCAGCCAAGTGCTAGACTTCTCGGACCATGCTGGGTGGCACCATGTTTTGGATGGCCCGAATCTTCTCCAGGTTCGCTTTGATGCCTCTCTCAGACACCAGAAAGCCCAAGAGCTTTCCCGCCATTATGATGAACACGCGCTTGTCTGGGTTTAGGCACACGCCTTCGTGACACAGGCTGGTGAATGCCTCACGGAGGTCTGCGACATGATCCCCTTTGTACCTACTTTTCACCATGATGTCATCAACATAAGCTTCAACATTTCGCCCTAGTTGCTCTACAAAGATACGGGCTATTTGGCGCACAAACGTGGGTCCCGCGTTGCATAGCCCCATCGGCATGCGTGTAGCAGTACGTGCCAAACGGCGTGATGAATGCCATCTTGTCTTCATCTTCTTGTCACATGTACACCTAATGATTGCCATAGTAGGCATCGAGTAAGCTCATGAGCACGCATCTAGTTGTGGCGTCGACCAGCTGGTCGATACGCAGCAGGGGGACATCGTTTTTTGGGCATGCGTTGTTTAGGTCCGTGAAGTCTACACACATGCGTCATTTACCGTTAGATTTTTCAAACATTACCACATTGGCAAGCCACTCTGTATGAATGGCCTAACGAATGATCCCCGCCTGGAGTAGCTTGGCCACCTCCGCCTTCGCTGCTTCGCGTCTTTCATCTGCATTTTGCGCAACTTTTGCTTGCGCGGTTTGGCATCTGGCTTCACCACGAGGTGATGTTTGATGGTGGAGCTTGGTACCCCAGGGAGGTCCGCAGGACACTACGCAAACATGTCTTCATTCTCCTATAGCTACTTGAGCAAGGGGCTTCGACCCCCAAAACTAGGTCGGCTGCAATGGTGACGTCCTTCTCTCTAGGGACCCCAATCAAGGAGTGCCTTTTGGTTTGGCCATCCAGCCTCAACTCCGGTTGCCACTCCCCTGACTTGGGTGTTGGCTCCGTGGCGAGCACATGCGGCACTCACAGCGCGTGCCCAAGCTTCGCTTGTCAGGCTTGCACTTGGCAGCCCCAGACGGTGATGATAGCCTCACCTGTGGGGATCTTCATGCACAAGAACCATAATTAACTGTGCTGTTAAAAGCATTGAGCGTGTACCTCTGCCAAGAATGGCATTGTACTGGTAAGGCATATCCAAGACATCTGAAGATCCGAGCTAGGCGGCTAGGGGGGTGAATAGACGCCAATCAATTTTGACGCTCTCTTTTTGCAATACGTAGCCCCTCTAAGCACTTCGCACCAAACAGCTTCGTGTCGGTAGTCGAACCCCGATGGAATTCAAGTGCCACACCATGTGCACAGCAAAGAGATGCTGCCCATGGGGACAAAGTGGATGAGAATTAGGTCCTTGTGACCACTTTCCACCTCCTCAACCAGCCAAGGCAATTAGTGACAAGCCAAAGCATTCAAACCACTAAAGTTGCTTTATCAAAAGCAAAAAGCAGATTCCCAGAAACTTGTCTTGCAAGAAGAGAGTGGTTCCTGCTATTGGAAGGCTCCAGAAATTTTCAAAATTTTTCTACACTCATGTGAGTGAGTCTTGATATGCTCCTCCAAATTTCAGCATCAAACTCCACTCAAAGAAAATACTAAAAATCGTGCACCAAGAACTGTCAGGAACTCTAGACTGCAAGTTTAGGGCTCGGTATTCACCTCATAGCTCCCAAACAGGGAAACCAGTGGACTTGAAATTTTGACCACAGATGGTTATGTGAGTCACACATCGTTTCCAACCGGAATCATCCCAAAATGATTTTTCAATATTTTTCTAAAAAGCTTTTACTGACTGCTGCGCGGAGGAATGTTTCTGGACAGATTGCAACAAGTCAAGAACTTGATCTCTTGCCTCTCTTATGTTTGCAAAGATTGTGTCAAATCATATGAGCAACCTCAAGGAATCATAGAGCATCAAGAACCAGCAATAAATCATCCAAGTTCATCCCAAAACAAGAGCTCCAAAGGAGAAAACGAAAATAAGAAAAACTAGGAGCAAATCAACACAAGATACTCATAGGGAAGAATGATTTCATTGCATAGAAGTTGGGGCATTACAAGCCACACTCATTGTGGCCACAAGCACTCTAAGTGCCACCCAAAACACACCCAACCCACCCTCTCTATTTATGAAATTTTCATCTCAAAGGTTTGGAAGGAAGGGCTACCCCTTCCCTTCTTATATAGCCCAAGGGTGAGATGCCCTAAACCCTAGAGCCCATCTCCATCCTTCATTTGAGTATAAGTGGCATACAACTCACACACTGCAAGACACTCTCCCGAGAGGGAATATTCTCCACATATTCCTTCAGAAAATATCTTCACAGCTTCCTCGGTCGCCAGCCCACACCTGGGCCCACCGGACAGATCAACTTCGCCACCAAGTAACCGACGCGCCAGCCTCCAGTTGTCCCGAACTCCTTGCCATGGCGAAGCTTCTTGAGTACACTACCTCATGTGACCGCCAGATCATCGAAGCCGGTCGCCTGCACGCCTCCGTATGCACCAGCCTCCAGCTGTCCCCGCGAAGCGTCAGCCACGTACCGCCGATACCTGAATCACTGAGGTGAACACACAAAAACAACACACCTTACCTCTCCTACAAGGTTAGTCAATGACACGATCATCAACATTGAAACCCATGCTCAAAACCGAAAACACCGTGCCAAAACACACTTAGCACGACCGGACAATCCGGGACTAATCCAAAATCTCAGCAAAATCCAACATTGCCTCAACAAGACAACTTTAAAACCGCTTCAAATTCATCCTTGTCACATATATTCATCATCAAACCGAGGTACCCTCCACATGGGTCTCGACACTCTCCCTTGATGAATATATTGATAAACCCTCGAAAAATATTTTGAAGTTTTTTGGATTTGTCGAACAAGGCATGTTGAAAATGCCGAATCACGCTTGGAGCAAAAGATAGGAACACATGTGTTCAAAATCTCCAAGTCGTGAAAGTCAAAGCTTCCCAAGAAATTCTCCCCCTTTTCACGAAATGCATGTTGATGTCATTTTCAATTCTTCCCCTTTTGGCAATATAGACACCAAGAAATTTGAGGGAACAAGCACAACGCATGATGCAAATGCAAGTCCTAGGGAGCTTTGAAAATTATCCATTTGAACGTGAGGCTCATGGCAAGGATGCTCGAAGCAATACAAGTTAGTTCGGTGCTCATTAGTTCAAAAAATGCTAGTAAATCGATTTTTCATAGTGAAAGACGTGGCTTAGAAAATCACAATCCAAATGTCGCGGCCTAACAAGGCATCAAGACGGCTTCAATAGAACACCACATGCAACCATTTGAAATCCAAGTAGCTTCAAATCAACAGCTCAACTAACTAGCATTTTCATCCTTTTTTTTTGCAAACAACTTTTGAATGCATCCACAGGCTCAAAGAAAGCAATTTGCTAGCAAAGCACATTCCAAGGGTCACTGGAAATGGCCTCCTAGGTCACTCTCCTCCTGGGTGTGTTTGGCATTCTTTTTCATTGAATATAGGCGGGAGAGCCTCTAACCTCATACTAATGGTAGACGGTGCCCAGCATTACACTGAAGGAATCACACGTCCTTGGCTATCTGATTCCCTTCCAAGTTCATGCCCCTTGTGTGCAATAACAAGCCATCTCGTGAAGGATAACCAGTGAAAACTCTCCAAAACTAGAAATTGCATATTTTTTGTTTTTCAATTTAAAGGAGCAAGACTTTGACCAACAAAAGATTTCACCAAGTTGCAAGATGACTGAAAGAAGACTGCAAGCGCCGCATCGAGCAACAACATTCAGAAAGTGAAAACGGACCAACCGCAAAAAATTAGACAAGAACAGAAACCACTCAAGCTAAGACTCGCTCTCATCTGCCGCCTGCATTTTACTAGGAAAGACAACTCTACATCTCGGATACTAGAGACACGACACAGACCCTGTCTACCTAGAGACCTATAAGACTGTGGGATCGACCTAGCCAAAGGAGAGAAGACTGCCTATCACGCATGATAGCAACCTAAGCACAAGATGAGAGGTCCGTGCTAAAGCACGCCAGAAGTTTAAGTCAAGAGTGCTGACTGCCTACACAATACAACCAAGTCCGAATGCAACCCAAATGCAATGCAGGGAAAACGATAAATTATATTACATATAGTACAAGTAGCCCAAGCTCCCCTGACTACAAGCTAGCCAAGCTCACACCCCGAGCTCTCCCCTGAGAGCCTCAAACCTAGCCTTGTCCAGTGGCTTGGTGAAGATATCAGCCAACTAACGGTCGGTCTACGAACTGCAAGACTATATCACCCTTCTCCACATGGTCTCTAAGGAAGTGATATCTCAGGTCAATGTGCTTTGTCTTTGATTGCTGCACTGGGTTTTTGGCTATGTTGATGGTAGAGGTGTTGTCACAGAAAAGTGGCACGCTTGCTTGAACCAACCCAAAGTCCTTCAAGGTAGAGCAGAGTCAAACAACCTGACTGCAACATGCAGCAGCGGCAACACACTCAGCCTCAGCAGTGGGCTGCGCAACACTCGACTGCTATCTAGAGGACCAAGAAACAAGAGAAGTGCCAAGGTATTGGCAAGTGCCAGAAGTACTCTTCCTATCTATCCTACAGCCAGCAAAGTGTGCATCTGAGAAGGCTCTGAGAGGTAGGCAAGAGGCAGCAGAGAACCAAAGGCCAAAATCTGCAGTCGCACGGAGAGAGCGGAAGATCCACTTCACCGCCTGAAAGTGACACTCTAGGAGAGGCCTGAAAACGGGCACAAAGACACACAACGAACTGGATGTCCGGCCGGGAAGATATGAGATAAAGCAGGGAGCCTATCATGCTACGGTATTCCTTCTGGTCGACCGACTCACCATTCTCATCAAGCCCTAAGGCAACAGTGGTCGCCATCGGAGTAGAGACCGACTTGCTATCAGACATGGCAAACCGACTCAGTAGGTATTTTGTGTACTTGCTCTGGTGAAGGAAGGTTCCCTCTGGTGTTTGCTTGAACGGAAAGCCGAGAAAGAAGTTGAGCTCTCCCATCATGCTCATCTCAAATTCCGAGCTCATCACCTCTGAGAACTCAGAAACAAGAGCAGAGGAGGAACCACCAAAGATAATGTGTTGAGACCCATGTGGAGCGTACCCCGGTTTGATGATGAATATATGTGACAAGATGGAATTTGAAGTGTTTAGAAGAATGTTAAATGGTGCATTTGTGCAAATTGTCGTGGAATTGGAACCGGACAATTGTGCTGAGCTTGGGCTAGGTAATAGTTTTGATCGGATGTGGTCCGGTGGAATTTAAACTGACACGTGGAGTGTTAGGACTTCCTAATTGTGATGTCACGAAGGGATTATGATGTTGGTAATTTTTGTGATGGACTAACCTTGCAGGTAAGGTAAGGTGTGTTGGTTTCGTGTGTGTTCACCTCAGTGATGCAGGTATCGGCGGGTACATGGCTGACGCTTCGCGGGGACAGCTGGAGGCTGGTGCGTCCGGAGGCGTGCAGGCGACCGGGTTCGATGACCTGGCGGTCACATGAGGTGGTGACTCGAGAAGCTTAGCCATGGCAAGGAATCCGAGGCAGCTGGAGGCTGCAGCGTCGGTAACCTGGTGGCGAAGCTGGTTCTGACCGGTGGGCCCAGGCGTGGGCTGGCGACCGAAGATGCTGCGAAGATATTTCCCGGAGGAATATGTGGAGAATATTCTCTCTCGGAAATGTGTCTTGTAGTGTGTGTGTTGTACACCACTCATCCTCAAATGAAGGGTGGAGATGGGCTCTAGGTGTAGGGCATCTCACCCTTGGGCTATAAATAGAGGGGGAGGGGAGCACCTCCTCCTCATTCCCTTAGAGCTGAAATTTCAGAAATATAGAGGGTGAGTTGGGTGTGTAAGGGTGGCACTTAGAGTGCTTGTGACCACATGGAGTGTGGTTTGTAATCCCCCAACTCCTATGCAATGAAATCTCTCATCTTCATGATCATCTTGTGTTGATTTGCTCCAAGTTCTTCTTTCTTTTGTTTTCCCTTTTTGGAGTTCTTATTTGGAGATGAGTCTTGGTGATTTCTTGCTGGTTCTTGATGGTCTATGAAGCCTTGAGGTTGCTAATATGATTTTCCACACTCTTTGCAACCATATGAGAGGCAAGAGATCAAGTTCTTGACTTGTTGCAAATCTGTCCAGAAACTTTCATCCGCGCGACAGTCAGTAAAAGATTTTTAGAAAAATCTAGAAAAATCATTTTGGGATGATTCCAGCTGGAAAAGATGCGTGACTTATATACCCATCTGTGGTAAAATTTTGAAGTCCACTGGTTTCTCCATTTGGGTGCTATGAAGTGAAAACCGAGCCCCAAACTTTCTGCTCGAAGTTCTTGACTGCTCTTGGTCTTTGATTTTTCATCTTTTCTGTGGATGGATTCCTGAGATGATTTTTGGTGGAGTGCTTCACGACTCATGGTTGCATAGGGATAAAAATTCCCACAATTTTTGGAGCAACATAAAGCCACCATCTCTCTGGTCCAAATAGAATCAAACTCTGAAGAATCTGCTTTTGCTTTCCAGAAAGCAGCTTGTGTTGTATGATTTTTCATGATTATTCTGTAAGGAGTTTTGAGGAGATTTTTGGTGGAGTGCTTCACGACACATTGACTCATAGGGAGAAAAATTCCCACAATTTTTAGAGCACCAGAAAGCCACCAACCTCCTGCTCCATTAGAGGACAAGTTCTGAAAGAATCTGCTCTTGCTTTTCTGAAAGCCACTTTGGTCATTTGGCTTGATCTCTTTTTCTAAAGCAAGATTTGAATTGATTCCTCTCTTTTGAACACTTGACAACCAGGATTGTGTTTTCAAAATCCCAAATATTTCATGGCTCTCATGCACCCAAGTGAAGGGTACACATAGTTGTCAAGTTGTTCGGGTTTTTGGTGGAAACGTCGAAAAATGTTGTGGCGTCTATTCACCCCCCCTCTAGCCGCCTAGCTCGGGCTTTCAACTGGTATCAGAGCATTTGGTTTGATGCTTCTTTGCAAATCTTGACCGATTTTTGAAGCCGATCCATATTGCTATTTGAGCTATGGCGGACAAGTATTCCACCAAACCCCCCGTGTTCTCCGGAGCCGATTTTTCCTATTGGAAGGCTAGGATGGAGACATATGTGATGGCTCAGGGCTACAATGTTTGGCTTAAGATCAAGGACCCATATGAGTTTCCCAAGGAGGTGACGGCCGAGAATCAAGCCGATGTGGAGCTTAATGCAAAAGCTCGAAATTTTCTGATTCAAGGCCTTAGCCGAGGGGAGTACGAGCGGGTGTCGGACATCACCACAGCCCACAAAATCTGGACGACCCTCCAAGCTTACCATGAGGGGACGGCTCAGGTTAAGGTGGTGAGACAAGACCAACACAAAAGAGAGTACAATCGATTTACTCAGAAGCCGGGTGAAACGCTTGACTCATGTTTCTCCCGCTTCACCAAGATTCTTGCTGATCTCCGTTCGGTTGAAGTCAAATATACCGATTCGGAGATTGCCAGGCATTTTCTCTCTGCTTTGGATCTTAAGGTTTGGGATGTGAAGGTGACTGCAATCCGACAGGCAGCCGATCTCTCGACGCTGACCTTGGAAGCGCTCTATGCTAGTCTCAAGACGCACGAACTTGAGCATCTCCCGAAAGAGCCCAGTTCCTCATCCACTGCCTTGATAGCTGACCCCTCTGGTCGTGGTTCTTCTGATGTTGCCGGTTTCTCCTTCTCTGCCCTCTGTGAGCTGTCCAATGATCAGATGGACAAGATTCCTGAGGAGCAGCTTGCCTTGTTGGCCAGGAAGTTCTCATTTGCTTACAGGCGAGTGGCCGATCGGAGGAGAGGCATCATGAGGTGCTTCGGTTGTGGTGGTCTCAACCACATGAAGCGTGATTGTCCAAAGTCTGGAGGAGAGGAGCGGAACGACTACGTCGCGCCGGCACGGAACGCCTACATCAACAAGAACCGCAACATCAAGGCCGGCGGTGGAGGAGACAAGAAGAAGGCCGCCAAGCCGATGTTCAAGAATCGCCGTGCGATCGAGAAGGTGCTGGCCGCTCTGGAAGGAGTCACCTTCTCCGACAAGGAGGACGAGCGCTCGGATGATGGCGAGGACGATCCGCCAGAGAACGACGACGTCGACTACACCGGCATGTGCTTCATGGCACACGGTGACAGCGGCAGCAGCGACTCGGACCTCTACCACACCGACGACGATGAGGTAACTGAAGAAGGTCCCTCCTACTCTGTTCTTGAGGATGCTTTGCTTAAACTCCATGACAAGTACACTAGGGTTGTGGCCAAGAACAAGTCCCTAGATGATCAACTAAAAATTGCAAAGTCTGCTGCTTGCTCCAAATGTGAAAAACTCACTCTTGAATTGGATGAATTAAAAGTTCACCTTGAGAATGTTGCCATCCAACTAGAGAAGGAAAAATCTAGGCCCATTCCTCAGCCTGTTGATTCTGATGAGTTACTTGATTGTGACAAGCTCATGGAAGATTTGACTGAATTAAGGACATATCATGCTAGTGTGCTTGATTTGAATGAACAACTTACGAAAGTAAATGTTAAGCTTGTAGCAGAACTAGATGATACTAGGAAGAATTTGTTCCTTGTCACTTCTGATCTAGAGTCTATCTGCTTAATGAACCCTAGCATGCTTTGTCCTGATCCCTCTGCACACTCATCTAAGGACCCAGTCAGTCCAGTTGCGGGCTGTAGCAATCATGCTCCACCTAAGGACCCAGTCAGCTCAGATGAGAGTTGTAGCTTCCACTCACTTGATTCTACTTGTCGTGATTGCACACTGTTGAAGCTTGAGAATTTGAACTTGCAAGCTAAAATTTCTGAGCTTAATGAAACTGTTCTTAATGCCTCTGTGTGTGATCGATGTCTTGAGCTTGATGGGGAGGTGGATAGGGTCTACCAGGATTTGAGTGATATATTTGAGGGTAGGTTGACCCAAGCCCAAAATGCTGAGTGTCTTTCCTGTCAGGCTCTCAAGAGGGAAGTTACGATCCTAGGTGAGAAGTGCCGCAAAGCCTTAGGAAAGGGTACAACTGATAGCCAGGACTCTTCGGACTCTTCCTCTTCTTGCGGGTTTTGTCCCCAACTCCATCAGGAGTGCGAGTACCTCATGAGCACTCTTGAGAAGTTTGTTGGGGGCAAACGGAAGCTGAACTTGATACTTGACAAAAGCAAGATATCAATGGGTAGAGGTCTAGGTTACAACTGGCTAGAGCACATCAAGAGACACCCACCTAGAGTGCTTGGAAGGGATGAGAACGGGCAGACAGTTGTTCTTAGGGACAGGGTTCCTGAGACTACTGTTTTCAGGTCCGCAGGGATCGTTAGGGAAAGTCCTACCACACAGTCTGTTCAGTCTCAGAACAAAGCTCCACAGAGTCCACCTACGAAGAGCGTTCCTCTTACCACTCCTGCCCCTGGAAATGGTAGAGAAGTACTTTGCACCTTCTGCGATAGGATGGGACACACTGAGCAGAACTGCTTCCGTCGTGCTAAGGAAGCACGTGAGGAGCGTAGAAAACAGGCTAGAATTCAAGGACCTCCTAAGAAACCTGCACCTAGGTTCGTTCCCCCTCAGGGTAGACCGGTGGTTAGACGGCCAGGACTTGGAGCACAGCCTTCTGTTGTTCATCCTGTTGTCGGTCTGGGGCGTGAGCAGCGTCGTCCTCAGGACGTACCTCCTGTGGGTTACAGAGGTGAGCGTCCGCGACGTGAGGTGCCAACTCCATGGTGGAGGAATGGCAAGAAGGGTAGGAAGCGCGGATAGGATGCACCCGCCTCAGCTCAACGGCAGGTTGCTCCTAATCTAGCGCCAAAACGTTTCCCTACTAGAAGGGATGGCCGAATCCGAGTAGAGTCTGTTCGGTATGGTCGTGTGACTCAGTTTTGGGTGCCAAAAGATGCACTGGTATTTCCCAATGCAGAGCCATGTTTCTTCACTCGTTGACTCAGGCGCGTCGGGCTTGGAAGGGGGACCTGTGGATCATCGATTCCGGGTGTTGTCGCCACATGACCGGAAACTCTCAGTGGTTCTCTTCCTTAGTCCGTGAGCCCTAGGGTGAGAAAATCACCTTTGGGGATGCTCCGTCAGGTCGTGTGCTCGCTCGATGCTCTATTCAGGTTAGTGACCAGGTTGTACTTAAAGATGTGGCCCTTGTCAGCAAGCTTTGCTATAATTTGCTTTCAGTTTCTCAGCTGACTGATGAGAGTTTTGAGGTTCATTTTAAGCAGAATGAGTCTTGATTCTTCTGGGAGTTTTGTTTGCGGGATTCACAGATTTGAGAGAGTTTTTCGTGTTGATTTCCGATCTTCAGTTGGCTCTTCTCATTGTTTGTGACGGCGTGTTCTTCACCGAACCACGGCAAATCACACCCCTATCAGATTTCTACTTTGCTAGCCGATCAGCTCGAGTTCGATCCAATTCGAGCATCGGGTGTGGCAAGGAGCGACACACAGAGATTACCTAGGTTCGGACCCCCTGACGGGTAATAGTCCTACTCCTGCCGAGCCTTAGCTCTTTTCTTGTTGTGGTTATGTGTAAGAAATGGTTATAGAATGCTTCCTCTTCCCCCCTCTCTCTCTCATCTTTTATACATGCCATGGGTTGGTGGAGAGAGCAAAGGGGGTAGTACAGTACATTGATAAGACTAGGGAGACAAGACCGGAGAGACGAAAACGTGCTGCTGATCTGCCGAGCGGCGACGCCCACGCATGCTCGCAAGTGGCCTCTGACTCGTGTGAACGCGCCTGCAAAAGGACAGGCGGGGCGCTGCCCCCCACCGCCTGACCCGGGCGGCCATCCTGATGTTGGCACGCCCTCTCTGCCGGTCAGTTCCGCAGAGCCACAGTGACAGATGGTCAGACCTGCAGAGGTCACTGTGGCGGTAATCATCATTTCTTCGGTCCATCCGCGCATGACGTCGCATTAAATGCACCTGTCCTTCGCAACGGGGAGAGCCTTCGCCCAGAAGACTCCCCTCTGGACACTTCCTGCCGCGCGGACCCCACCTGTCAGTGAAGGGCCTCCCGCGCGCTCGGGAGAGCTCGTCCGCGCGCCGGGGCCTGATCGCCCGCCTGACGCGTGGCGGCCTCGCCTGGAGCGCTGTGGAGCTCGCCCACGCGCTGGGGCTTGATCGCCCGCCTGACGCGTGGCGGCCTCGCCTGATTTTCTTTAGGACTCTTAATACCCCGGTATTTATTGTACCGACAGTTTGATTGCTTCAGAGTCCTTTGACTCCTCCTTCTGGCATAGGAGATCTCACATTGGTTTTGATCACATTGGTTTTGATCACTTGACCAGAGTTAGCAGCCCAAACTTAAGATGGTCAACAACATAGTGTGTGCTCCTTGCCGGCATGAGAAGATGGTTGTTGCTGCTCACCCACCAGTCACCCTAGTGATGACTGATGCACCTGCACAATTGCTTCACATGGACACTGTAGGTCTCTCCCGTGTGCAGTCTGTTGGTGGCAAGTGGTATGTGCTCGTTGTTGTCGATGACTTTTCTCGATACTCTTGGGTCTATTTCATGGTGAACAAGGACGAAACATTTGGCCATTTTCGTTCCTTGGTTCGTAAGCTTTCTGTTGAGTTCCCAGGAGCACTTCGCGCAATCCGTTCAGACAACGGCACTGAGTTCAAGAATTTACAATTTGAACACATCTGTTCTGATTCTGGTGTTGAGCATCAATTTTCTTCTCCGCACGTCGCACAACAAAATGGCGTTGTGGAGAGAAAGAATCGCACTTTGGTAGAGATGGCTAGGACTATGCTCGATGAATATTCTACTTCTAGGTATTTATGGGCTGAGGCTATTTCTACAGCTTGCTATGTTTCAAACAGGGTGTTTCTGAGGTCCAAGTTACATCGCACATCCTATGAACTTAGATATGGGCGTAAGCCAAGTGTTTCACATTTCAGGGTGTTTGGATGCAAGTGCTTTATTCTGAAGTCTGGAAATTTAGACAAATTTGAATCTCGATCTTCAGATGGTATTTTTTTTTGGGTATACAGCTTCTGTGGTGAATTACCGCGTTTGAGATAGTAAGAGGCGGAGAGTTGTTGAGACTTGCGAGGTGACCTTTGATGAGGCTATGCCGGGGGCAAGGCCAGATATCTCAGGTTCAAACTTGTCTTTTGAGTCAATCTTTGTTGAGGAGAAGGTCATTGAAGTTGACGGTTCTTCAGAACCCGATCATGACTTAGCTCCACAGGTGGCGCCTCCTATTTCCCGTGCTGTTCCTCAGTCTCATCCCTTACCTTCTGATTCTACTCAGCTCTCACCTTGTGCTTCTAGGTTCTCACCTATAGAATCTGATTCGCCCGATGACTCTGATCCTACCTCTTCTGCACCCGAGGTAGAGGCCATTTCTAGGGCTCCTCGTCACATCCAGAAAGACCATCCCCCTGCACAGATGATCGGTGGTTTGAGCGAGAGGATGCTAACCCGATCGAAGTCTGACCCCATAGGTTGCTATCACGAGTGATTAGCAATGTCCTCTGCTCTAGCTAGATGAGTACCCACAGGTTTTAGGTCTAATAGGTGTTGGGCACCTTGGATAGACAGGATCTGTATTTAAGTCTCTCTAGTAGTCGAGTCGTAGGCTTGCTTTCCTATTTCTGTGGCTTGGGGTAGATGAGAGAGTGTTTGAGCCTTAGAGCCATCTGTTTCTCATATTTGCTTTTAGGCTGTCCATGTGAGGATCTCCATTTTCTCATCCATTCTTCTGTGTTCTCCGGATAACTCTTTGGTTGAGGGGGACTTTTGGAGATCTCTTTTCTTTTTGCACTCATGGGCAATATTTCATTTGAATTTCAGGATGCCCATTTGTGCTTTGTGGTCGTTAACTCCTTTCAGTTGGATTTGGTTCTTGTGGAGTTCTTTTGGTGCTTCATTTGTATCATCTTTTCAACTGGTATTTTTGAACCAAATTTTGATCTAAAAATTTGACTCACTTGTTGAGGGGGAGTTTTTGATCATTTTTGCATTAGCATATAGACTTCTTTTGCTTTTTGGAGCTTTGTCTATTATGCTTTTGAATTTAGGCTTTGCAAGATGCCGAGACTATTCTTTTTAGCTTGTGCTAGCTCGTTCGATTGGCGTCTAGTCCAAAAATTGGCATTGTTTTTGGTTTTCCAAAACTTCGATGTGGCATAAGATTTTCACTTTCTGAATGTTGTTGCTTGATGAGGCCCTTGCAGTCTTCGTTCAGTCATCTTTGCAACTTGGTGAAATCTTTGTTGGCGAAATCTTGCCCTTGTAAATTGAAAAACCAAAAATATGTAATTTCTAGTTTTGGAGAGCTCTCACTGATCATCCTTCACGAGATAGCTTACCATTGCACAAAAGAGGCATGAACTTGGAAGGACATCGGATAGCCAAGATGAGTGAATCCTTCAGTGTAATGCTGGGCACCGTCGGCCATTGGTATGAGGCTAGAGGCTCCCCCGCCTAAATTCAACAAAATGTTTGCAAGAAAAACAAAAAAAATTAAAAAAATGCTAGTTTGTTGAGCTGTCGATTTGTAACTACGTTGTTTTCAACTGGTTGCATGTGGTGTTCTGCCAAAGCCGTCTTGATGCCTTGCTAGGCTACAACATTTGATCGTGATTTTCTAAGCCACGTCTTCCAATATGAAAAATCGATTCACTAGCATCTCTTGAACTTGTGAGCACCGAACTAAAATTGCATTGCTTCGAACATCTTTGCCATGTGCTTCACGTTCAAACGGATAATTTTCAAAACTCCCTAGGACTTGCATTTGCATCATGCCTTGTGCTTGTTCCCTCAAATTTCTTGATGTCTATATTGCCAAAAGGGGGAGAATTGAAAAAGACATCAATATTCATTTTTTGAAAAAAGAGGGATAATTTCTTGGGAAGTTTTGACTTTCACGACTTGGAGTTTTTGAACACATGTGTTCTTATCTTTTGGTCCAAGCGTGATTCGGCATTTCCAACATGCCTTGTTCCACAAATCAAAAAATTTCAAAATATTTTTCGATGGTTTGTCAATATACACTACAAGAATCCAGATTATTAACGTGGGCCACAAGCGGACGTAAATAGGCCAAAAGCTGTCGTAAATAGCTATTTACGTGGGCATGCCGACGTAAATAAGCTCACGTAATTACGTTGACGTTAATACAAGTATTTACGTCGGGGCCGACGTAAATAACTTGTATTTACGTCGGCTTTTAGGCCGACGTCAATATTTTTTTGTCGGTCCCTGCCGTCCGCGGAATGCTGATGTGGCACTTATTTACGTGAGCCACGGCTCACATAAATAAGTGCCCCAAACTTTCTGCTCGAAGTTCTTGACAGCTCCTCGTATTTGATTTTTCATATTTTCTGTGGCTGCATTCTTGAGATGATTTTTGGTGGAGAGCTTCATAACTCATGTTTTCATAGGGAGAAAAATTTCCATAATTTGTGGAGCAACAGAAAGCTATCATCTCTCTGCTCCAATCAGAAACAAACTCTAAAGAATCTGCTTTTGCTTTCCAGAAAGCAGCTTGTGTTGTTTGAATTTTCATATTTTTTCTGTAAGGATTTTTAGGAAGATTTTTGTGGAGTGCTTCATGACACATTGACACATAGGGAGAAAAATTCCCATGATTTTTAGAGCACCATAAATCCACGAACCTCCTGCTCCATGAGATGACAAGTTCTGAAAGAATCTGTTTTTGCTTTTTAAAAGTTGCTTTGAGGTTTTGTCATAATCTCTTTTCAGAAGCAAGATTTGAATTGATTTCACTTGTTTGGACACTTGAAAACCAGGTTTCTGTTTTGCCCAGGTGCATATTCTTGGTTTTTCGGCTCCTTATTCATTGTTGCTGTTTTCATTGCACATTATTTTGGGATGAAACTGTTGACTCGCTTGTTGAGGGGAGTTTTCGAAAAACTTTGCATTATCATATAGACGTCTTTTGTTTTTTGGAGCTTTGTCTATTATGCTTTTGAATTTAGGCTTTGCAAGATGCCGAGACTATTCACATTTCAGCTTGTGCTAGCTCGTTCATTTGGAGTCTAGTCTAAAAATTGTCATTGTTTTTGGTTTTCCAAAATTTCGATGTGGCATAAGATTTTCACTTTTTGAATGTTGTTGCTTGATGAGGCCTTTGCAGTCTTTGTTCAGTCATCTTTGCAACTTGGTGAAATATTTGTTGGCCAAATCTTGCTCTTGTAAATTTAAAAACCAAAAATATGCAATTTCAAGTTTTTGGAGAGCTCTCACTGATCATCCTGCTCGAGATAGCTTGCCATTGCACAAAAGAGGCATGAACTTGGAAGGACATCGGATAGCCGAGATGTGTGAATCCTTAAGTGTAATGCTGGGCACCGTCGGCCATTGGTATGAGGCTAGAGGCTCTCCCGCCTAAATTCTACAAAATGTTTACAAGAAAAACAAAAAAAATTGAAAAATGCTGGTTAGTTGAGCTGTCGATTTGTAACTACATTGTTTTCAACTGGTTGCATGTGGTGTTCTGTCGAAGCTGTCTTGATGCCTTGCTAGGCCACGGCATTTGATCGTGATTTTCTAAGCCACATCTTCCAATATGAAAAATCGATTACAAGCATCTCTTGAACTTGTGAGCACCGAACTAAATTTGCATTGCTTCAAACATCTTTGCCATGTGCTTCACGTTCAAATGGATAATTTTCAAAGCTCCTAGGACTTGCATTTGCATTTGCATCATGCTTTGTGCTTGTTTCCCCAAATTTCTTGATGTCTATATTGTCAAAAGCGGGAGAATTGAAAAAGACATCAATATGCATTTCTCGAAAAAAGGGGGATGATTTCTTGGGAAGATTTGGCTTTCACGACTTGGAGATTTTGAACACATGTGTTCCCATCTTTTGCTCCAAGCGTGATTCGGCATTTCCAACATGCCTTATTCGGAAAATGCAAAAACTTCAAAATATTTTTCGGGGGTTTGTCAATATATTCAACATACCTTGTTCGACAAATCCAAAAACTTCAAAATATTTTTTCGAGGGTTTGTCAATATATTCATCAAGGGGGCTGTTGAGACCCTGTGGAGGGTACCCCGGTTTTGTGATGAATATATGTGACAAGATGGAATTTGAAGTGTTTTGAAGAATGTTAAATGATACATTTGTGAAAATTGCCGTGGAATTGGAGCCGGACAATTGTGCTGAGCTTGGGCTAGGTAATAGTTCTGATTGGACGTGGTCCGGTGAATTTTAGGCTAACACGTGGTGTGTTAGGGCTTTCGAATTATGATGTCATAAAGGGATTATTGTGTTGGTAAATTTGTGATGGACTAACCTTGCAGGTAAGGTAAGGTGTGTTGGTTTCGTGTGTGTTCACCTCAGTGATGCAGGTATCGGCGGGTACGTGACTGACGCTTCGCGGGGACAGCTGGAGGTTGGTGCGTCCGGAGGCGTGCAGGCAACCGGGTTCGATGACCTGTCGGTCACATGAGGTGGTGCACTCGAGAAGCTTAGCCATGGCGAGAAATCCGAGGCAGCTGGAGGCTGTGGTGTCGGTAACCTGGTGGCGAAGCTGATTCTGACCGGTGGGCCCAGGCGTGGGCTGGCGACCGAAGATGCTGCGAAGGTGAAGATGGGCTCTAGGTGTAGGGCATCTCACCCTTGGGCAACAAATAGAGGAGGAGGGGAGCACCTCCTCCTAATCCCCTTAGAGCTGAAAATTTTAGAAATAGAGAGGGTGAGTTGGGTGTGTAAGGGTGGAACTTAGAGTGCTTGTGACCACATAGAGTGTGGTTTGTAATCCCCCAACTTCTATGCAAAGAAATCTCTCATATTCATGATCATCATGTGTTGATTTGCTCCAAGTTCTTCTTTCTTTTGTTTCCCCTTTTTGGAGCTCTTATTTGGAGATGAGTCTTAGTGATTTATTGCTGGTTCTTGATGATCTATGATGTCTTGAGGTTGCTTATATGATTTACCACACTCTTTGCAACCATATGAGAGGCAAGAGATGAAGTTCTTGACTTGTTGCAAATCTGTCCAGAAAATTTCATCCGCGGAACAGTCAGTAAATGATTTTTAGAAAAATATAGAAAACTCATTTTGGGATGATTCCAGTTGGAAACGATGCGCGACTCATATACCCATTTGTGGTAAAAATTTGAAGTCCACTGGTTTCTCCATTTGGGAGCTATGAAGTGAAAACCGAGCCCCAAACTTTCTGCTCGAAGTTCTTGACTGCTCTTGGTGTTTGATTTTTCATCTTTTCTGTGGATGGATTCTTGAGATTATTTTTGGTGGAGTGCTTCACGACTAATGTTTGCATAGGGATGAAAATTCCCACAATTTTTGGAGCAACATAAAGCTACCATCTCTCTGGTTCAAATAGAATCAAACTCTGAAGAATCTGCTTTTGCTTTCCAGAAAGCAGTTTGCTCTGGTCCAAGTAGAATCAAACTCTGAAGAATCTGCTTTCGCTTTTCAGAAAGCAGCTTGTGTTGTTTGAATTTTAATATTTTCTCTGTAAGGACTTTTAAGGGGATTTTTGGTGGAGTGCTTCACGACACCTTGTCACATAGGTAGAAAAATTCCCACGATTTTTAGAACACCATAAAGTCACCAACCTCCTGTTCCATTAGAGGACAAGTTCTGAAAGAATCTGCATTTGCTTTTCTGAAAGCCACTTTGGTCATTTGGCTTGATCTCTTTTCCTAAAGCAAGATTTGAATTGGTTCCTCCTTTTTGAACACTTGACAACCAGGATTGTGTTTTCAAAATCCCAAATATTTCATGGCTCTCATGCACCCAAGTGAAGGGTACACATAGTTGTCAAGTTGTTCGGGTTTGTGGTGGAAACGTCGAAAAATGTTGTGGCGTCTATTCACCCCCCCTCTAGCCGCCTAGCTCGGGTTTTCAGCATGCCTTAAGCCACGCATTTACAGCTTTTGTCTTGCAGCATGCTGTAAATTAAGCGTTTCAAAATATATTAGCATCAGATGCCTGGCCTTAGCTTTTAAGAACCAACACTCGGCCCAATGTGGGGCGCACCTTTCAGTTGAGTGGTACCTGTCCCAACCAGAGAAGGGATCAGGCGCCATTGGCCCCTAGGGGCGTACCAATTGGGAACAGTTTGGCCGAGAGATATTTGTATCCGGGTAGCGGTATACAACTGGCGACCTTAAGAAAGGCATACCTCCGAAATCGTACCCAAATTTCACGAACACCCAGCCTTGAGCAGGCGAAGCTGGATAGTGACTCAACATGGAGTATGTCGTGAAACATTTTTTAATTTTGGCGCTTCCAGTCATATGCTCTCCAGGGTGTACCGAGGCTGAATTAGGCTCGATGTTAACATAGTGCCACCGTTAGCGGCGTGTTAAGAAAGCCCATTAAGGGGATCGCCCTTTGCTTATTTGGCCCAAGCCCATTTAGGGTAGGCGAAGAGTTTTCGCGCCTTTCACACACAGTCAGAGTGTCACGCGCTTCCGCCGAGAAATGTATCCGTATCCACTTCCATCCCATCATCATGATGGTTTTACTGTGTTCAAAACGGATTATGAGGCGCGCCCTTTGAACTTCTCTATGTATAAAAGAAATCCAGATGCAATGTATTGCTTCACATCCGCTCTGCGAGTTTTCAAGTTTTTTCCCTTTCTTTCTTCGGCGAAACCCAAAAGCTTCCGCCTTCTTCTCTTCGAGCGCAATGGACCCCTGGGAAATTGCTTGTGCCGAGGAGCACGCCTATATCACCGTCGCCACGGCCGCCGTAGCTGCCGAATGGCAACAATGGCGAAGGGATTACGCGGAACATACTGCCCAGAGAGCCACCAGGGTTCTGATCAGTGGCCATCCGGACTCTTTCTAGTGCGCACTCCTTTGAAGGACGCACTCGTCTTCTCCATCCTCGACGTGAAGTGGCCATCGGAGTGATCTTTCTTCTTTTGTTTCTTTTGGTTCTCCGCGAGCCAGCAACGAGCCCTAGCTCATTGTGCTGCGTCGCGGAAAATGTGTAATTAGGCCTAAGAGCCACTTAATGAAAATCTTTTGGATCCGCAACTGGCATTGCTTCATCCGAGTAGTTAGAACCGCGCGCTCCCAGATCGGCGCCCAATGCGTACGCAAACCTCTCGGGAGAAATCACTCGGCCACCCGAGTGGTTATCCGAGCACTCTCGAAAAGGCCGCATCTAGTGCTAGACAAAGGCCCGGCCTAGATTGCAAAACGCAGCCTATCGCAATAAATTAGGAACAGGGGAACGAAATTAGTTCACCTCACCCACTTTTCGCCCCAGTCTTTTAATCCTTCCCAGCAAACTCCGCCGCTAGGGTTCTTCTCCATCGCGTCCTCCGCCGCCACATCTCCGATTTGCCATGGCTCCCCCATCTCCCGTTGCCTCGAAGATAGTTAAGAGCGGCAAGGAGTGGATGAAGTCCATTACGACCCAGTGGAGGCTACAGAAGCTTGTCTCCATCGGCGTGCTCCCACCCCTCGCTCCGACGAAGTAGTGGTCTTCGAGTCCTTCTTTCTCCGCGGCTTCGGCCTTCCTTGCTCTTCCTTCTTCCGGGGATTGTTGCATTTTTACAGGATCGAGGTCTCTCACTTGAACCCCAATTCCATCTTTCAAATTGCGATCTTTATCCACATTTGTGACTCTTTTCTCGGGATCGCCCCTCATTTTGACCTCTTCAGATATCTCTATCTCCTTAAGCCCTTCCCCAACAAGTCTTCTCCCAGAGCCGTAGGCGGCGTGGGATTTCAGCTGCGGGAAGGGGCTAGGAAATTTTATTTTGATCTTCCTTTGAGGACCTCCAACAAGGGCTGGCACTCGGAGTGGTTTTACTGTGCCAATTCTCCTCCATTCCTTCTTTCGTTTTCTGAAGAATGCCCCACAATCCGTCCCACCTGGTCTTCTCCTCTCGCCGAGGGCAAAGGAAGCCAAGTAAAGGAACTTCTCGTCCTCCTCAACAGATTGAAATCCGCTGGGCTAACCGGCATCGGCGTAGTTTGGAACTACACCCTGTGCTGTGTCCTGCCCATCAAGGAGAGGGTGCATCTCGCCTTCGAGTACTTGGGGCCCCAAGACACCACTCGGGAAAGCGAGGATCCAATTTCGCAAAAGGACGTGATCAACCGAGTAGCTAAGCTCTTCGCCCCTGGCTCAGAGATAGTCAACACAGATTGCCCCAAGTACGGCTACCGAGTGGCTAAGCTCGGCTGTACACCATCGCGTGCCACGAGCGCCCGGTACGGCTACACGCCTGCAGCTTCAAATCTACGGCTCGGCGATAAGCCACTCGGCTACACGCCCATGCCAGCACCACGAGCGCCCAAGTCTACGGCACGGCGACACGCTACTCAGCGACACGCCTACGCCCGCGCCACGAGCATCCAAGTTTATAGCTCGGCTAAACGCCATCGCGCGCCACGAGCACCCGGTACGGCTGCACGCCTAGAGCTTCATATCTACGGCTCGGCGATAAGCCATTCGGCTACACGCCTACGCCAGCGCCACGAGCGCCCAAGTCTATGGCTCGGCGACACGCTACTCAGTGACACGCCTACGTCCACGCCACGAGCGTCCAAGTGTACAGCTCGGCTGTACGCCATCGCGCGCCACGAGCGCCCGGTTCGGCTACACGCCCGCAGCTTCAAATCTACGGCTCGGCGATAAGTCACTCGGCTACACGCCTACGCCAGCGCCACGAGCGCCCAAGTCTACGGCTCGGCGACACGCTACTCAGTGACACGCCTACGTCCACGCCACGAGCGTCCAAGTGTACAGCTCGGCTGTACGCCATCGCGCGCCACGAGCGCCCGGTTCGTGCTCTTCAAAGCTGGTCATTTTCTTTTGCGTGCCCTTTGATTGCTGGCCTCTCGTATCTGGTAATGCTGAATTCCACATTGGGATACGAGCATACATCTCGCCAGATATTTCTTCCTACATAAATAAGCCAAGTTCTTTTCGAGTGTCCATCATATACCTACCTATTTGGTCTACCAAAAAGACTTCCAAAATAATAAAAGAGTCATTCCTCAAAATTATAGAGAATTGAGGCAAAGAAAAAATAATAATGAAAGAAAAGAAAAGAGGAAGAGAGAACCATCATCTCCTTCTATCTTTAGTTAAAAAAACAAAGAAATTTGCCTCTCAAAACTCTAGATTGAGAAATGATCTCAAATCAAATAAAGAAGTCAAATAGACCTTTTCATAAACACAAGATCCGGCGGGGCGGACTCATTAGTACCCCTTATCACTTGCACTTGTGTTTCTTCATTCCTTTGGCGTGAGTTCATTCTCTCCCTCATCCCTCGACATTATTAATCTAATGACCAGAATGCGAATTGGTACAAAATTCCTTAGGATCTATTTTTTACTTTACAAAATTATACAACCTAAGTAGGCCGCATTTCCATACCTATGAGCTCCACATAAATCTTAGAATAGGAGGAAATAAGGCCATCAACAAAAAGGCATGGGTGAGGATTAAATACCACCGAGAGATCTGAGAGTAATGATGAGGAACTAACATTTTGAAAAGAAAAACCCCGAGACATAGCTTGAAAATGGCTGAGTAGACAAAGTTCTATCAAAGTTATTCTATCTTTCAACCGCTAAAAGAAAAGGGGAGATTTTGAAAACCTCGTGAGTTTGACAAAAGTTGGGGTACACTTGTACGAGTTTTTGTCAACAAAAAAATGTGCTACAACCTTGCATGCTTAGTATTTATTGAATAATAATATTGATGCAATCCTAATCCACCGGGTTCTCATTTGAGTTATTTGCTCGAGGACGACCAAAAGTTCAAGTTGGGGGTGTGTTGACGTCAAATAAACACCAACTTCATACGTCAACATATTCCGGAATCTCGGCATTTCGGAGGAAAAATCAAGTTCTATACTAGCATTTTATTTATTCTAATAAAGTTCCACAAGTTTTGGTGAGTTTTGGTCTGCCGGTAGAAAATGGGAAGAACCAGAGCCGAACCGGGCAAAAGGCCAGGCCGGCCGACCCACCCTAGGCCGGTCGACCCAGCCACGTCATCGATTTCGGCTCCGACTTCTCCCAAGTGGCTTAGAAGCACAAATTGAAGACATCTACACCCTCTATTGCAGTCGATTTGATCAAATGGACATGGTTGCTTCACAAATGAGCATAGGATTCCCTTGGATTCCTTACTTGCGGATGTCAACTTGATCCACTGGCTTAAGGGGCTAATCTACACCATCAAAGAAGTATCCTATCAAAATTGGACGGCCAGATGAGCCAAAGTGGATCAGCCGACCCACCTAGGCTGGCCGACCCCCCCCCCCCTTGATGCCCTTTGGATTCCCCTTTGGAGGAGGGTTTGATGACAAGTGTCCCGATACGTGGAGCATCCCGGTTGGCTTCGGAGCACTATAAACAGACCCCCTCACTCACTTGTTACACAACACATCACATCATTTTCATTCCACTTATTAGAGTAGCTCTTAGTCTAGTAGTAGTTGGGAGTTAGTCAAGTCGGGCTGTAGCTCGGAGTTCCGAAAGTGTCTTCGGGAATTCGGGTAATAGCTCTTGTACCCTTTCCTAATTGTTTCAATTAGTGAGATCACTTCATTCATTGCTTATGTGTTGAGCTTTATTTGAGTTGAGCATATCAACATAAATGAGTTGTGTAGATTTGCCTTACTGGTAGCTTGTATTCAACTGGAATCAGTTTAGGTTCTCACTCATGTACTGTAAGAGCCAGGCATTGAACCTAAATCAACGTCTTTTTGGTACTAGGGAAGATTGATTAGAAATAGTAGCAGACGTGGTGTCTGAGACAAGGACTAACTCGGTTTACACCGGGCCCACGTATATGTGGTAGGTGGTAGGTGCTGACAGTCCTATCCATCCGTAGATATTAATTATCTCGTGTGTAACCCACAGCGTCCGGCTTTGGATTAGTAGAGCCCTATCGGAATGATCATAACCATTCGGGATTCCAATTCAGGATAGTGGGTGGTAGTGAATGTCTGAGCTCCGACGACGAATACCAAGTGAACCACTATTTGATTACCAAAGCTCACTCAATAAACTGAATCACACAATTTTGTGAACTTATTAAACTTGTATCGTTGTCCTCCCAACTGTCTATCTAGCTAGAGTAGCTTTCTCTTTATTTGTGTTAATATTTATCTTGTGTGTGTCACTGGTCCTTTTTATTTAATCTAACACCGTTACTTAGACTGGCTGGTATTTTAAATAATTAAGATATAGAGGATTGTCCGTCCGAGTTACCTCCCTGTGGATTCGATAACTCTAGGAACACTCTTGGTGAAAACTACAAGCGATATCCGTCCGCTTGCGGGTTAATTTCTTTGAGCGTAACTATTGCCAACAATGATCACGAGCAATGATGTGATGGGTCTTGATCAACTGAGGTGGTAGCTCGACTGACTGTGCACCTGGCTCACAAGCTGTCTCTGCCTCTGAAATTTGCTCCGCACTTGAGCTATCTTGAGACAAAGCCCGCCTGAATCTAGCACTGGCTCAATTGTGGGAGGTGGTTGAACTGTCTCACTCTCTTTTGGAACTTCAACAGGCCTCACATCGCCAGCCGGTATCTCCTCCACTGCCTTTGCCAACTGCTCACCATCCACATCATCCAAGTTCTCATGCTCTCCTTGGCTCCCATTTGACTCGTCAAACTTGACGTCGCAACTCTCCACAATCAATCCACTGGACTCATTGTACACTCTGAAAGATGATCCCCTAGCTGAGTAACCGAGAAAGATTCCAGTGTCGCATCTGCTCTGGAACTTGCCCAAGTGCTCCCGCTTCTTCTTGATGTAGACCTTACAGCTGAATACCCTGAAATAGGAGACATTGGGTTGTCTTCCTACAAGTAGCTCATAGGAAGTTTTCTTCAGGAGCTTGTGAAGATATAGCCTGTTGATGCAGTGACAGACTGTGTTAACTGCTTCAGCCTAGAACAGATGTGAAGTCTTGTATTCATCTAACATTGTCCTTGCCATCTGAATGAGAGTTCTGTTCTTCCTCTCAACCACCCCATTTTGCTGAGGAGCATAGGTTGCTGAGAACTGTTGATCAATGCCTAACTCATCACAGAACAACTCAACTGAAGTGTTAGTGAACTCCGTTCCATTGTCACTTCTCACCTTCTTGAGGGTACAATCAAAAGCATTTTGAGTTTTCTTTACAAACTTTTGAAAACATTTTCAGTTGAAGTTTTGTCAGGTAGAAAGAAAACCCAAGTGTATCGGAAGAAGTCATCAACAATGATCAAGCAATAGAGATTTCCCCCGATACTCATATATGTTGTTGGCCCAAAAAGATCCATGTGTATAAGCTCGAGAGGTCGAGATGTAGACATGACATTCTTGGCAGGGTGTGAGCTTGCCATTTGCTTGCCGGCCTGACAGGCACTGCAAAGTTTGTCTTTTTCGAATGTCATATCTTGCACCCCAAGAACCAACTCATTTTTAAAAAGTTTCTTCAAACTTGCCATGCCGACATATCCAAGACGCCTATGCCAAAGCCAACCAAGAGAGACTTTGGCAACAAGACAAGTCGAGACAGATGCAACAGGCTCATTAAAGTTCACAAGAAACAAGTTTTCAAACCGAAAGCCCTTGAACACAAGTTTTTCATTTTTTCCAAAACCAACAAGCCATCAGATGAGAAATTACAATGGAACCCCAAATCATATATTTGGGCAACAGAGAGGAGATTATAGCTCAGAGTTTTCACTGGTAGCACATTGTCAATTGAAAGATCTGAAGAAATTGCTACCTTTCCAACTCCGAGAACCTTGCTCTTACTTCCATCTCCAAAGGTAACCTTGGGGGAATCTTGCCTTCATCCCCTATTGAGGTGAACAACACAGGGTTGCTGGTCATGTGTTGGGTGCACCCGCTATCGATGATCCAATGGTACCCTCCACTTCGGTAGTTCATCTGTCATGAGAAAAGATCACTTATGTGACTTAGGGATCCATACAGGAGGTCCCCGAGAGTTACCCTTAAACCAGAAGCAACAGGAGCAAACTAATCAATCAATGACCTAGGCACCCAAACATGTGTCTTGTGCTCATTCTCAGCCTTGAGCCCAACAAATCTAGCAGTCACTCTACCTTGGAAATTTTTCTTTAGCAGGTAGTGATCATACAGCTCAGCATGTGCTCTTGAGAATCTTGGCTGTGTGATTGGGAGTGTTGCGGTTTTGGTTCATAGGAGGATTTGTCCTACCATTGTTGCGCCTAGAAGTGCCATTCCAAAAGTTTTGCCTAGATGAATGCCAAGTGTTGTACCTAGGAGCATGCCAAGTGTTGTAGCGCATTTGAGGTTGTCATGTGGGAGAGTTATAGTGCCTAGCATGTCCTTGCCATGTGTTGTGCCCATTATGCATCCTAGAAGCGGTGTTGCTATTGTGCAAGCTGTTACCATGCCTATTCTGAATTTCATTCTTCTTCTTCTTAGGGTAGGCGTGATAGTAACTTTGCCTCATGGTAGATGCTTGAGGAACACTTGATTTCTTCCTCCTTTTTAGCTTCTCTGGGGTAAAACCCAAGCCACCCCATTGGGAGGGTTTTCTTTGTTCCTTGAGCATTTTGTCCAAGGCCAAGCTACCCTAATAGCACTTCCCAAGCTCCTTATCAAACTTATCAAGTTTAGACTTAGGCGGGAAGGTTCCTAGGCTTAGGCGGGAAGTTTTGCGCCCACAAAGGATTTTGGTTTTTGGATGGCTTAGTGGCTACGAAACCTCAGACAACTGGCTACCCCTTGGAATCCCCTGGACCTATCCCAAACTCTCTCGAAGACGAATGAGGATAATAGACTGGAGATGTGCTCTGTGAGAACCTACAGCCAGAAATTCGACGATTGGCAGGCATGATAGCCCTACGCTACACACACGCAAGAGAACAAAAGAACTAGGAAACAAATGTCCTTAATCTTGGCGAGATCCAACTGTACAGCCCAGATGCCAATAATTACCAAAATCATTTAGCCCATTGGAGGCTTGATCTCACACCCCCGATTCCTAGATCATTCACCCAGCCGTGCTTCGGGAAGATCGCGTGGCCCGAGCCCGGAGTCTCGACTCTCAGGCTTCCGCGTCGCCACCCCCACACGGAGTGTGGGGAGGGGTTGTTGTTGGGTCTCACTCCAACTATAAATTTGTTTGCCGGTCCGTGGAGCCCGTCTACCAGACACCGACAGTTGGCGCCCACCGGCCACAGTGGGGCCCATGAGCAGCCCTCAGCACTCCGTTCCATTGAGTATAGCTGGAGTTCCGAGCGTCGACGAGACGCTCAGTCTCGAGTTCGATGAGTGTGACGATCTAGATGACCTGGATCCGACATACGAGAAGTGGCAGGATGAGATCCTCGCTCAAGCTAAAGCTGAAGAGATGGAGGTTTGCCCTTCTCTCACTTCCGGGGCATAGCTTCGCCTCTGAGATCCGCTCGTCGAGGCAGATCCGTCCCTAACCCACATCAGCGAGACTCCCATGGAGTTCGAGCCGCTCGGCGCCTCCGCGTCCGTGGGCGACACTGGGACGTCTCTCCCCAGCGAGCACGCGTCCCGCTGCGTCTTCGCGGCCTCGGCTGATGTCAAGATCGAGGAGTGGGAGGACCTGGAGCTGCTGCGCCGTCGTGCCACAGCTCGGGAATTCTTCCTCGGCTCCGTTAGCCGCGCCATGGCAGAGATTCGCCATGAGGACGACCCGTGCACCCCGGCGCACGTCCGGCCGACTAACTCCTACGCGGCCACCGTGACCAACCCGGTCCAGCGCAGCCATCAGAAGGCGCGCGCGATCGCTCAGGTAGTTCGCGATCTAGAGAAGGACTTGCGTGGCTTCACCATGTCAAACATGGGTCCAACCATCGCGGAGGGTCTCGGTGACGTCGTCGTCGGCCTCGACCTCCACAAGGCCGCGCCGAGCGATGGACGCACGGGCTGCTCCACCCACAGCCGTGTGCACAGCCGCTCCCACCGTGAGCGCAGCCGCTCGCACAGGGCAAACACCATCTCCACCGCTAGCGGCTCACTGCGTGGCCGTGGCGAAGTCTTTTCACTCCTCAGCCCGCTGCGGGGCGACTCTCCCCCAAGGTTGCGCCGGGATGCCCCGCATTCTCCAGCGCCCTGCGCGAGGCTCCCTGGCCCCCGCGGTTCAAGCCCGGGCCGCTGGAGAAGTTCGACGGAAGTAAGAACCCCGAGGAATTTCTCTCCATCTATACCACCGCTATTTTGGCCACGGGGAAATGAGGCCGTTCTGGACAACTACTTCCCCACCGTGCTTGAGGGCATGGCCCAGACCTAGCTGTTCAACCAGCGGCCTGGTTCATTCCGCAGCTGGGCTCAGCTCCAGGAGGCTCTCCGCACGAGCTTCCAGGGGTGCTACGCCAGCTCCGAACGCCCTTAGGACCTGAAGTTCAAGGTCCAAAGGGATGATTAGAGCCTCCAGGACTTCGAGTGCAGGTCTGTGAAAGCCCGCAATACCATTCCCTGCATCTCCGACGAGGCCATCATTGAGGCCTTCAAGGACGTCGTCAGGGATCGGCGCTTAATCGAGGACCTCGAGCTCCACTCGGTCCATACCGCGGGCAAGCTTTTCCGCACCGCAGAGTGCCACGTCAACGCCTCCGAGGCCGTTGGGCGCAAGAGGGGACGCACCTTCGGCAAGAAGAAGGCCAAGGCCGACGACGGCCAGGGCAAGGCCAAGGCCGACAAGAAAAAGAAAAAGAAGAAGCCAAAACAGCCCTTGAAGTTCATTGTTGCCGTAGAGGCCGACTAGTCGGAGTAGCCCGAGCGCCCGCAGCCGCAGCGCAAGGGCGTCCTCCCGTCGGTGGTAGACCGCGCGACGCCCCAGGGGAATCCCAGGGTCAACCTCCATGCACGCCGCCACAGGGCAGGGGCGACGGTCCGGCGTACGACGCTAGCCTCTTCAGCCCGCTCTACCAGCACCGCAGCCACGACCTATGCAGTTGCCGCAACTGGATCCGCAAGATGGATGACTTCTATGCCAGCAAGGGTCCCATGCCCGAGCTCCCGGCGGGTGATGCGATGGGGGCACCTCCTCCCCAAGGCGCCCAAGGTGACGGCTTCCCTGAAGCCCGTGGCCATGTCACTATCATCTACAGCGGCACCTCAGCCTACGTCTCCCGCCGCGAGCTCAAGGCCGCATCTCGCGAAGTCCTTCACATCTCGCGTGGCAAGCCTGCGTCGGGGTCTCTGTCCTGGTCTAGCCAAGTGATCACCTTCTCCATGATAGATTGCCAGGCTGGGCTCTCCAAGCCGCAGCGCCTCCTACTGGTCTTGTGCTCGACGATCGGCAACACCCGCGTGGACCGCGTCCTGGTGGACAACGGAAGCTCGCTGGACATCATCACCACGCGCGTCCTCGAGCTCATGCAGGTCCCGCGCTCAAAGATCAAAGGCATCAATGTCCCATTCCATGGGATCGTCCCAGGTTCGTCCCTACGCCCTGTTGGATAGGTCGCTCTCCCTATGACGTTTGGCTCGGCCACGAACTTCAGGACAGAGTACATCACCTTTGAAGTGGTGGAGATCGACATCCCCTAAAACGGCATCTTGGGCCGCCCCGCGCTCTCCAAGTTCATGGCGGTTGCCTACCACGCCTACCATTGCCTCAAGATGCCGGCACCAAAGGGAGTCATCACCATCAAGGGCAACCACAAGACAGCGCCGGAGTGCGACGAGACCATGCTGGCCATGGTTGGCTAGCTCCGTGCCCACGGTCCCAGGAAGAAGGAGCGCTCCACCGCAAGCCCGAGGGTGGCACTGCAGCCGCAGGATCCCACCAAGACCGCTGTCCTCACAGAGACAGACCCCTCCAAGTTGGTCCACGTGGGGACAAACCTCAAGGAAAAATAGGAACTCGAGTTCGTTACCTTCCTCCGGGCTAACGTAGACGTGTTCGCGAGGGAACCGTCTGATATGCCCGGTGTCCCAAGGGAGGTGATTGATCACAGGCTAGCTATCCGGCCTGACAAAAAACCAGGAAAACAGTGCCAAAGGCGTGTCCCCGAGTGGAAGGCCAAGATCATCCAGGAGCAACTGGGCAAGCTCCTCCAAGCGGGCTTCATCCGTGAAGTTCAGCATTCCGACTGGCTCGCAAACCCAGCTGTTGTTGAGAAGAAGGGCGGCAAGTGGCGCATGTGCATCGACCACCACGACCTAAACTCCACCTGCCCCAAAGACAATTTCCCCTGCCTCACATAGATCAGCTAGTCGACTCAACTGCGAACTCGGCCTTGATGAGTTTCCTGGATGCTTACTCCGGTTACCATCAATCGCGTTGCCTAGGCAGGATGAAGAAAAAACTGCTTTTGTAATACCCTTTGGCATGTTATGTTACACGACTATGTCTTTCGGTCCCAAAAATGCTGGCGCCACGTTCCAGCGACTCATACAGAAAACACCCCCTGATCAAATAGGGCGCAACATCGAAGTCTACGTAGACGATATCGTAGTCAAGAGCAGGGAAACCCGGGACCACGTGTCCGACCTACGGGAAACCTTTCACAACTTGTGACGGCACCAGGTCAAGCTAAACCCCCGAGAAATGTGTCTTCGGTGTTAAGTCCGGAATGCTGCTTGGCTACGTAATCGGTGGGGCAAGCATAGGAGCCAACCCTGAGAAAATCGAAGCCATCGAGAGGATGCAATCGCCGACCTGCGTTAAGGACATTCAATCCCTCACAGGAAGGATGGCGGCGTTGAGCTGTTTCATCTCTCGCCTAGGGGAGCGAAGCGCACCTTTTTGCAAACTCCTCCGGAAGCACGATAGTTTCGAGTGGACAGAGGAAGCTGAGGCCGCATTCCTCCAGCTTAAGCAGTACCTCGCTTCCCCACCCATCCACCATCACCCCTCTCCACGTGCCCTCCCCCCTCTTTCTCTCTTTCTCCACCTCCTCTCTCCCTCCACCTCACTCTTCCCACCACCCTCTCTTTCCCTCACTCTCCCTCTCCCTTCTCCGCTCCTCTCTCTCTTCTCTCCATCAACGTTGTACCCGTCGAGTTGCTGTTGGAGCTCCATTCGCCGTCTTAGCCATGCCACTCATCTTCCTCCTCGGTCTCTCCCTCTCTCTCTCGGGTTGCCACCACCATCCTAGATGCTGGATCCTCCGTCGCCACCGCATCCCCACAGCGGCCAAGCCGTCGGTTGTCACCACTGAGCCACCCAACCGGTCCCCCGCCGCCGCCGCTTGGTCCCTACCGCACCAACCCGCGGCCTCCCTATCCTCCCCTCTCCTCTCTTTCACGCCGCTGCGCCGAGCTGTCGCCGCCATCGTTCTGTTTTGCTGCTTCTGACCCCACTGCCAGTTGCACCCCCCGAACCACCGCCCCCTCCATCTCATTTCACTCTCTCTTCCCTCTCCTCTTTCTCTCCCCCCTATATTTTCTCTCTCCTCGTTTGGCCAAATGGGCTGGTTTGGCTGACTCATTATAGCCCAGCTAGCTCAAGCACCGTGCAGCCCACAATGCATAATGCATTTTTTCATTTCTCTAGATTTTTCTATAATTTACGTGCATGTGTGTGTGTTTTTTCGTGTTTATCATTCAATTGATTTCATTCTTTAAAATACTTAATTGTGGAGTTTATAAATTCAGCTGATCACAAAATATATTTTTACCTTATATATATTTAATTTTGTTTCTAGTTTTTAAAATACTTTACCCAAAATAATCTACTATTGAATATATACCAAATTAGTGTCCTCTAGAGAAGCCCCACGAGAGGGTCACGACGTGCTTACCACCCTGTTTTGCAGTCTTAAAGCAAATTTCTCCTTCACTCCAATGATCACCTGAAATGTTATTGTTTCAGATGCACTATATAATACTCCCTCCATTTCACAATATTTGTACGCTATACATATCTAGGAGACATGCATGCTAATCATTCTTTAATGAAACTGCATCGTTCTTAGTCCCGTTAGACAGATCTAGCATTGATCTATCTAATGAGAATAAGAACGAAATACTTGTATAAAAGAATGACTAGCATGCATGTCTTCTAGGTATGTGGAGCGAATAAACATTGCGAAACGAAGATAGTACTAGAGTGTTGGTGATTTGTGAGCGGCCCACCCAGAGATGGGCCTTGGTCCGGATCCGTACCGGCCTGCCGCGCGTGCAGAAAGCCTGAAAGGCCACCCTCGGCCACCGTACCAAGAGGAACATCTGGCCCGTTGGGTCATCCCCGGGCTTGACCAAGTCAACCGCGCCTACCTAGGTCCTAGCCAGAAGCGCGGAGCACTCCTTAGCCCGGGAGAGGGTCCCGCGGACAACCCGCCTGTCCCTGAGTAGGTGACGACAGCTGTCGGTCCCCGCCATACTTTCCCCGGCCTAAACCGAGAAGAACTGTACCTCCCCAGGGTATCTCTAGCCCGGGGAGAGGCATGCGGGCAGCTCGATTTGTCGTTTGCCCCGTGGGTAGCCGGCAACGGCTGTTACGCTACGCGACGCTCCCAACGGGTGGCACGGAGCTGGCTCAGTCCAGTCAATGCTATATTAGGGTTAAAGGGAAAGTGCTTTTTCTCCCTGAGCAGGCTGCTCCCCCGTGTAAGCGCACCAAGACGAACACGTGTCCAGTAATAACCAGACCAGTTTCTCCTTGCAGACCATGGACAGGACGGAGCCCCAGAATGAGACAAGGGCGCCGCTACTAAAGATGGAAAAGCAGAGGTAGGCGCGAGGCCGCCGTATTAGCTCCGGGCGACCCGCCGCGCCTATAAAAGGAAAGGCCCCTGATCCGTTCGAGGCCATCTGGAATAGTGAAACACGCAGCACACACGTCCGAAGCTTCCTTAACAGTAGTCGTAGTCCTTAGCCACCTGAGTGTCCGAAACTCCCTTGTAAGTTTGGGATCGGTGCCTTCGAGTCCGGTCTCGGCACACTTGTACTGTTTTCCACCATATAATCAACGAAGGCTAGAGTGGAGCTATTACTCGGCAGTGGGGGCTCGAACTAGGGTAAAATCGCTTGTGTCTTCACGGTTTGTATTGCTCTCTCTTTCTCCCCCTCTCTTTCTCACCGTACGACAGATCTGTACCCGGATCGCCAAGTCGCACCAAGCGTAGTCCGGGAAGACCGCGCGGCCTGAGCCCCTACGAGCTCGGCCGCCGCCCTGGGCTGCTGGGAAGGGTTGTCGTTGGGCCTCACTCCAACTACAAATTCGTCTGCCGATCCGTGGACCCGCTGCCCTCCGAGGCGCATTTCCCAGACACCGACATAGAGTTAGCATACTGTTGTCTTAGTTCTCGCAAAAATTTGTGATCTTTGAACGCGGAGTTTCCTCGCAGCCAAGGAGTTCCTCGTCCGAGAAAATTCAACAAAAAGCGATACCACCAGCTACCCCATCGGCAGTATCGATATGGGCACGGTGCGATGTTAGGTAGGTGCAACGGCTCGGCACGACAACCGATAGGTCGGCATGAGGGGACGCCAGTGTGGTCACGACCACCGGTGGCGGTACGCCTGTGCTGCTCAGCATGACTCGGTGCGGCGACATGAGCATGAGCCACTAGCAGTGAGAGGGAGGAGACCCGTCTTCCTGCTCTCCTTATGTCCCTCCACTCGTCTTTCTTTCTTTCTTTCTTTCTTTCTTTCTTATTTTCTTACTGTTGCGCTCTTTTTTCTTGTGTTTATGTTGTTTTAGTGCTAGTAGGGTTGGGTCCTTCGATCTACCAAATAGTTGTTGTGGTGTCTTCCCTCAAATTAGTGGTGGGGATCCTGATCTCACATCGACCGTCGACAATTTTGTAGGCCTTTGGTGGTGGTTGTCGGTGTAATAAATACCGGGGTATGAAGAGTCCTGGAGAAGACCGGGCGAGGGCCCCACATGTCAGGCGGGCGACAAGGCCCCAGCGTGTGGGCGAGCCCTCAATCACCGGGCGAGGGCCCCACACGTCAGGCGGGCGACCAGACCCCAGCGTGTGGGCGAGCCCCTCAGAGCGCAAGGCGAGGGCCCCACACGTCCGGCGGGCGACCAAGCCCAGCGTGTGGGCGGCCCCTCAAGCGCCGGGCGAGGGCCCCACACGTCAGGCGGGCGACCAGGCCCCAGCGTGTGGGCGAGCCCCTCAAGCGCCGGGCGAGGGCCCCACACGTCAGGCTGGCGACCAGGACCCAGCGTGTGGGCGAGCCCCTCAAGCGCCGGGCGAGAGCCCCACACGTCAGGCGGGCGACCAGGCCCACCGTGTGGGCGAGCCCCTCAATCGCCGGGCGAGGGCCCCACACGTCAGGCAGGCGACCAGACCCCTGCGCTTGTGGGCGGGCACCTCAGAGCGCCGGGCGAGGGCCCCACACGTCAGGCGAGCGACCAGGCCCCAGCGTGTGGGCGAGCCCCTCAGCGCGCAGGGCCCCTCTTTGTCAGGTGGGGCCCGCATGGCAGGGAGCATTCCGAAAGGAGTCTTCTGGGTGAAGGCTCCCCCTGCTGTGAAGGACGGGCGCATTCAATGCGACACTACGCGCAAATAGACAGATGGAGAGATGATTACCGCCACAGTGACCTCTGCGGGTCTGATCAACTGTCACTGTGGCGCTGTAGAATTAACCGGCAGAGAGAGAGTTTGCCATCATCAAGCTCGCCGCCCGCGTCAGAAGGAGCAAGCTGGGCCCTGCCCGCAGACTCACTGGCGTGTTCACACGGGTCAGAAGCCACTTGCGAAGCACGCGTGGGTGGTGCCGTTTGGCGTAGTAGCAGCACGTTTTCGCCTCTCCTGTCTCGTCCACCATGTCTTATCAGTGTTCTGAGAGTACTGTGCTGCCTACCCCCTCGGCTCTCTCCGCCAGTTCGAGGCTTGTATAAAAGGGGAAGAGAGAGAAGGGAGAGGGGGTTCTGACATTCTGTAATCGCATTCCACACAACCACAACACGGAAAAGAGCTAAGGCTCGGCAGGAGTAGGACTGTTACCCGCAAGGGGGTCCGAACCTGGGTAAGCTCTGCGTGTCGCTCCTCGCCGTGCCCAACGCTCGAATCGAACTGAGCTCGAGCTGATCGGCTTGCACCATAGAAATCTTATAGGGGTGTGATCCGCAGTGGTTGAGCGAAGAACACGCCGTCAGTGGAGCGCCAGGTAGGGGGCGCTAGCATTAGTTCGCGCTCTTCGACATCTCTTCAGACGGCAATGGCGGATCAGTAGTCCGCGATGGAGAAGGAGGCAGCTGCCGGAGCCGCGGCCGCGGCGTCAGCCGCGGCGATGGCGGTAAATAGCCAGGTGGCAGCTTCCCGCCTAGGGTCGGTGCCCTGGCGGAGAGCGGCCGTCCTAGTTTGGCTAGGCGGCGCCTGGCCATGGAGGAGTGCTCCCCCGCACAGAACCTCTATGCGGCCAGGGCCCTGCTGGACAACCCGCCGGTTCCGGTGACTCCGGACACTCCGGCGGCGCCGTGGCTGGCCAGTTTGGCCCGCTACGTCGATGCTGCCGCGGCGGTAGTGCAAGCGACGGGAAGCGTGGGAACGGGCGTTTCCGCCTCTTCCCGTTCTTTTGTTTCCCCGCGCCCCTCTCGCGGAACTTCTGGCGGGAGGGAGCGGGGCCATGACGACAGGAGCCAGGCAATTCCTACGGGGGTTTGACCGGGCAGGCGTACAGGTGGGCGGGATCTCCGGACCCACTTGGAGGATCGCCATCTTCGACACGGAGAAGACCTGCGCGACAAGCTCTGCCGGCGGCACGATCGAGAGTGCGACCGCGCTATCGCTGCCGTTCGCGGGGGCCAGGAGGAGGACTCCGGTGGAGCCGCCTTCGCCGGAGAAGGCGGCGCCTCTTCAGCGCCATCCGAACGGCGGGCACGGCGGGACGAAGGACGTATCCAGGAGCAGGAGGCTCCCGACGTTGGTTGCCGCGCCTTTTCCAAGGAGTTGCGCCGAGTGCAGTGGCCGGAGAGGTTCCGGCCCGCCGCCATCGAGAAGTACGATGGGTCTACCAACCCTGACGAGTTTTTGCAGATCTACACCACCGTGATGCAGCCGACTGGACGGTCGGGGAAGGTTCTGGCGAACTACTTCGCCGCGGTCCTCACCGGCGGAGCCCGCTCGTGGCTCATGAACCTACCCCCGGGGTCAGTGGTGTCGTGGAAGGAGCTTTCCGAGCTCTTCATCACCAATTTCCAGGGCACCTTCGAGCAGCCCGGAGTTGAAGACGATCTCCACAATGTGGAGCAGAAGAAGGGGGAGTCGTTGCGCGACTATATCCGGCGCTTCAGTCAGGTTCGCAACACCATTCCTGACATCTCCATCGACGCCGTTGTCACGGCCTTCAGGAGGGGCGCCCGAGACCCCAGGGTCAAGGAAACGATGGCCACCCGCAAGATCAAGACGACGGAAGAAATCTTCACCCGGGCCCACAAGTGCGCCCTTCAGGCGGAGGCTCGCTTCCGTCCGGCTGCAAGGGCGGGGGCCGCTGCGGGCGGCGAGGCCGGGACCTCGAAAAATCCCGGCGGCAAGGACAAGAAGAAGCGCAAGGCGGCCGAGACCGGGCAGGTCCTGGCCACCGAGCGCGACGACGACGACGACGACGACAGCGGCCGGCCGCGAGGTGGGCGCGGCGGGCAGAAGAAAGGAGGAGGTCGCGGCGGCGGCAGGAACGGTCCCCGTGGGGGCGGCCATGGCGATCGCCGTGGCCACGACGGCCCTCGCGGCCGCGACGAGGGGCGAGACCGCCGTCCCCGTGAGTGGGACGGAAGGACTTACTGTCCCATTCACCGCAACAATTCCCACGACTTGGATGATTGCCACGTCGTCAGCAAATTGGTGGACAAGCGCGTCCACGAGCAGCAGCAGGCGTCCGGCAGCGGCAAAGGCAAGGAACTGGCTTCGCTCGGTTTTCAGCAGGCAGAGCGCGAAGTCGCCGTTATCCACGGCGGATCGGCCACCTATCCGTCACATGCTAGTTTCAAGCGTGCGATGAGGGAGGTGTGCGCCGCCGTGCCCGGCATTGGGTCAGCAAGGCAGCTGGTGTGGTCGGAACAGCCGATCACATTCAGTCAGGCCGATCACCCAACCAGTACCGCCGGCCCGGGACATCTCCCGATCGTGGTTGCGTCCACGGTCCAGAATGTAAAGCTCAGGCGGGTCCTGGTAGACGGAGGAAGCTCTCTCAAGCTCCTATCCGCCCGAGTCGCCAAGGCGCTCCAGATCCAGCAGCAGGAGCTTCGACCGGCGCTCCCATTCTTCGGCATCGCGCCGGGGGCTGAGTCCGTCCCTCTGGGGCGCGTCAGCCTCCCGGTAACTTTTGGAGGCTCCGACAACTTCCGTACGGAGATGCTCGAGTTCGAGGTGGCGGACTTCGATCTCCCGTACAACGCCATACTGGGTCGGCCGGCGCTGACCAAGTTCATGGCGGCCTGCCACTATGTGTACATGGTGGTGAAGATTCCGGGGCCAGCTGGCCCCATCATCGTGAAAGTGGACCGCCCGGAGGCGCTCCGCTGCGACAAGGATGCTCTCGCTTTGGCGGGGGCAATCGGCGCCCAGAAGGCTGAGGCTTCGACCCTGGGAGCTCCTCCGGCGAAGATCCGTGCCTCCCCCGGTTCGTCCGCGGAGGTTAAGGCGATCTCCCTGAGTGAGTCAGACCCGGCGAAGACCGTTCGGGTGGGCGCCTCTCTCAGCGCCAAATAGGAAGGCGCGCTCGTCTCCTTCCTCCAGTCTAACGCAGACGTGTTTGCGTGGCAACCGTCCGACATGGCTGGGGTCCCCAGGGAGGTGATTGAGCACAAGTTGGCAACGTTCCCCGGCGCGCAACCGGTTTTGCAGAAGGTCCGGAAGCAGTCGGTGGAGCGGCAGGCCGTCATCCGCCAGGAGGTGGACAAGCTCTTGAGGGCGGGGGTCGTTCGTAGCGTCGCCCATCCCAGGTGGCTCGCGAACCCCGTCCTCGTCAAAAAATCCAACGGGCGGTGGAGGATGTGCGTCGACTTCACCGACCTCAACAAGGCGTGCCCGAAGGATCCGTACCCGCTGCCCCGCATTGATCTCATTGTCGACTCCACGGCGGGGTGCGAGCAGCTGTGCTTTCTGGATGCGTACTCCGGGTACCACCAGATTAGCATGGCCAAGGAAGACGAAGACAAGACCGCCTTTGTAACGCCCATGGGCGTCTATTGTTACACAAGGATGGCGTTCGGACTGAAGAATGCAGGGCCGACCTATCAAAGGGCCATGCATATTGCTCACCGCCCCTAGAGTAAATTACACTGTTGCCCCTTAAAGTTGGTCGAAAATCTCACTTAGCCCCCTAAACTTTGTTTTGTTCGCTACGGCCCCTTAAAGTTGTTTCCGGGTGTCACGCAGGCTAATTTTTTCAGCACCCAAAGCCAACTTCCGGGGGTTGTGGTGCAACAAAATCCAACTTTCTAGGGCTTTGTGACACCCGGAAACAATTTTAAGGGGCCGCAGTGAACAAAACAAAGTTTAGGGGGCTAAGTGAGATTTTTGACCAACTTTAAGGGGCAACAGTGTAATTTACTCTTATTAGAATAAATAAAATGTTAGTATAAACCTTGATTTTTCCTCGAAAAGCCGGAATTCCGGAATATGTTGACGTATACAATTGGTGTTTATTTGACGTCAACAATCATCTCGACGAGCTCTTCATCATGGTGCAGTCCATTTTGTCATTTGATGAATTTTCAAAATATTTTTAATTTAAACTCCATCTTTCGTCCGATTTGCATACGGCCGATAAATCGTCTTTTCTTGTGTATGCCTGCAAAACATGAGACTACACCAAAACTCATGGAACTCATTAATGTTAGCCTCAATATAGTTTGAATTCCTTTATTTTGTAGAAATGTTGACGGTCAAAAGCATACAAAATATTACAAATAAGGACCGTCAACACTCATGCATGTTGTCGCAGCTTCCTTCGCAAAGGCCTTCAGTTGTATGGGGGCATTCTGAAGCCGAGCCACCACAACATCTGCGTTGGCAGGCAACTCCTCTTCATGATGAAGGAATTGGAGTACTGGAGCGGCCGCCTTCAGATTTCTGTAGCGCAGTTCGATGGCAGACTTAACCTTCTCGTCGAAGACCTCGTATTGCGCCTTGGTTTTATTTGATAAGCTGTAAATAAGTCGGCCAGGATGATGCAACGAGGATGTAAAATAGAACCGGGCAAGATAGAGCTTGGATTCAAGGATTTACCCTTCAGCTCTTGAGCTGACTTCTCGGCTTGAGTGTTTGTTAGAAAAACTTCTCTTTCCAGAGCCTTCTGCTTTACTTCTAACACCTTCTGGTTTTCCTCCAGAGCTTTGTTCTTTTCTTCTAAAGCTCTGTACTTTTCATGAAGAGAAGTCAAGGCTTCATCGCGGCCTCAAAAGAGAGATTGATTATAAGAAATCCTCAAGAATAACAATGCAATTAGCACCAGTCGGATGAGCTCTTACTCCGGGTGATGTTAGTTTCTTCCACGTGGCGGTAACACAGTTCGGTGACTTCCCTTCGGACCTCCTCGATCTCGCCACGGTATTTTGACTTTTGCGCGTAAAGCGCATTGTCAAACTCATCCCTTGATTTCAATTGATCGATGGCTTTTCGGAGACATTGGAACTTTTGCGCCAACCGCTTGCTCAAGTGCTGTGCAGAGGCAGAGGGAATGATCAGATGCATTTAAATTGTAATAATATTCAAGATGTGAAGATGGTTTACCACAAACACTTCGGAGCTCAACTTCTCCATGTTCTGCAGCATTTCCCACTCTTCTGCCTCCTTGGTGTCATCTACCTCGTAGCCTTCCATCTTCTTCCTCCATTTTACACGGAGAGGAGGAGTGTAGGTAGGAGCGGCAGAGTGAGGAACCTACTCGATTTCTGGCTCCAAGCTTTTTGAAGCTGGGGCTAGAATAGGACCCTTGACCTCGGAGGACTGACGAATGCCCTAGGACGGCGCAGTAGTCGGTGAGGGAGCTACGTGTTGGGCCGACTACCCAACGGGGGTTGGATCAGCCTGAGAGTTTGGAGGTGGAGGGGTAATGGATGCGGGGGCCGACGCCTTTGCACTCGATTTGCCCTTGGATATTCCCGAGGTGGGCTTCGTGAAAATAAAAGAAGACTTCAAGAACGCTGCTTTGATAAAATAGTTGAAAGAAGATGGAAGTTGCGAGGGGAAACGTTCGTGACGTTTTAATCTTAACGCCAACTCTTTTCTGAGTGGCATGCTCACTCGGGATTGAACCAGAAGGCCCTCCTGACCTTGATGCGGCCTCTAGGTTGGCCATTGGAGGTGATGGGGCTCGGAGATCGCCCAACAGAAGCAACGCCGGTCCTTGGACTTTGACGACGACGGTGCAGAAGAGGCGTGTGGTCCTCTTCCTAGTCTTAATCCGAGTCCTTAAAAGGAGATCCCTTTGCCCCTTTTGGCTAGGGGAGCGTCAGCCGAGACCTCTGCAAGACGCTGAGGCTGCGCTTCTTTGTGGCTAGGAGCTTCAGGGACCAGATAGGCTGAGAAGAACGCCGCGCGTTCCTGCAAAAGGTTTAAACTAGGTCAGACATGGTGGAATTCTTTGATATCAAATGAAATTGAAAGAGAGGAAGTTCTTTGCTTACAGCTAGGTTTGACAATCGATAAGAACTTGGGCAGTCAGAATTTTCGATGAACGTGCCCGAGGCGAAGAGATTAGCCACTCGGTCGGTTAGGAATTTTTGGGAGATCTTATCTTTGCTTTCACAAGTGGTGTCTTTGAACCCCGAATATTCGAATCCAAGGTGCACATGCTCCTTCAGGGGTTGGACACAGCGGAAATTGTAGTTTATGACTACACCGACACCGGTCAACCCCTTGGCTTTCAAATCCCCAAGGAGGGGAAGCAGTTCTCTAACTTGGCTATTTTTTGCTCTCAGCGAGAAGGGAGGATGAAGAAGTGAGGATATTAGGGCAATTTCGTGTGAATGACATGAGGACCGGCGGGAGATTGGCGCAGTAAAACCATTCGGCATGCCATCCCTTGTTCGAAGTTTTCATGGGGAGGTCAAAATAAAACTTCTTTGCCCCTTCCCGTAGCTGGAAGCCAGCGCCCCCACGAGTCTGGGGGTTGTTTTGCTTGGGACGGGTTTGAGGAGGAAAAGAGACTGAAAGAGATCAAAGTGGGGCGCTATCCCCAAATACGCCTCGCAAATATGAACGAAGACAGCGATTTGAAAGATGTAGTTGGGGTTGAGATGAGTAAGTTCGATTCCATAGAAATGCAGATGCCCCCTAAGAAAGGAGGAGCAAGGAAGGGCAAGGCCGTGAAGAAAAAAGGACTCGAAAACCACCACCTCGTTTGATCGAGGGGTGGGGAGGACTCACCGGCGGCGCGCCACGAAATTAGCTCCTTTGAAGGGAGCACGCCGGCGGACACAAGCCTTTGTAGCCGCCGGTCCGTGGTAATGGACTTCACGCACTACCTAGAGCTCTTGATCGCTTTCGCTGCAGTGGGAGACGGTGTGGATCCATTGCTGGATCGAGATCGGTGCCAGCAGAGCGTGTGAAGGAAGGAAACTAGCAGCGGAGTTAGCTGGAGCGAATGAAACTACAAGTGGGAGGAATGGGCGGGGTAGAGCGGTTCGCTCCCTTGCCGTCAAATTTAAAGGGCCACATCATGTGTTTTGGGCCGGACCTTGTTTGGCACCAAAGTGCGGCTATTTCGGCAGATGCTAAATCGAATCATTCGGATTTGCCGACTAATTTCTACGGAAGGAAACGGTAAAGTATGAATGGTGAATCGAATTCTGGATCAGCTTACTCGCTTGAATGAAGACAAAACCAGTCGGAATTCAACAACAACACAAAAGTTAAAGTTGGAGTCATTCATATGGCCAAAAGATCTTCATTGATTAATGGCTCTTAGGTCGGATTACAAAAGGCACTTTGCAGTGCAGCACATTGAGTTAAGGCTCGTCGCTGGCTTATAAAGAATAAAAAAAGAGAAAAGGAGCAGATCACTTTCCCTGGTGAGGCAGATGAGGCGCCCGATACTGTCACTAGGGACATTATCTTTGTCCTCCAGCTGGAGGGGCTATCCTAGAACCATCCATCTGCTAGCATGGCGGCGACCAGTGCGTCCTTCAGTTGGATGCGCACTGAATACAGTTGTGGAAATCCACGGACCAGGACCCTAATGGACTCCAAGGCGTATATTTCCGCGCTAACCTCTCGCCATTGCCTCCAAAGATCTTCCATGAGGACGTGGGCAACGGCGGCTTGCTCGGCGGCGGCCATAGCCCAGCCGTCAAGCTCTTCGCCTTGACCGTCCATAATGGGGGTAGAGAAAGGAAACGAGGCTGAGTGTTTTCGTGAAAGAAGGAACTGCTTGAAGGCTGGATGCGTTTTAGTGCACTGCTTCAGGATTTTTATATACATAAAGAATACGATGAGACGCTCCTCGTGACCCGTTCTGAACACAGTAAAGCCGTCATGACGATGGGACGGGAGTGGGTGCGGTTGTGTTTCCCGGCGGGGGCGTACAACGCTTCGGCTAGGCAGGAAAGACGCAAAGACTCTTCGCATTTCCCCCAAATAGGCTTGGGCTCAACTCAATTAAGCAAAGGACAACCCCCTTAACAGGCTTCTCGACAATATGTCACAAACAGTGGCTGTACATTGTTGACATCGAGCCTAATTCGGCCTTGGTACATCCTTGAGGGCATATGACCAGCAGCACCACTCATTAAAATATGATTCATGGCATACCCATGTTGGGTCACTAGCCAACTTTGCATGTTCAAGGTTAGGTATTGATGAAGCTTGGATACTGTTTCGGAGGTATGCCTGTCGTGGGTCGCCAGTTGTATACCGCAACCTAGATACAAATATCTCTCGACCAAACTTTAACCAGTCAGTACGCCCTTAAGTGGGTCGCCAGCTAATCCCTTCTTTGGTTGGGACAGATATCACTCGGCTGAAAATGTGCACCATGCTGGGCCAAGTGTTGATTCTTGCATGACAGAGTCAGGCGTTTGATATTTTATAACATTACAATGCACAAAATGCAGTACGCCGCAAGACGGAAACTGTGATTGTGTGGCTTAAGGCGCGCCCCCATGACGTGTCAATTATTGTTTTCATAAAGTGAGAACAGGTGCCTAACAGCCAAATCAATGGAATACACCATTAAAAGTGGAGTGGCGTGCCTCAAGAAATAGGCCGACTGCCAGAATCTCGGTATCGCCGAGTCGGGCGTTGCTCTCAAAACTCTAACTTAAGATCTCTTGAGTTGTTTACAATCTCCTTTCAGATTAAAGGAATGATCCAACAAACTAGTTGGTGAGACAGCTGACTCGATTGCAAAGCACTCGGGGCTATTGTGGACTACATGGGCCTCGGGTATCCTCATAGAAGGCCCATGAGGTAACAAACGGGGGCGACCCGAGCCGCGGGAAAAAGATGGAAACCACTCGGACTACATCTACCTTCGACGCCAAGAATAGTCTTAAGGACAGAACCTGGTCCCGTTTGGTTAGGAATTTGTACGTTAAACATCGGTGCGTATACGTGTCGGATACTCGAAAGATATCTTTGGTAACATATGCCAGATTAGATCATGTGACCTTATCTCCCTTGTACTATATAAAGGGAGGGGTAAGGGCCGTAGAGGCACACATCCGTAGATACGCCCTTTTGATCATCAGATCATCATCATAATTCTAGAACACAGGATTAGGGTATTACCTCCGCTATGAGGGCCTAAACCTGGAAAATCCCTGCCTTGTGCTACCTTCAAACTTGAGATATAGTGCACAACCCCCATTAAAATCTATTGCCGACGATAACCCCCAGTTAACCACACGTCGACAATAAGCATGGCTGCCATGATTAATGAGCTAATGCAAAGAGAGAAGAGAGCAGACGTGAGATCATGCAATCACTGCCTGGATGTGCATTGATCTCAGCTGTTGGCTCCTCATTTTATCGGAGATGAATGCATGCAAAATGTAGCAAAAACCCACCTACTTATAGTACTTTGAGTGGCTAGATACCTAACTAAGCATGTAGAGTAGTTGGTGTGAGGTGGAGGTGCAAAGGGGCGGTCGGCCGACCAGGGTGGGGTCAGCTGGCCCCTCAATTTTTGATTTTTTTTTATGAATGGTAAATGTACGTGTAAAAGTCAAATATGCAGTGGAAAATGCAGAAAAATAATTATGAATGCAAAGATAAGTTCCGGCTTACCTCCTGGTGAGGACTCAAAATTTTTCATGGTCCTCGAGTCGGACCGTCTCCATACCTCATTTTTAGTGAAGAATTTCTGCAACCAGAGTTGTTGTTGCGGCTGGTTGTATTTCTTTCTTACGCCACACTTGTTTTGTTCGATATTTTCGAGTGGCAACGACCTTCTCTTGCGGTTCCGAACTCTCGACCGCAGATTGCATCCGTTCCTTGGTTTGGGACTTCTTCGCCCCTTTGTTAGTGCTCTCCTTCCTATATGGACGCTGTCGACGGTTGAGATATCGATCTCAAGTCAACCAAGGTTCTTCAAGAGTGAGATAGGAGACACGCCGAACAACCACGAACAGCAACGAGCGGGAGACAGGGGTTTTTATCCTGGTTCAGGCCTCTCGAGAGAGATAATAGCCCTACGTCCAGCCTTTCTTATATATCAGAGATGAATACAAGAGGTGGCTCGACGAGACGAACAAGTCTCGGCGAGATTATGGTGTATGCGAAGTGCTAAAGCTCTAAGTCAGGGATGAAAACTCCAGCCAGGTCCCTCTAAACGCCTTAGGGACCCTGCTTATATAGTGCGAAACAAACCGACCTACCAAGGAGTATCGGGCCGGGCTAACTACGAGATCGTAACGAACTCATATATGCCAAATACTACCTACGGTAGATAAGGTAATCTCCTAATCTTGGGGATCACGACCTCCAATCCAATCCGGGAAACCAACGTCCGGGTCTTCACGTAGCCGTGCAGAACTCTGTTCGAGACGGACTCAAACAGGAATCCTTGGCCGTTACGCACCGTGCCAGCCAGGAGACTGTTCGGCAGGATGCATACGGGCCAGATAGAACCTTCCAGGGAGCTGGGCCCTGGTAGGTTGTTCGACTGGGCCGTCAGGGGGTGGGCCATGGCAATGGGCCGTAATCTAATCCCCGACAGCTAGCCCCCGAGACTCAAGTGGAAGGACTCACTAGAGTGGGGTCTTCCTCTTGAGACTCTAAGTCATGAAGAGGGTATGTTTCCTGCTACAAAGACACGCAATAGGCGACCGAACAGGTTATGGTTCAACCGAACAAGTCTTGTTTGGGACCGAACAAACCCGATCAGTGCCGAGCAACTCCGTTGCGTCGAACAGGAAACAACATCCGTCCGAGCAGAGCACTCAGCCTTCGATGCAGAAATCGGAAATCCAGTCCCCAAGCGCAGAGCTCGTCGCGGG
>SPJY01031878.1:1446970-1498707 GCA_005191435.1 Raddia distichophylla
GCGGGGACCAGATCTGGGAGGCGATCAAGATCGAAGGGATCGATCCGATCTGGCAGGGGAAGAGACATCCTGCCCTTCTGAGTCGTGGTCCTCAGGGAGAATCTCCTGGTCGCTGATAGAGTTCGACATGCTCGATCTGCGTGTTCCCCACGGACGGCGCCAGCTGTCGACGGTTGAGATATCGATCTCAAGTCGCTAAGGATCTTGAAGATTGAGATAGGAGACACGCCAAACAATGCGAACAGCAACGAACAGGAGACAGGGGTTTTTATCCTGGTTCAGGCCTCTCGAGTGAGATAATAGCCCTACGTCCAGCCTTTCTTATATATCAAAGATGATTACAAGAGGTGGCTCAACGAGACGAATAAGTCTCGGCGAGATTATGGTGTATGCGAGGTGCTAAGGCGCTAGAGCTCTAAGTCAGGGATGTAAACTCCAGCCAGGTCCTCCTAAACGCCTTTAGGGGCCCTGTTTATATAGTGCGGAGCAAACCGACCTACCGAGAAATATCGGGCCGGGCTAACTACGAGATCGTAACGAACTCATACATGCCAAATACGTCCTACAGTAGATAAGGTAAACTCCTAATCTTGGGGATCACGACTCCTAATCCAATCCGGGAAACTACGTCCGGGTCTTCACGTAGCCGTGCAGAACTCTGTTCGAGCCGGACTCAAACAGGAATCCTAGGCCATTACGCACCGTGCCAACCCGGAGGCTGTTCGGCAGGATGCTCATGGGCCTGATAGAACCTTCTAGGGAGCTAGGCCCTAGTAGGCTGTTCGAATGGGCCGTCAGGGAGTGGGCCATGACAATGGGCCGTAATTCAATCCCCGACAGCTTGTCTAATAGTTGAAGAGTTCTCCTCATATTTGCAATGAGACTATTCACCTGAGGTTTTGGTATAGCCTCCGCTTTCCTCTGCACAATTTTAGGATTTTTACCATAAAAAGTGCATACCTGTGAGCATTACTTAACTCTTGGCTTGAAGTTAAAAATTTCGCGTAGCCTACCTGTTTCCAAACAACGACAGCACACCTTTGTGGTCTCAGCCAATCCAAAGGAAGAAGAAAAATAAAAAGAAAGGAAAGGTGGTAGCAGGCGGTGCTCCCTTTATGGCTCACAACCTCGATATGTTCGGTATTATGAAGCAAATGCCGAAACCGAACTAAACCAAGGCAAGAACACAAAATTGCCAAAGCTGTAACAATATTGGGACAATCATCGTGAAGAGTACCGTGAAAAGTAACTGATGGAATATACTAGCACACATGTACTAAATACCAAATGAAAATTTGAGGTCAATTGTTCACTTACATCGTGTCTGCCATGCTGTGGTGGGCGTCAGCGGTGTCGATGCATTGCCGCGAGTTTGACGGGGAGGTGGGCACGCTGAGCTCCATCCGACACGTCAGCATCAATAGCGACAACGGCGCGATAAGCCTGTTGGTGTACGAGCACATCCACAACGACAACATGATGGCATCACAGGATCTACTCCTCCTTAGGATTGTTTCGGTCATCATCTAAATTCAATTGTTTTTGCGCACGGCCAGTTTGCCATTTATATGTTGCGATTCCACTTCCGAAATAAAACAAGAAAAGTACAGACTCCATGTGCAGGCCAGTTTTTTACAAGATTCAGATCACAATAAGAAGAACACATAGAGCCAATAAAAATGCAATGCAAATTAGCAGTAGATCTCCACCGGCATTTCTACATGTCTGCAAGAATTTTAGGCATCCAAGCTCATTAACAACAGAACGTAGCACCATGATCGTGAGTACATAAAAAGAAACAGTGTTTTGGGAATAGAGGTGACCTGACGCTGACAGGGATAGGAGGCGGTAGGCGTTGCACGGAGGGTCGACGCTTGGCTAAGGGGTCGTGAGGGCGACGGTGGAGGGGCTGCGCACAGAGGGGCAGCACTTGGCGAAGGGGTGGGGCCGTCGACGGTGGAGGGGTGATGCATAGAGGTGCGAGACGGGGATATGACGTGGCGGGTGGCGCACGGAGGGACGGCGCTAAGAAAAGTGGTGGCATGGGCGACGACAAAGGTGACGGCGGATGGACGGTGAGGCATTGGGTGGGGGAATGGCTAGGCGCGGGACTGGTGTCCTTTACAGGTAAGACTATGGATTCTGGTTTCTTACAATATCCTGGGTACATATAGTCGACCCGATCAACAGGGTATTTGTCCGAATATTTGTCCGACCTGTATCCAAACATATACTGGCCGGTACTATTTCGTATTCGTACCCGACACCAAACTCTTTGTACCCGAACCCGATTTTCTTGCGAAACTTAGGTCCTGTTCTTGTGAGCTGATCTAAACGGCCGACCAGCTATAATGACTGAATTTCAGGACCTTTTTGAGGTAGCCTCAAAATTTGGATCCATTTTGTTTGACTTGTTTTCTAATGCGTTAGAACCCGTCTTCAAATAACGAAAAAACTAACTTAAAAAACTCAAATCATATGTCTTTGTAAAACGTAGAAAAGTCGTTAAGCTGTTAGACCGTCTCCAACCATATTCTTTTCATTTCATTCCCTTCCCCATTCTTTTCCCCACATTCGTTTCCTTCATTTTCTATCATCTCCAACAGCATCCCTTCGAAGAAATTTACGAAGAAAACGGACAGGGAATCTCGTTCCAAAGGAAGTGCAGGAAAAAATTTCTTCTGATGAGAACCGCGATGAGATTCTGTTAAAGCATCATAATTTCTTCGCGGAGAAATTTTGGCCTCTGAAGGTACTCTGTTGGAGATGGTCATAGGCCGAAAAGAAGAGGAACCAGGTTTTTTTTCTTTTTTATAAACCGTGCCGTGCGCCGTGCTGTCCATTACCAACGCTGCGTCGCTGCCTGCTTCCTGGAGTCCTGGTTCGCTGCTCCGCCCTGTGCTCCTGCTCCGCCTCCGCCTCCGCTCACGGCCACGCGTGCGCTGCCTTCTCCTGTGGTTCTCTCCTTCCCCAGCCTCATCTTCCTTCGTCACTCTCTTTTTGGTTCGTTTTCCCCGATTTTGCGAGCTCGGATTTGATCTACATTCGATCTAATGGTTTGTTTTTTTAGAAAAATAAAATATTCTCTACAACTGCGAAAGTTTAAGAAACGTTAATATTGTATTCAGGATTTTGGTTGTGAATTTCCCCTATTTTTGTTGATGATACTTGGCATCCGCGGGAGCCCGGGCAGTTGCCCTCGCTGCCCTGGCGGTGGATCCGCTACTGGACCTAGGCTTTGTTGAAATGCCCTTGATTTTGGTGTCCTCAGATGTTTCTTGTGTCCTTATCGTTGCGGTTTTCTGGATCTTTGACTGGCTTGGTGGAATGGGATTTCAGGGGTTGGGGATTCGGAGGCAATGCTGAAGATGAGGTGATCAGAAACCCTCTTCTTGTTCCGTTTCTTCACTTTCTTGGATTGGCCAGATGGACGACGACGGCAGCATGGGAATGAGGAATGGTTGGGGATTCTTCGAGAATCCAACGAGGAACCTTGGCCTGCAGCTCATGTCCTCAGTAACTGCTGACCGTGACACCAAGCAGCTGCTATCTAATGGCCCCTTCCTGCACCACCAGCATATGCCGCACCACCATCCTCACGATGGCACCGTTGGTGGTGCTGCTCCAAGGGGCATGCCTTCTGAGGCTTCCTCCATGCCCATGAACTTCATCCGCAATGATGCATGGACGCACCAGGCACATCATCCCCGCGAGTCTAAGATACTCCACACTCTTGCAGCTGGGCATACTGGTCAGGTTGTAAATGCTGCGCATCATGATTCAGTTGCCTATGGGATGATTCCTGGCGCGCACGCTATGCCAGTGATGCAACAACCAGATCGACAATCACCTCCGCCACCAAAAGAGGAATGCATCCCCCCGCCACCAGTTGAGGACAATGCAGGGGTTATAAATGAGCCTCCACCCCCGAAGAAGAGACAGCCCCGGCAGCTCAAGTCACCAAAGCCAAAGAAGCCCAAGAAGGTTGCTCCCCGACTTGAGGATGGGGAACACAATGGGCCTGCGCCATGTAGAAGGGCTCCCAAGAAGACTGTTGGAATGGTAATCAATGGGGTTGATGTAGACCTCTCTAGGATACCGACACCTATATGCTCATGCACAGGTGCACCACAGCAGTGCTATCGCTGGGGCGCAGGTGGTTGGCAGTCTGCGTGTTGCACCACTACCATCTCAACGTACCCGTTGCCAATGAGTACAAAGCGGCGTGGCGCACGCATTGCTGGCAGGAAGATGAGCCAGGGTGCATTTAAAAAAGTGCTTGAGAAGCTTGCTGGAGAAGGGTACAATCTTAGTAATCCAATTGACTTGAAGACCTTCTGGGCCAAGCATGGCACAAACAAGTTTGTGACTATAAGGTAAAAAACTGAAAAAGTCATGCTAAATTTGTCTGTTCAGTAGCTGGCAACTCTACATTTTGGTCCAAGTTATCGCCTTTATGTATTCTAGATGACAAACTGCAGACTTCTCAGGTTTAGGTTGTAGCCATGTCCTGTCCCTTGGCAGTAGTTTATGTGCCTCATCTCAGCTCTCGGTGCCATCCTGTATGGCTCTCTGGAGTCTGGATGACTGGGTGTATCTTTCTCTTTACAGGTAGTGCTGTAATGTAACAGTCTCTAATTTAGATGCCGCAAAATTCAACCCATTTCATGTTTTTCATTATGCTCAAATTTACTGCTTGATAATTTGCATTGATGTGTCGCATAGCAGAGTCCAGCTCTTAAAGTGGCTGTAGTATCTGTTGCCTATATTTTTGTGCTCCAGCACATGCAAAGCTCAAATATCTTGTATACCTTTTGTGTTCCCTTTTATTAAACTGATTTTTTTGCATGCTCCTGAGCATTTCTGTTAGCACCTGTGCTCCTCAACCCATAGTATTGACAGTTATACTGAAACAAGCTGCTTGCCAATTCCGTTTGATGTAACAAAAACGCCTATCAAGAATTTAAGTTGAATACTGATCTGAGCTGTTTGCCACTTGTCTGGGATAATGTTATCTACGTTGTTAGATGATGTATGTTAACGACTTCATTTTGTGTTACGTAATGGTATGGCAGTCTACATTAAGGAGTAGATCATTAGAAATACAGTGATCCCCTAGGTGGCCGCCTAGGCCCCACGTAGACACTGCCCCTCCGCTCCAGCCCCTAATTGATGAGCTAGGCAGGACCACTTTGGTGAAACTATACATCTTGTGATCTTGGTTCCTCTTCCCTATCTATACCCCTATAGCACTAGGTCCCTCATTTCTTCCTGCCTACGGCGTAGGATAACATTCTGCAAATACCATGTAGCACTTTTTCCTTTTTACAATTTATTGTTGTGTTTATCCTCCAGACTTCCACATAGCACTGCTTACTGTTTAGCCCTTTAGAAGAGTGCAATCTTATACCACCTCTGTTAATTTTTCTATGACTCATTTCCATGTATGTTTCTTGATAATGGACGGTCGGTGGCAGTAAACTACAGTGTTTGATTAAATATGCAGCCTCTTTCCTCTGTTGAACTTGCTAAATGAAAAGTATGCTATTGCTTTATGTGTGTTCTTACATTTTCTTTATATCATAGACCTTGATATAAATAGAACTTGGAAGTTAATAAAGGTAAAGTTCTTTGTGCTTCCATATGATTCTCTATTGGGCTTACACGGTGTTATAGAATAATTTAACGTAATTTTTCATGTCCATCCTTCTTCCAAGGCCACCTTTAACAAGTAGTGTGGATTTTCAAACACTGAAGGGACCTCCAAGCATTGTGTGTATCACTCTATTGGTATCTTATTTGGTGATGTTGATAACTTTAAATTCATTATGTTTTTTGTCTGAGCAAAAAAGATATTTAGCCTTCGTTGGATAGTAGTAATGTTTAAGAATTTAAGATAGCTCTCATGCCTTTATGTTCCAGTATTATTTGGTCTTAAATGTCTAAATTGTCTTTCGCTTAATTGGGATGATCCATACTAGTTAATCACCTAATCTTTAGCCGTTTGGTCGTATTGGTTGTATTGTATTCTGTGCATGGCTGCATGCATTCTGACCATTCCTAGAAGATGCTAGTTTTTTTTTTCCTAAAAAAAATGTACTTTTCCCAACAATTTCCTTGCAAGGAGCAGAATTGGCAACATATCAAGAAAAAGCAAAATCCAAAATTTGACTAAGGCCCAGTTATTTTCAGCTTAACGGCTTAACGACTTATCTACGTTTTACAAAGACATGTGCTTTGAGTTTTTTGAGTCTGTTTTTTCGCTGTTTTGATGGTGGGTTATAACGCTTTAAAAAGCAAGTGAAATGAAATGGATCTGAATCTCGAGACTATCTCGAGAAGCTAGTCATTTCAGCCGTTCAGATCAGCTCAAAAGAACATGGCCTAAGAACACAATGGGCATGAACTATGATAAGAATATATAATACTGCAAAGTTACTTTCTTGAAATTTTCACAATCTGGCAGACCGAACCTCTGAAGATGGTTTGCTGTTATTTTTCTTCATTGCTTGTTTCTTGTTGCCTTTTGACTTTTTGTGTGGATGCACAAAGTTGCAGGAGAGTAGTCAATGCTTTTCACTTATTTGTGTAATTGTACCCAATGCTTAGTGAATTGATAGTGGTTTCTACAGATACAAAGTGTCTATTATGGATAAGGACATTTCTTACTGTTGTCGAACCTCATTTTTTGTGTTGTCTGGAATTAACTAGATTTTGTTTGAAGTTTACTTTGTAATATTACCATAGTGAGTTAGTGTCTGAAAGTATTAAAAGGATTTTTCATTTTGATAATAGTAGGTACTAGGTAATATTACCCAAAGCTGTGTTTACCATATTTTGTGACTTTTACTGCGAAGGCTGCCGTTGTGGCTGATGTTTACTCACTGCATGTTGAAGTGCTGGATTGCTGACCGAGTGGCTGAGAGTTGGTCATCACACAGCAGCATGGCACATCTAGTGAAAACATGTGAACAAACCCATGGAGAATGAGGCTGATAGGAGTAATCTTACTGCTTGCCCATGATATGAAGGATCGGCAGTCCAGCCTTAAATAACAAATCCTTTATTACATCTTTAAGTAACAAACTATTTAGAATAATGTCAACTAGTACAATCAAAACTGATGTGGATAAGCCTCCTAAACTGACTTGCACGCCCAATCTGCTGCTTGATCCCTTTAGTCTGTCATGACTTGCTGGACGACATTTGTGCTTTTGTTCCGTAGGCGTCCGAACATAATATTGTTCTGATAATACTGGCTGACTAACATCATGTTTTAACCCTGAACCAAGGAATTCATGTAAAATGTTGTTCTGGTTTTTCCCTTTCCATCCTGGTAACGTGAAATGATTTCTTGGCTGCATTTGTATCATGCAACACTCCGGTAGAGTGTTTCTTTTCTTTCTAGACTCTTAAGAGTTCCAGACTGTTTAGTTCATGTTAGCTTCAACATTCTATAGGCAATTTGACCTGCTAGATCCTTGCAATTATCGAACAGAAGCTTTTCTTGTGTTTACCGATTATGGTGTCTTGCACCGATCAGGTGCATAAAAGTTTAACAAGTAGCAGTTTTGTTGTTTCAGTATTGCTGCTCTTTGCCCTGTTTGCTTACGTTGTTTGACAGTGCAAATGGTGATTACTGAAATAGTCATGTGTATAATGCCAAGCCTGTACATTTGCTTATACAGTGATTCAGTAACTACCTATTTTAATGGTCATTTTAGTATTTATCAGTAAACACTAACTTTGATAAAAATGTACATAATAATATTTTGATTTGTTGTATAAAATTATAGTAGTAGATATATCACCAAAAGTGCTTCTGCAGTGCTATATTATTAATAGCTTCGAAAAATATAATGATAAAAAGTAATCGCCAAAAGGGTGCACTATTGACTGTTGCATGTCTATATGATAAATAAAAGTAATGGAAATATTAGTGTTTCTTTAGGATCCTTCAAGTGTCATACTTCCCTTTTAGGAATAAGCATATCTTATATTTCTCTTCATCGTTGGTCAATGTCTGTGTCTCCGAGTAGTTCTATTAGCTAGACTACTGCTGTTCTGTGTACACTATTCTGTTCCTGATGTATTAGAGTGTTATATCTTTATTGATTGGACAACAGCTTCTACCACTATCTGTGATCTTCACCTATTGCAAACATTTTCTTTTACTGCGTGCCTGGTTAGTGCATTGATTCATCAGGCTAGAGTTGAGGTGGCTGATGCCTGGTGAGATGCTTTGATTCATCATGCTAGAGTTGAGGTTACTGGTAAAAAAAGGAATAAAAAGAAAGAGGAGACAAGTGAAGAGGTTGATCTTGAGCAGCGTGTGATTTTAACTTGGAATGATTTCGTGGTTTTCATGTTTTTGATTGTTGATTGCTAAGCATATGTCGCTTAAGTTTGTCTGTCAGCTGCCATGATAACATCTTGTATGTATAACTGTCATGGAGCTTTGCGTGATGCGACATGATATGCAGTTTCTTGCTTCTTGAAGTTGCTGGATGTCTGCTTTTGGTCTGTAAGGTTGTCAGTATATGATTTGGTAGTGGTTGTTGTAATTCCAGTCAGTGAAAGATCTCGTCATGTGGCCTTCAGATGCTTTGTGCCGTTAATTTTGTGATTCATCCGCTGTTGCAAAACATAAGATCCAATGCATTAGGCAATACTGAAGATTCTTTTGCTCCCTTGCCCCCATTGTTCATTATCCAACGGTCTCATCGCTAATATAAAAAATGATTAGGCAAAGAAGTTCAGATTTGTGCTCATCTCTCCTGCATATGTTTATCCATTCTCTAAATACTGGTCCGGTACTGCATACATTGCGAACTCTCACACCCTGCACATATTGCAAATTCTCTGACATCCTGTTTAGCTAGCTACCTATGGTTCAATGGAATGCATTTAAATTAATTTTAAATCCAATTTGATTTGGATTTTAATTTGATTGATGTTAATTTTAATATTAATTCCATTTTTTGTTAAGTGTGTCATGGAATTCAATGATGTGGGTTCCACTTGTGCAATGTGGTTCGTACCAATTTGTACAAGTAGCTTCCATCCTGTTTTTAAATTAATTTATAAAAATTATATAGTTTGAGCATGAAGTTTATAAATTGCAGGAAAAAGTTTATTTTACAAATTGAACTATTACATTTCGTTCACATAACATATAGGTAGTCTACCTCGCAAAACTTAACAGATAGCACAAATAATTCTGCAAAACTTAACAAATAGCACAAATAATCCCTCAAAAACAGATTTGGAGGTGGTTTCACCATTTAGCTTTCCACTTGGATCCATTTGCTATGGTGTCTTCTCATTAATTAGAGTAAAAAGCTACCTCAACCGTCGCACATGTGATGCTCTCCTATCTTCTCTTCTGCTACCTCTCTCCTCTGTTCTCTCCTCTCAAGTCCATGCCCTCACACGTCGAGACAACGACCCTTATGTAGTGACGACACAAATAACGAGCGTGCAACGAGGAATCAGTGGGCAAATGAAGCTAATTAACTGGTATCCCATTGAGGAATTAATCGACGCAACATGCATATCGCAAGAGCAGCATGTCAGAAAAGAAATTAGGCAAATTCTTGCTACTGGATGAACACTTGAGTGTTCATATAGAACCAAACAACGATAACTAAGGGAGTAATGCTGAATCATGGTTGGACACTCGCAATAGTTGGCTGTTAGTGCCTTAGTTCTGACGGTGGCAGCAGATGATGATGCGAAAGAAGGCAAGGCGGTGACTTTGCAACATGTTCAAAGTAGCTTAAACTTATTATTGCTACAATTTTTCAGTTAGTTTCAGACACAACCAGCTTTAGCCCATCCAACTTATTCATTCAGCTCTGCTATTTTGAACATGCTCTTGGAGTCATCGAGGCAAGACCCAACGTGTGGGAGGCGACGGGAGTGAAGTTTGCACAAGAGCCGATGTTTGGAAAATATAAGCAGGATGAGGCTGGCACCAATGATGGGGTGACGCATGTTGGGTGGCCCGGTGCATGATACGAGCGTGGATGTGATGGCCTAGGTGCAAGTCACTACCAAGGGTAGGCACAACCGGCACCACTGTAGTGCTGCCAGGATCTGCACAATGATAGCTCACGCGAATAGGATGTGGAGTTGTGGAGGAGAGGCAACTAAGACCGAACGAAAGTTGAAGGGAAGCAATGGGGGTGCTTGCGGCTGCGGAGGAGAGGAAGTCTTGGAGGTGACTGTCAAGCTAGGACATTGAGGGCACAACAATGGAGGAAGCAGATGATTTGTGTCTCCATGTCCAAATACGGAGTAGAGGGGAGAACAGAGAAACTGGGAAATAAGAGAGATAGCAGTTGATACTTACATGTGGGTCCTAAACCACGTCAAACGCCACACCCCCATTTTGAATGCCATGATGGCAAAACCATACCCAAAATCTTCCTTGGCGGGTTTTGCAGTGATTTTCAAGTATTATGAGCTAAATACGTGGTTTAATAATTTAATGGGTTATGTAGACAATACTTTGTCCTAAATTTTAATCCATAACTTCCATGGGATTATAATGAAATGGTTGTGAGTTGTGGCATCTTCATTTTTGAAATCTTGAGTTATTGCATGTGGTATTGTTTTAGCATAAACAATTGTTTAGAAAGTTTGAAAATGCGTATGTCTTCTTCAAACATGTCAATTTAGATGTTACATCTAAGAGTTTATACAGGAAAATCGCATTTGGTAACTTTTTAAACTATCATTGTTAAATTACTCTTTCTCAATTTTTTCTAATTTTAATCTATTTCTTATCTTAAAAGGATAACTAATTTATCTACGCAAGATATCCCGTGTACATATGGTTTCCCGTGTAAACCCATGTATATCAACTAACAAAAGTCATGAAAATTCTGAAAAAAGATATAGATGTTCTTCATTGGTTGCTCTACCTATATATAAAGTTTGAAGAACAAATTCATTCTATATTAAGCGTTATAAAAAAGAGAAAATAATGAAAATTTTGAATGGTTTAGGGCCTCACACCAACTTATAAGCTCGACCCGTGGAGCCCGTCTCCCAGTCGCTGATAGATTTGTTTCTCTTTCGAAGTTTATTTATTATTTCTGATGTTGACATCACTGACACGCTTGCTGCCAGCCTGCCACTATGTCCACTACGACGGCTGATGGAATAGGTGAGCGACAAGACGATATGAGCCCTCATGCTATGTCATTCAAGCCTTCATCAACATAGGTTTAGTGAGTTATTGGCAAGTTTCAAGAAGTCCTCGGCCACCGGGCCCAAGCTGAGAGGATGTCAAAGTCCATGCCGAGTCTGGTTCAGCCATCTAGGAGCAGTACGCCTTCAAAGGGATAGCCATGTCACATACAATGTCCAAACAATTCCTCTAAAATCCATCTACAGTGTTGGCGATGCTGTTAGCGATTCTTACGCTCAAAGAAATTAATCCGCAAGCGGACGGATATCGCTTGTAGTTTTCACCAGGAGTATTCCTAGAGTTATCGAATCCACAAGGAACGAGGGTTTTAAAGAGATAATCCTCTATATTTTAATTACTTAAAATACCAGCCAGTCTAGATAACGGGGGTTAGTGTCGGGGATGAAATAACGGCCCATTGCCATGGCCCAATCCCTGACGGCCCAATCGAACAGCCTACCAAGGCCCAGCTTCCTGGAAGGTTCTATCTGGCCCATGAGCATCCTGCCGAACAGCCTCCTGGCTGGTGTGATGCGTAACGGCCAAGGAATCGTGTTTGAGTCCGTCTCGAACAGGAGTTCTGCACGGCTACGTGAAAACCCGGACGTTGGTTTCCCGGATTGGACTAGAAGTCGTGATCCCCAAGACTAGGAGTATGCCTTATCTGCCTCGGGATATATTTGGCATGTCGAGTTCGTTATGACCTCGTAGTTAGCCTGGCCCGATATTCCCTCGGTAGGTCGGTTTGCTCTGCACTATATAAGCCAGCCCCTACGGCGTGTAGAGGGAAGGATAATTCTAACTATCTATATTATTTAAGATACCAACTAGCTAGTTAATTGGGATAAGCATAAATAATAAAATAATAAGACCGATGACACACACACATAGGAGTATAAAAGGATAAGTTAGGTAAATAGTTGGGAGGACGAGAAGAGCATAAAGTTTCTTTATAGTGCCGTCAATTATTATGTTGAGCTAGCAGTTACGAGTTTGGATGTTTGTTTTAAGCACTTCATTGGAGCTCGGCCGACCCACTATCAGTTAAGAACAACGAATGGTTATGATCACCCTTGATTGCGCCCTACTTGTCCAGTTTCTAATGCAGTGTATTACGCGTGAGATAAATCTCGGATGGATAGGGCTGTCACCACCTACCACCTACCACAAAGTACGTTGGAATGGGTGTAAGCCAAGTCAGAGATAGTCTTAGACACCACGTCTGGTACTAAATCCGATCACTCCTCGCTGGATCCAAGAAAGGCGATCCAAGTTCAATACTTAGGCTATTCTTAGCATATGAGAATGAACCCAGACTTGAAATCAGATGAACTTAATTAACCGCTCTAATAATTCACACTTCCAACTTAGGGCCCGTTTGGGAACCCCAATCCTGGGCCGATCCCAGGGGTGGGAAATTTCCCTGTGAATTTTTTGGTCCATTTAGAAGCCCATTTAACCGGGATTATGGTGCCCGTTTCCCCTCTTGCCCTAGAGAACTCTACCCCCGCACCCGACCAGTGGTTTTTCTCCCCGTCTCTCTCCTCGCGCACATGGTCACGTCTCCCTGCCGCCGCATTTCTATGGCAGTGGTAGTTGCTCCCTATCTCGGCCGCCCCATTCCCCTCTCAACTATCTCGCCTCGTCTCCCTCTCACCCCTTCAGGTACATCCCCTCTTGCTCACCTCAATCTGATCTATTACTTTCAACTCACAATGGATCTAAGGAGATTCGCAATCGCTTCCAGTTAGATTGTTAGGTTGATTTGATGCGGGATCTTTGGAGAGGGGAAAAATCGGTTCTTGGTTTATAGCCATCGTGTTTCTTGGTTAATTGGTGACAATATTATCAAGAATCGGCAAATTTGCATCAAGCTTTGTCATGTAATTCGTTTGCATGACTGCTAGTGTGCATTCCCTATTTTGTCTCTTTGTCTTGTAGTCTTGCTGATGATTGAATATACATATATGTATATGTGCATGTGCACTTATCAGGCCCGTCCATGAGGGCGTGCGAGCTAGGCAGCCGCACAGGGCCCCCAATTAAGTTGGGCCCCCAAATTTAATAATCTGTCATTAATACTAACTTGCTGCCTCCGTAGTCTGTGACTCCGTCCGCTTGTTCATTGCCAAGTGTTGTAGAAGGCCCCCCTATTTTCAGAAAAATCAAGGCATGAATCCCAAAGATACATTGCCGAGTGTTGTAGTGTCCCAAAGTCTTTTAGCATTAATATTTGATATTTGATATATTTTTCAATATTGTACGAAATAACACATATTGAAGTTATACATAATTGAGCGAAAGTATGACTTAGTTATATTAGAAATATGAATTTTTTAAAAAATTAGGGCCCCATTATGCATTTCGCTCAAGGGCCCCAGATTCCTAGAGACGGCCCTGGCACTTATGCAGGTTTATTCTTCCTCCATGGCGGCCTTCAACAAGCATGTGGCTTGTATAATACCTCTTTTGGGGTTTCTTATTTCACAGTTTGAATTAGATCATGGCATAGGCAATTAATGAAAGTATGTATTTAATTTGTATGTTTCTCATCAGCGTTGTATAGATGCGCTCTATTTTTCCTTGCTGTTTGTTTCAATTTTCTGATATGTTTCTTATACACACATAACACATGTGGTTTTAGTGTAGGCTTTGAGTTTAGGATAGATTCATCAATATAGAGTTATACATTGCCATTTTAGTCTTTTAATTGTTTCTTCAGAATACATTGCCATCAGGATAGATTCATCATGAACTTCGTGTCATGTTACTGGACTATATTCCAATTTTTCTTTATGTTGCTGGCCAATTTTATTTCTCTTCTCTAAGTTTACATAGCAACCTAAAATTATAAGGCCTTTTGGAAGATATCATTTAACTTGAGAAAGAGCGAGTAATGTGTGTATCTTTTGTGTGGTTTGGTATTTTCTCAATTGTTTTGCTGTATGTACTTATTGGATTTAGTATATTTAGTCATCAATATCTAACTTGCTGAATTTTTAAACTGTTAGCATATTAAACAGTGCAACTCCTTGCCACTTCTATGGATATGATCATTGACAGGGCAGAGCAGAGTTGAATTATGTAATGATGATTGTACTTCAATATTATCATTCAATAGAATGCAGTTGTGATCATAGATAGTTTCATTTTTCTGTTAGATTATGTGTCCATACGAGCATATACATCTCTGCACAGTATTTCTATTGTTGTACTGCTGTAATTATATAAGATTATGTCTAAAACCATGTACAATATTATAAAACTATGTAAAATTATACCTGAGGAGTGCATGTTGTCCATAGTGTCAGTCTTCTACCAAACTGGCATTATAATTCTAATTTGCGCTATATTGTCATTCCCTTATTCTTGCTACTTTGCTGACTTTGTAACAGGGGCAAATACACCCTCACAACAACTTTCATGCAAGATAGCTTTGTGATTGATATATATCCATTTATTGGTTATGTTATGATCACGTAGGTTAAAGAAAGAGATGGCATTCCCCAAAATCGCAGGCTGGTGCATAGAGGACATTCTTCTGAAGTAGTGATCGCGCCCATCTCCAAAATCAACTGTTACGCCCTATACCATGTACTGTTTTATGTACAATGCCACGCTGCATCTAAACTATAGTGATCGAGCAGATTTTCTTTTATTGTACTTTACCTATGTAATGTTGATATGGAAATCAGAATTTTCAAGTCCAATTATTATGTGTAGTTGATTTCTAGCAAAGTTTTGATATGCGTCGTAGTATAGAACATTGACATTTTTTTGCCATAGTTTTGTGTTTTTTCTTTAGAATTTTCCTTAGTTTTACTTTTTTTACTTTTTAAGCCCCGATGTTTATTATGCAATATTTTATTTTTCTATATTTTCTTAATTTCAAAAGTTTTTGTATTCCTAATGTACGTGCGAGATAGTAGCGAGGAACATACCAGGGGATATTGCGTAGGGAAAAGCAGGTATGGATATGAATACGGGAATATTGCGAAGGGAAGAGCTGGTGTGGAGGGGAATCCACCCAGGATTGTGAAATGCCCATAAAATCCCCTCCAGGGATTTCCATCCCTGGGTTTTTTTCCTTGCGCAGCCAAATGATGACTTAGTGTAAATATGCTTATCTCAAATAAGGAAAGACACTTATATTACAAAAGCAATGTCTTACAAAAGGGAAAAATACAAGAGCTATTATCCGAATTCCCGAAAATGATTCTGGAACTCCGAGCTTGTGCTTGACTCAACTCTAGCTCCCAAACTAACTACTCTAACAAGTGAAGAGTGACTCCAAAGTGAGTTGTATGTGTTGTGCGTGATATGAGTGAGGTGTGGGGATCATTATATAGCCATCCGCAGCCAATGGGGTGTTCCACGCCATGGGACACTTGTCACCATGCCACCATCCGAAGGAGAATCCAAAGGAGGATCCAAGGGGGTTGGCCGGCCCACCTTCAGTCGATCCAGGCCCTCTTTTTCTCCTAGGATGCTTTCTTGATGGTCTGGATTAACTCCCCACGTCGGTTTTGGTAGTTGGATTCGTTAAAACTGGTTTCCTTGTAGGTCCATTGATCCAAGTGTGAATAATAATCAATATCCATTCGATCAAACAGACGTGCATGGACGCTAGGGATCACTCCTTGGTGTGTTTCTTGGCAATTGGGAGAAATTGGTGTTGGTAGGACACAAAAGCCAGGTCGGCCGGCCTAGGGTGGTCCAGCCGACCTGCTCTTTTGTCCAGTTTAGCTCCGGTTTTTCTCAACTTTATTCCTGAGGAAAAAACTCAGCAAAACTTGTAGAAATTTATTAGTTTAAATAAAATGCATGTATGAACCTTGATTTCCTCGCAAATAATCAAAAAGTTGGCATATGCCGGCGTATAAAATTGGACTTTAACGACTGCCAACACCCCCCCCCCCCCATTTTGAACTTTTGCTCGTCCTCGAGCAAAGAGTTCAGAATTGGACCCGGTAGATTAGGATTGCATCAGTATCGTTATTAAATAAATATTAAGCACACAAGATAATACTCTCATTATTTTTTAACATAAACTTGTACAAGTGTATCCTAACCTTGTACTTTTACCTGTAGGGCTTCCAAAATGTCACCTCGTCTTAGGCGGTTGAAAAAAAAAAACAACAAAGACAGAGCATTGTTAGCTTACCCTAGTTCAAAATAGGTCTCAGAAAATCTTTCCTTTATTTTCAAAATTTTAGTTCTTCTATTGGTACTCTCGAATTGCTCAATTGGTATTTTAGTCATCCTCAACAAGGCCTAAGGCCAATTCTAATCCCTATATTCTGGAGGTTTGTGAGGAGCTCATGGTAGGGTTAGAAATGGCCTACTTAGGCTGTATAATTTTGTTAAGTCAAAAATTGAACCTAATGAAGATCGTTCTACTTCACAATCTGGTCATTAGACACATAATGTTCAGGGGTGAGCGAGACAATGGACTCATGCCAAAGGAATGAAGAAACACAAATGCAACAATGGGAGGTAGAATGATTCCATCACATCGGATCTTGTGTTTGAGGACAATGTCTATATGACTTCTTTATTTTGAGCAAATCCCTCTTTATGAATTATTTTTGGAGAGGAAGAGTTTTTTCAGAGTTTAAGATCAACTCTTTCTTTTTTTTGGGGAGATCATGAATTTCTCTCTTTTTTGGCCTCTCAAATTTTCAAACGATTGAGGGATGACTCATGATAACTTTGAAGTCTTTTATGAAATAGACTGTATAGATAGGTATAGAGTGGACATATTGAAGAACTTGGCTCATGTTGGTGGAGAAATACCTGGCGGAATGGATGCTTTATTCCATTGTGGAATCTAGCATTGCCAGTTATGAAAAAGGCTAGCAACCAAAAGGTTACGCGAAAGGAAATGACCAGCTTTGAAGAGTCACTATTCCTTAAGATCACTAGTTTCGATAAAACTCAACACAACCATAAGTGGCTAAATTATAGACTTGAATCTTTTTGAGTACTTTTGGCTTTGGTTGGAAGAAAATCCCAATGAGGAACATATCTTAAAATATTTTTATATTTTCAAAATAAAATCTTTCCGAGCTATCACTGCGTCAGTGTTGGCCCCAGCTATCACTGCGTCAGTGTTGGCTCCAAGGTTTTCGGCCATCTCCTCGTGTTGCCTAGTGTGACAACCAAGCATTTGACGAACATTGCCCATGTCATGAACTAGTGTGTTCATTCTTTCTCCCACAGTGTGGAGGTCACGTGCAAAAAAACTCGAAATAGGAAGGGTATCGGGACGATGATGGCCCTCCCCGTCCTATAGAGGGACCTTGGTCAGGCAAGTAATGAGACCCTCCAACGTTGGCCACGAGCTCCCAGCTTCGTGGTGTTGAGCGCCCCATCCCTCAAAACTTTGTGATGCATACCCGTAGGCTTGGGGGTTCCATTTGATCCCATCCAGCGGTAGGGTCAAGCTGTTGAGGTGTTGCGACGGCTCCCATCCACGGATTGTGGTGAGGCTCATTGTGCTCGGGTTGAGTATGCTGCTCGTGAAAGTGCTCGATTTGCTAGCGGCGCGCGTGCGCGACTACGTGTCACTGGCCTAGAGATGCTATGTCTAGGGGAATTCATGGCATTAAAGTTGAGGGTCAGATTTCGGGCAGCATATTGGCCGAGCCTTGGATTAGGCAAGCGGACTTCGGCCATGGTTCCCGAAAATCTCATATAGTAGGTATCATAATCATCTAGCGTCAAAATATGCCCTTGGGTGAAGTGGTCATTCCCTACTAATGGGAATGGTGCCTCTAAGAAGGCTACTTCAGCATTATCTAGAATCCCCAAACTTTCCGCAATGTGGGTGTTAAGAGAAGTGCAATCTATGTCACTTACCACGTTCCTCATCTCTAGCCAGTGGAATACCATGCTTGCTGTTAGATTTACATGTTTTTTATTTACCATAGCATACAGGTATTATAGTTCATCCAGGCGAAGTACGCATATCATGTCTTAAATTAATGACCATAGCAAGCCAGCGGTGCACGAATATAAGGCCCTGTTCTTTTGAGCTGATCTGAACGGCTGAAATGACTGAACTTCGAGATCTTCTCTAGGTAGTCTTGAGATTCGGATACATTTCATTTGACTTCCTTTTTGAAGTGTTAGAACCCACCTTCAAAACAGCGAAAAAACATACTCAGAAAACTCAAATAATATGTGTTTTCAAAACGTAGATAAGTCATTAAGCTGTTAAGCCGTTAAGCCGAAAAGAACTGGGCCTAAGAGTGGGATTATGTATTTCATTCATGCGAGTTGTATTTGTGTATTGCTTGCCAGAAATAGTTAATCAGAAATCATCACGGTTAAAGCCTTTTTGCCTATTAGGAGTAATTATACATCTCATGGAAAATCTTAGATGTCTAGCTAGATCAAGCAATGAGCATTCAAATGTTTCATTGAAAAGTTTAAACGAGTATCTAGTTCCATTATCTATAATGCGTAGATTACTTAAAAATTATAGGTTTAGAAGATGTGAACCTTTTTTTATGATGGGGACGAAATTGTTACAGCCAACCGCCTGAAAGGCATCAGTAAAGTCGTCCGGATGGCCGGTATTTATCTGGAACATCGGGTCATAAGACCGCGTATGCTGAAAAGTCTGGCTGTTTAACGCCTCAAATATATGTCGTTCGTTGTCGCTTTGAAGGATGATTTGCTCCTCCGATGTCAGCATCCTGATCCTAAGGCCATGATTAGCCTTAGATGGTTCGGCTGAGCCTAGTTGCCAGCCATGATGCCTAGAGAAATGGGAGTTCATTGACATGTCCTCCCTTGAGCTGCTATCCAGGACCTCGTTCCAATTGTGATTCCGTTCTTAGCTGGAAGAGCTAAACCTTTTTTGAACGCTGTTAGCACCCTTAGATAGGGCCTTGCCAATCTTGTCGTATCATGACAATTGTGCAAAAGTGGTTAGACCACAAATACCCTGAAGGATATATAGAGACAAGATCTAAGTTTAGCGATCTAACAGTTAGCAGTTAGTTCTATGATCTGGGATTATGTTTCTACCCGAATACACAGACGATGGACAAGCTGCATTGGAGCCACTGACCCTTCTTTCATTGGAAGAAAAGGGGAAGAAAAAAGACTCGGAGATTGGGTGTGGAGCAATGCGCTGCATCTGGATCTTTTTATACACGGAGAAATTCGAAGGGCGTGCCTCGCTGTCCGTTTTGAACACAGTAAAACCATCATGGCGATGGGACGGAAGTGGGTACGGTTGCGCTTCCTGGCAGAAGCGTGTGATGCTTCGGCTGTGTGAGAATGGAGCAAAAACTCTTCGCCTTCCCTAAAATGTGCTTGGGCCAAATGAGCAAAGGGCGATCCCCTTGACTGGCTTTCTTAACACGCCGCTAACGGTGGTACTATGTTAACATTGAGTCTAATTCGGGCTCGGTACACCCTGGAGGGCATATGACCAGAAGCGCCACATTAAAAAATATTTCACGGCATACCCCATGTTGGGTCACTAACCAGCTTTGCATGTTCAAAGTTTGGTGTTGGCGAAATTTGGGTACAGTTTCGGAGGTATGCCTTTTTAAGGTCGCCAGTTGTATACCGCTACCTGGATACAAGTACCTCTCGGCCAAACTGCATCTAATTGGTACGCCCTTAAGGGTCGACAGCTGATCCCTTCTCTGGTCGGGACGGGTACCACTCGGCTGAAAGATGCACCCCATGTTGGGCTGAGTGCTGGTTCTTACAAGTTAAGGCCGGGCATCTGATGCTGGCACTCTTTTGAACACATGATTTATAGCATGCTGCAAGATGGTAGCTGTGTGTTGGTGCACGACATACCGAGGTCCCCACACCAAGGCAGAGCAGGACGCGTGGCAGCTCGGCGTAGAGCGGGCGACCAAACCCACGCCAAGCCGAGTAGGATGCGTGGCAGCTCGGCGTAGAGCGGGCGACCAGACTGTGACATCCTAATAAAATTATTAGGTGGCCCAATGTTTTCTCTTAATAAAATAAGGTAACACTTTACAACTTTTCAGTATTATTCTCAGTTAGTTGCTAATGGGCTGGATTAGCATGTGATTAAGGGCCCATAGGAGAGGGATTAGCACTTTTAGCCCATTAGAAGGAGCCCAAAGGACCCCCCTGCGCCCTACACCCCTATAAGACCCTAACCTACTGTTCCTCGACGACCACTCCACTCCCCACCCCCACACCTATACCCTACGGCTCAAGACCCCCATCCTGAGGCGTTTTCGAGGTAAATCTCTCTTTCCTGTAGGTAGATCGTCCTGTAGATGGTACTAGTAGATAGATCTCGTCGAGACGAACAAAATGCATATGCGGATCGCCCATTTTGGTGCTGTTTTCCGCCCGCTCGAGCTCGCCGTAGTTTCTATTGGAGAATTGTGCACAGATGTTATACAGGTTAAAATTCATGAGGTACATGTTTACATGTGATGGTGTACCCCTCAAAAGTGGATATATTGCAAGAAGGCATCAACACTAGTATTTATTTGTAAATATTTATTTATTGAGTCCTAGGGATGCCGTACTATAAAGAGGGATGCAATGGAGAATCATATAAAGGTTCATAAGTGCTCAAAATAGGTATCTCAAAATTCGTGTGAGTTTTCCACTCAAAATACACCTCATACAGAACCTACATCATCAGAACATCTGACGAGGGTCAGAACATCCGATGGTAATCCAGCCTGCCAGTTTTCAAAGCAATCCAGTAAGCAGTCCATCGAAACTTGGGTCGGAACATCCGATGGCCATCAGAACATCCGATGGGATCTGAACATCCGATGCGGGATTAACTGCAGCAACGGATATTTTTGAGAATCCCTATTTAAAGCCCTCTCTAATACCTGCCAAAAGGTTACTCTCTCTGATTACATCCTGATTTGAACCTAATACATCCTGTTCATCATCTTTCAAAGCTTTAGCCTTTGTCTCTCTCTTGTTCATCTTGTGAGATTTAGATCTAGAGATATCAAGGCACCCAAGTGATCCACGAATTAGAGTCCAATTTTTGAGCACTTAGCGATTCCTATTTCTTCATCGCGTTTGTTACTCTTGGAGGCTTGAAGGGCTCCTAGACGGCTAGGTGTCGCCGGTGAGTCGCCGATCTTCGTGTGGAGTGCCTCCGGAGTTTGTGAAGGTGCAAATCTACCTCCGCAAGGAAAAGGATTCATCTAGTGATCGCCGGTGAGTGCTGTGTGCTTCATCGGTAAGGGGATTAGGGTCTTGGTGATCCGGGCTTTGTGCCTTCCCTAACGGTGAGTAGCATCTCCCTTCAAAGATACGAACATCGGTAAACCAAAATCGCTGTGTTTTTCATCTTGGTCTTGTTTTGTTGTTCTTACTTTTAGTGTTGGTCTGTTCTGAGTATTCTTGAATAGATCTAACCTTGGTTTTGTGAGAAATCAGTTTTTTACTGCAGGTTTTCGACGAATACAGAATACCCAGGATCGGAACATCCGACGCCGTCGAAACATCCGACCCAGATCAGAACATCCGACGCAGGGGTTACTGGACCAGATCGGAACATCCGACCTGCATCGGAACATCCGATCGACTGATCACTGTTTGAGTTGTTTTAATTCCACAATTTCGTTTTATTCGCCTATTCACCCCCTATTGGCGGCATAGCGATCCTTTCAACAATAGGGGTGCCATCGCACAAGCGAAGGAGTCTGTGTCTCACCAAAAATCCAAACACATAATCAAGCGTTATCACCTCATCTGAGGGATCACTGATACAGGACATGTGAAGATTTGTAAAGTGCACATGGATCTGAATTTCGCCGATCCGCTGACAAAACCTTTTCCGCAGCCGAAGCATGAGGCACACATGAAGACCTGAGCTAGGCGGCTAGAGGGGGTGAATAGACGCCACAAATTTTCGTCGCTTCCGTTTTCACCAAAATCCGAACAACTTGACAATTATGTGCACCCATAGCATGCATGACTAAGAGCCATGGAATATGTGGGAATTTTTCATTCACAATCCTGGTTGTCGAGTGTTCAAAAGAGAGGAATCAATTCAAATCTTACTTTGGAAAAGAAGACCAAGCCAAATGATCAAAGCGACTTTCCGAAAAGCAAACGCAGCTTCTTCAGAATTTATTCTCACTCGGAACAGAGAGAAGGTGGTTTTCTGTTGCTCCAAAAATTGTAGGAATTTTTCTCCCTATGAAACCATGAGTCTTGAAGCACTCCATCAAAAATCTCCTTAACACGCCTTGCACAAAAAATATAAAAAATAAAACACCACGAGCTGTCAAGAACTTTTTCAACTGGAGAAACCAGTGGATTTCAAAATGGAGAAACCAGTGGATTTCAAATTTTTACCACTTATCAGTATATGAATGACACATCTTTTTCAACTGGAATCAACCCAAAATGATGCTTCTAGATTTTTCTAAAAATCTTTTACTGACTGCTACGCGGATGAAAGTTTCTGGATAGATTAGCAACAAATCAAGAACTTGATCTCTTGCCTCCCATATGGTTGCAAAGTGTGTACCAAATCATATTAGCAACTCAAGGCATCATATACCACCAATAACCAACAAGAAATCATGCATGTTCTTCTAAAAAAAGAAGCTCCAAAATGGAAAACGAAAATAAAAAAATTAGGAGCAAATCAATGCAAGATACTCATGGAGAAGAAAGATTTCATTGCATAGAAATTGGGGATTACAAACCACACTCCATGTGATCACAATCACTCTAACTGCCACCTAAAACACACCCAACTCACCCTCTCTAATTCTGAAATTTTCAGCTCTAAGGGGATGAGATGCCCTAAACCCTAGAGCTCATCTCAACCCATCATTTGAGGATCAGTGGTATACAACTCACATACTACAAGACACAATCCCGAGAGGGAATATTATCCACATATTCCTTTGGGAAATATCTTCACATCTTCCTCGGTCGTCAGCCCAAGCCTATGCCCACCGGTCAGATCAACTTCGCCACCAGGTTGCCCACGCCGCAGCCTCCAGCTGCCTCGGATTCCTTCCCATGGCTAAGCTTCTCGATTACACCACCTCATGTGACTATCGGGTCATCGAACCCGGTCGCCTGCACGCCTCCGGACGCACCAGCTTTCAGCTGTTCCCACGAAACGTCAGCCACGTACCCGCTCATACCTGCATCACTGAGGTGAACATACACGAAACCAACACACCGTACCTCACCTACAAGGTTAGTCCATCACAAATTACCAATATCATAATCCATTCGTGGCACCACAATTAGCAAGCCCTAACACATCACGTGTCACCTTAACAAATTTCACCTGACCACGTCTGATCAAAACTATTGCCTAGCCCAAGCTCAGCACAATGGTCCGGTTCCAATTCCACGATAATTTCCACAAATGCACCATTTAATAGTTCTTCAAAACACTTCAAATTCCATCTTGTCAACATATATTCATCATCAAACTGGGGTACCCTACACATGGGTCTCAACACTCCCCCTTGATGAATATATTGACAAACACTCGAAAAATACTTTGAAGTTTTTGAATTTGTCGAACAAGGCATGTTGGAAATGCCAATCACGCTTTGAGCAAAAGATAGGACCACATGTGTTCCAAATCTCTAAGTCGTGAAAGTCACAGCTTCCCAAGAAATTCTCCCCCTTTTCTATAAATGCATGTTGATGTCCTTTTCAATTCTCCCCCTTTTGGCAATATAGACATTAAGAAAGTGAGTGAACATGCACAAAGCATGATGCAAATGCAAGTCCTGGGGAGCTTTGAAAATTATCTATTTGAACGTGAAGCATATGGCAAGGATGCTCGAAATAATACAAATTAGTTCAGTGCCCACTAGTTCAAAAGATGCTAATAAATAAATTTTTCATATTGGAAGATGTGGCTTAGAAAATCACAATCAAATATCACAGCATGACAAGACATCAAAGCGGCTTCAATAGAACAGAACATGCAACCTTTTGAAATCCAAGTATCTTCAAATCGACAGCTTCACAAACTAGCATTTTTCATTTTTTTAAACATTTTGATGCATCCACAGATTCAAAGAGAGCAATTGCTAGCAAGGCACATCCTAAGGATCACTGGAAATGGCCTCCTAGGTCACTCTCCTCCTATGTGTGTTCTTGTATTTTTGATTGAATTTAGGCGGGAGAGCCTCTAGCCTCATACAAATGACTGACGGTGTCATCATTACACTGAAGGAATCACACGCCTTGGCTATCCGATTTCTTTCCAAGTTCATGCCTTTTGTGTGCAATGGCAAGCTAACTCATGAAGGATAACCGGTGAAACCGGTGAAAACTTTCCAAAACTTGAAATTGCATATTTTTGGTTTTCAATTTACAGGAGCAATATTTGGCAAACAAAAGATTTCACCAAGTTGTAAGGATGACTGAAAGAAGACTGCAAATGCCTCATCGAGGAATAACATTCAAAAAGTGAAAATCTCATGCCACATCAATTTTTTTGGAAAAACCAAAAGCAATGTCATTGTTGGACTAAACTCCACCTCAACCAACGAGTCAACATTTTGCCAAAAAATGATGTGCAAGAAGATCAATAAGAAAATAGAGAGTCGGAAAATCAAAAAAATGCAACTGGGCAAATAAAAAAAATAGGCAAGAACAGAAACCACTCAAGCTTAGACTATCTCTCATCTGCCGCTTGCGACTTACAAGAAAAGACAACTCTACACCTCGGTTACTAGAGATACGACACAGACCCTGTCTACCCAGAGACCTATAAGACTATGTGGGATCAACCTAGCCAGAGGAGAGAAGGAAGCCTGTTACGCATGATAACAACCTAAGCACAAGATGAGAGGTCCGTGCCACTGTACGCCAGAAGTCTAAATGAAGAGTGCTGACAGCCTATACAATATAACCAAGCCCGAATGCAATCCAAATACAAAGTAAGGAAAGCGAAAAGAATATATTACATATAGTACAAGTAGCCCAAGCTCCCCCTAATGCTAGCTAAGCTCAGAACCCCGAGCTTTCTCCTGAGAGCCCCAAACCTAGCCTTGTCCAGTGGCTTGGTGAAGATATCAGCCAACTGATGGTCGGTCTCAACAAATTGTAATACTATATCACCCTTCTCCACATGATCTCTAAGAAAGTGATATCTCAGATCAATGTGCTTTGTCCTAGAGTGCTGCACTGGGTTTTTGGCAATGTTGATGGCAGATGTGTTGTCACAGAGAAGTGGCATACTTGTTTGAACCAACCCAAAGTCCTTCAACATAGAGCAGAGCCAAACAACCTGACTGCAACATGTAGCAGGGGCAACATACTCAGCCTCAGCAGTGGACTACGCAACACTCGACTGCTTCCTAGAGGACAAGAGACAAGAGAAGTGTCAAGAAATTGGCAGCTGCTAGAAGTGCTCTTCCTATCTATACTATCTATCCTACAGCCCGCAAAGTCTTCATCTTAGAAGGGTTTGAGAGATAGACAAGAGGTAACAGAGAACCAGATGTCAAAGTCTGCAGTCCCTCAGAGATAGCGGAAGATCCGCTTCACCACCTGAAGGTGAGACACTCTAGGTGAGGCCTAAAAGCGGGCACAAAGACACACAGCGAACTGGATGTCCGACAGGGAAGAGGTGAGATAAAGCAGAGAGCCTATCATGCTATGATACTCCTTTTGGTCGACTGGCTCACCATTCTCATCGGGCCCTAAGGCAACAGTAGTTGCAATCGGAGTAGAGACCGGCTTGCTACCTGACATAGCAAACCGACTCAGTAGGTCTTTTGTGTACTTACTCTGATGAAGGAAGGTCCCTTCTGATGATTGCTTGAACTAAAAGCCGAGAAAGAAGTCGAGCTCCCACATCATGCTCATCTCAAATTCCAAGCTCATCACTTCTGAGAACTTAGAAACAAGAGCAGAGGAGGAACCACCAAAGATAAGTCATCGACACACACTTGCAACAAAAGAAAATCAGAGCCAACCCTATGGGTAAACAAGGTCTGATCTACCTTACCCATTAGGAATCCATTGCTCACTAGGTAGGTCTTAAGTCTCTCATACCAGGCCTTGGGTGCTTGTTTTACCCCATATAAAGCCTTATCAAGCTTATATACATCTTCAATTCTCAAACATAGGAGGTTGCTTCACATACACTTCCTCCTTAATATAGCCATTCAAGAAAGCACTACGGACATCCATTTGATACAGCTTGAATCCATTGGATGCCATAAAAGCCGCTAAGAACCTGATTAAATCATATCTAGCCACATGAGCATAGGTCTCACCGAAGTCTATCCCATCGATCAGAGTGTAACCTTGAGCAACCAATATTGCTTTGTTTCTAACCATTACCTCATCCTCACTTTGCTTGTCCTTGAACACCCATTTAGTACCTATTACATTATGTCATTTAGGGTGCTCAACAACCTGTCATACTGTTGACACCCAAATTTGGCAGGAAAATCGGATATGATAAAAAGGGTAAAATCGGAATTATTAAGCTGAATCCAGAATTGGACCTCGTTGGCAAAAGGAAAAGATTATTGAAGTATTCCGATAAATACAAGACTTCGAAGGGGATACGATTGAATCAGGCGACGCGGTGAAATAGGTCGTATCGGTATCGACTTTGTAACACTATAAATAGAACCTTAGATATCGAGAACAGGGAATCAATACTCAATACACCAAATACTTTCTCGAATCCGATTGACTTCGTCGAAAGGATTCAAATCGCAGGTAGAGCTATCTCGATGAGATAATCGATTCTCTCCTTGTAACCCGTATGCATGGCTGCATCAATTTGATCTCATGTACACAAACCATGTTAGACTGTCTCGGGATTTACCGATCTTTAACGTATTCTCGCATATTGCATTGTCTCGATATAATCGATCTGTAATGTGTGTTTATCCTATAATGCCGATTATCAAATACTTCATATGCTTTTTCCCTAAATCCGATATATGCGACTGCCTCGTTCAATCCATCTTGTGTATGCCTTGTTTAGGATCTTGCATGTGCAAGCGTTTACCGATCTATATTGCATCTACTCTTATTAGTTTTAGACCTTTAAATCGGTTTATTGGTTTATATCCAGATTTAGATCTGAATATTGTCTTGGCCTGGCCAATCTATTCAATCTGTTTCTTTGTTTAATCTGATATATATTGATATTAAGGTTTATTGCTAATATTATTATAAAAATACCAAAAATAAGTGTGATTTAGATTTGAATGCTTATTTAATTGCTCTATCTGGTATTAAGCCGATAGATCCCGTAATCGGTTAATTTAAAGCCGATTACAAATAACCTGATCTGGCTATTAAAAAGCCGATTAGGCCTATATTACTGACGATTTTCTCCTTGTCAATTCGCAGGTCAAATTGACTGGCACGCTTGGTTTCTGGTTGCGACACAATCATTGAATTGACGCTTCCGCACGTGTGTTCACAGAAATCTACGTTTTTGTGTCAACACATACTTTGTTCACCCAATCAGGATTAGAAAGTGCATGAGTGACGTTCTTTGGTTCAAAGGAAGCAACGAAAGCAGCAAATAAGCAAATGTGAGAAAGCCCAGACTTCGATCGGGTTAGCATCCTCTCGCTCATACCACCGATCATCTGTGCAGGCGGATGGTCTTTCTGGATGTGACAAGGAGCCCTAGAAATGGCCTCTACCTCGGGAGCAGGAGAGGTAGGATCAGAGCCACCGGACGAATCAGATTCTATAGGTGAGAACCTAGAAGCACAAGATGAGAGATGAGTAGAATCAGAAGGTAAGGGATGAGACTGAGGAACAACACTGAAAATTGGAGGCGCCAACGATGGAGCAAAGTCATGATCGGGTTCTGAAAAACCGTCATCTTCAATTACCTTCTCCTCAATAAAGATTGGCTCAAAAGACAAGTCTGAACCTGGTCTTTCGCTCGGCATAGCCTCATCAAAGGTCACCTCGCAAGTCTCAACAACTCTCCGTCTCTGATGGACCGGAATCGGCGACTAGAGGGAGGGGGTGAATAGGAGCCCGACCAACTTTTTATCACTAAACACCCCACGACTCCTTTTGGACATCACATCTGACGCTTATGAGTTCTTACGAACTTGATGCTCTCCTAGACAATACATGGAACACTTCGTGGTCGTCCCAAATACAAGATCATCACGATGGGGAGACTTCTGCAGACACGCCGTCTAGGATTTCGTCGTCGGGGCCAGTGGTATATGCGCGGGCTGAGGAAAGCCACCGACTTGCTGGGATGGCTGACCGGAATCATCGCGGGAGCATGAGATACACGCCGCCGTCGTCTCACTCCTCGCGTGGAATAGGAGTATGCAGCGGATTGAACAGAGGAGCACACCTTCTCTTCCATCTATGCTGCTCGTGTCTCTCTCCCACTCTCTTCCTTACTTCAGTCCCTCTCTCTCTTCCCTCTAGATCTCTCTCGTGCACTGCTCACTGGAAGAAAGAATAGGAACAGGGGATGAACCGGCTCAGCCTTTATCTCTCTACCCGATCTGTTCTCTCCCTCTCTCTCTTGTAAATTTCTCTATCATATTGCACTACGTGATAAGGAACAACGAACAGATGCTTCATCTCTCTCTCTCCCCCTCAATATGTAGTGCGTGTGTACAAAAGGACATAGATCTCTCTCTTGATTCGCTTTCTACCCATGGCTCAATCTCTCTCAAATTCATATGCTGTGAGTAGGGAAAGAAACAAGGGGATGAACAAGACACAGGCGCACTAGATGAACAACGAACAGGAGCTCAACAATTTACTATTTTTCTTTTTCCCTTTCTCCTCCTACGGCCGTGCCCAGGCCACGCCGCCCCCTGGCCGGCCACAGGCTGCATCAACGCCGGTCGCCACCAAGCCCAGCGCCGCCTCGCCGCGCCGCCCGGCCTTCACCTTGCTGGACAGCACGCCGCGAGCCGCCACAAGGCCGGGCTGTCCCCGGGGTCGCCGAGCCGTTACCACCTCCAAGGCCGGCCGGCCGGCCTGCTCCTCCGGCCTCTCTCACTCACTCTCTCTCACGATGCCATTCATGGAGTGGCGGCTGGCGAGGAACCCTAGCCGCCGGCCACTTCCTCCCTTTTTCTTATTTCTTTCTCGCTCTCATCTAGAACCGGATGAACACAAGGCACAAAATATTTTTGGGAGGAATATTTTCTGGATAAATATTTAGGATTTTTGTCCACCTTTCACACCATGGGGAGAGCCCCTCCTCTCCCCACATTACATCTCTCACCTAGGGCTACATGGTGGGTGGATTCCTTACCCTAAGCCTCCACCCCTCCTAATATAGCCACCCTAGGGAATATTCCCCCAAATATTTCGGCATCCCGGAAATATTCGGTACCGAGCCACACAGGGCCTGCACCGGGTTTTATCGCAGAGGCTAACCCGTAACCTCCAGGGTTTTAACCACACCGGCTAACCCAGAAACCGAACCAGGGTTTTCCACGGGCTAACCCAGAACCTAACAAGGTACACATCGGATAACACAGAACCGAACAGGGTTTTACCACCGGGTAACCCAGAACCGAACCAGGGTTTTGATACCAGCTAACCCAGAACCTACCGGGCAACATCCTCAGTCGCCAGCCCATTCCTGGGCCCACCGGACTGACCAGCTTCGTCACCATGGTTACCGACGCCACAGCCTCCAGCTGCCTCGGACTCCTTGACATGGCGAGGCTTCTCGAGTACACCACCCGTGTGACCGTCAGGTCATCGAACCCGGTCGTCTGCACGCATCCGGATGCACCAGCCTCCAGCTGTCCCCGCGACGCGTCAGCCACGTACCCGCCGATACCTCCATCACATAGGTGAAGCTCCCGAGTACACCACCTCATGTGACCGCTAGGTCATCGAGCCCGGTCGCCTGCACGCCTCCGGACGCACCAGCCTCTAGCTGTCCCCGTGAAGCGTCAGCAACGTACAATCCGGTACCTGCATCACATAGGTGAACACATACCAAAACCATACACCTTACCTCTCTTGCAAGGTTAGCACAACATAAGATCATCCAAAACAAAGCTCAACATCAACACAAGCATACAACGATGGACACGTGTCAACATGACATGACCCCATCGGACAACGTTGACTCACGCTCAAGACAGCGCAGACAGAACACCACCGGACACCGTCCGATCAAAACTCTCGCGGAAACAACGTCACTACTCGACGTGTCCGGATGGCAACGGACACCGTCCGCCAGGCACTCAACTCGTGTCTGTTTCTCCAAATGCAACTCAGAGCACTTCAAAATCACATCAAATTCAAACCCGTCACATTTATTCATCACTACATAAGGGGACCCACCACATGGGTCTCAACAGCCTCTTACTATCCGAAACGAGGTAATTCACCGCGGAAGCTGTATACCTAAGAAAAATACCATCTGAAGATCGAGATTCAAATTTGTGTAAATTTCCAGACTTCAAAATAAAGCACTTGCATCCAAACACCCTAAATGTGAAACACTTAGCTTATGCCCATATCGAAGTTTATAGGATGTGCGATGCAACTTGGACCTCAGAAACGCCCTGTTTGAAACATAGCAAGCTATAGAAACAGCCTTAGCCCAGAAATACCTTGGAGTAGAATATTCATCAAACATAGTCCTAGCCATCTCTACCAAAGTGCGATTCTAACTCTTCACAACGCCATTTTGTTGTGCGACGTGCGGATAAGAGAATTGATGCTCAACACCAGAATCAGAACAGAAGCTTTCAAATTATGCATTCTTGAACTCAGTGCCATTGTCTGAACAGATTGCGCGAAGTGTTACTGTGAACTCAGCAAAAAAGCTTACAAATCAAGGAACGAAAATGGCCAAATGTTTCGTCCTTATTTACCATGAAATAGGCCCAAGAGTAGCGAGAATAGTCATCGACAACAACGAGCAAATACCACTTGCCGCGCACATACTGCACACGGGAGGGACCAACAGTATCCATGTGAAGCAGTTGTCCAGGTGCATCAGTCATCACTAGGGTGACTGGTGGGTGATCAGCGGCTACCATCTTCCCATGCCGGCAAGGAGCACAAACTATATCGTTGACCATCTTAAGTTTAGGCAAAGCACGAATTAGATATTGGCTGCTAACTCTGGTCAAGTGACCAAAACCAATGTGACCCAGTCTCCCGGGCCAGAAGGAGGAGTCACGAAACTCTGAAGCAATCAAGCAAGGTGAAAAACCAACTGAAGATCGGAAATCAACACGAAAAACTCCCAGAAAAATCAAGAATGCAACTTTCATTTTGCTTAAAATGAACCTCAAAACCCTCATCAATCAGCTAAGAAACCGAAAGCAAATTATAGCGAAGTTTGTTTACAAGGACCACGTGTGTCGGTGTTAGGGAAATGCACCTACTGAGGGCCGCGGGTCCACGGACCGACAGACAAATTTATAGTTGGAGTGAGGCCCAACAACAACCCTTCTCAGCAGCCCGGGGTGGCGGCCGAGCTCTCGGGGGCTCTGGCCGTGCGGTCTTCCCGGACCGTGCCTGGTGCGACTTCGGATCCGAGACAAGTTATTTTTACCCTGGTTCGAGCCCCCACTGACGGGTAACAGCTCTACTCCAGCCTTCATTGATTATATGGTGGAAACAATATAGGGGCGTCGAGACCGGGCTAGGAGGCCCCGACCCCAAGAATACAACGGAGTTTTGGACACTAAGGTGGCCAGGAACTGCTTTGCTAGACTACGGCTACTGCTAAGGAAACTTCGGATGCGGGTGTGGCTTGCCCCCTTAGACTGATCGTTGGTTATGCTGGGGAGGCTTCTCCTTTTATAGGCACGGCGGCTGCCCGGAGCCGATACGGCTGGCCCCGCGCCTACTTCTGCTTTGTCCATCTTTAGTGGCGGCGCCCTTGTCTCGTTCCCGAGCTCCGTCCTGTCTGTGGCCTGCAAAGAGAAGCTTGCCGGGTTAGTACTGGACAGGTGTTCCTCTTGGTGTGCTGATATGGGGAACAGTGATGACGACATCCTCCACCAATACCCGCTAGCAAAGACGCAACGGCCCAGTTGGCCCAGTTGTAGTCAGGCGGCGACCGTGGAGCCTCTGAATAATACCACCTTGCTTAACTTGGGAGGAGGAAGCCACCTTAAAAGGGAGAGACACCCTTTCACCATTGGACTAGTCTTTTGGCTCAATTGGGCCTTTCCCTGAGTGGGTGTGCTGAGGAACTGTTGGGGTCCGGGCAACCTTAATTTGTTGGGCCTCGGCCAACCCCACCTGGGCGGGATGTATCATTTGGTTTCAGAGCTAGGGCCCATTTTAAGGGGGTAGGAATGATGAGGACATCCTCCACCAATACCCGCTAGCAAAGACGCAACGGCCCAGTTGGCCCAGTTGTAGTCGAGCGGCGACCGTGGAGCCTCTGAATAATACCACCTTGCTTAACTTGGGAGGAGGAAGCCACCTTAAAAGGGAGAGACACCCTTTCACCATTGGACTAGTCTTTTGGCTCAATTGGGCCTTTCCCTGAGTGGGTGTGCTGAGGAACTGTTGGGGTCCGGGCAACCTTAATTTGTTGGGCCTCGGCCAACCCCACCTGGGCCGGATGTATCATTAATGATGCGCTCACGGGTGGCCCGATCTTCTGGTGAGAAGGATAAATCGATTTGGGCGGAGAGGTGACTTTGACGAACCGGCTTCCAGCCACGCAAGGACAGGGCCCGACGATCGCTAAACCACCAAACCTACTTGTTATCAACCACGCCAAACGCGATTGACCTGACCACGAAGGTCTATCCCTGCATGCAATCGAGAACAAGCAAGAACAAGTGATAGGCAATCTGAAATTGCAGATATGATTAAGCACACAATCGAACTGAGGTTCTGAAGCTGCTTCAGGAGAGAAACGAGCAATTAAAGGTAAAATACCGGTGACTCTTCATTGAAACATGGTTAAAATATTGAGGGAACATGAGTGAAATATTGATAAATATGACAGAAGTACCATAAAGCATTGTCAAAATGATGTTCTCATAGTTATTCAAAGATGTTTCATATTTTCCGCAAGAGCATACACGATGTTTTACAAAAGCAATAACTATATTTCATCGGAGCAAAAACAATGTTTCACTTTCACAACGTAAATTAATAAAGTTTTCCACGTAACAAAGTGTTTCGTTGGAAAAATCATCGTGTTTTATGAAACAAAACACAATGTTTAGTATGTACCATGGTGATGTTTCAAGCCAAATTAATCTCATTGTCGTCGGAACTCTTCTCGTGGTGGTGGCATCTCCTCCAGCATCTTCAAGCTCGGGGAAGAGGACTAAGTGAGCAGGAGGGGAGGAGGTGCCTAGGCTTGGGGGAGGAGCTCACTATAGATTTGAGAGGACAGGATGATGTACATGAGGGATGGCCATGGGGAGGAAGAGACAAAGGGAGGAGGAGCGATAGGAGGATGAGGGAGCTCCATGGGAAGAACAATAGCAGAAAGCGGTTGTCTGAGCTCTACCTCACCACTGGAGTGTAGGCAACAATGCCCAAAGTGACTCCCATGGTGACTCTCTTGGTGAAGACAGCTTAGGGAGGTCTTGTCCATGAGGTACCAGTGGTATTGAAAGGGGGGAGGGTGTTGGAGTGGAGAAATAGGGATGGAGAGGAGAGCTAGAGAGAGGGGTTTATCACATACTCATCAGAACTAGTAGGCTTACTATGCTTTGCAATCTTGTTTGTTGCAAGTTGCTTCTCCTGCTGGTCACTTGATTAGGAAGAAAGATTTCGACCAGCGACACTTAAAAATTTGTATTTCAGCCCATGACACCTTGACTCACAATCATTGACTCAAATGATCCCACAAGTCATGCACACATTTGAAGAGGCACTCAAATTGAGTGTCTTGGCTGAAATATCACCATTAGGAATGACAGCTATCGATGATTGGCATCAGGCTTCCCGAGTCGAGCTTCTAAATTGCGGGGCCAAAGTGACCCCTTTTGCCGCAACCCTAGCTTCCAAGATGCTGAAAGAATCTTGGCGTTGGAGACACAAAAGAGAGACATCAAAGAGGTTTTTATTCTGGCTCAGGCCTCCCAGATAAGTGATAATAACACTATGTTCAGTCCTTCCCTATAATCAAGAAATATAAGGTTTGAATGAGAAAGACCTAGGTAGGGTCCTTCGCTAGAAGAAGATAGTGCTATATATGGTGCATACAAATATGATGATGATGATGATCGCGATGTGAAGATGCCAAAACCGATCTCTCTCTACCATCACACATGAGGGAGGTATTTAGACTAACCCTAAGGACGCAAATCTAGAAAGATAAAGAATCCGTGACACGCCAACTCCGCCTCGGAACCCTAATGCGCTCCACTGTCACGGACGATGTCATCACAATGAGGAAGAATTAATCGTCAAACCTTTCGATGTCTTGATGAACACGTCACCGGGCAACGTCTAGCCCAGCGTGTCACCTGTCATCCCGGGTTACCGCACGTCTATGAATAACGGGCAAGAGAATACCTGTGGAACACCAAGAGATGTTTCATTATCTATGGAAGGCAAAACTCAGTCCCCGACAGCTAGCCCCTGAGGCTCAAGATGAATACTGCCTAGCTAGGGCCTTTTCCTTAAGTCTCTTACAACTCAGGAAGGAAATTGATATGGGCAGGGCAGGTCTGCTGCCTTACCAGGACAAGAAACACTTTCATCCGGGCAGAAAACAATTCATCTGGGCAAGAAACACTTTGACTGGGCAATAAGCTCCATACCGGGCAAGGGTTGCGCGAAATAAGGTCTTTCAACATTAAACAGGCCAAGAAATGCACTCACCTGGCGCATCTCAGGCAACCTCTCCGGGGTTTTACTGTTGTCAGACTACGGTAACGGTTGGATTTTTACTAGCCACTGGAACAATGCGCAGACGTGGCAAACTCACACCAGTCGTAGCGAAACGTGCGTCTAGCCATTTTGTTATCGTTGGCGACCTAGAAGGAAAATAACTCTTGCCCTTTTGTTGTACAGCGCAACACCTATAAAAAGGGGTATAGAGGCAAAGGAAAGAACTCTTGCCTTCTCTTCTTTCTTGCTTAATTTTCTCGCTACAGCCTTTCTCCGCTCCCACTTTTCACCACCTCCGCCTTCTTGGCACAACAGGGTCCACCAAATCAAGCCATGGGCAAGATCGGGAGAACCTAGTTGACCAAGGAGAGGACGGAGGAGATGGAGCAGATTGGGGAGATTGACCGGGTAGCTAGTGGTTTCTTAGGGACGAAGATACACCAGCCCCGCTAGAGAATGAGATAGTTAGGTTCGAGCTAACATCCGTTCGTGGACTACGCTTGTCCTAGAGCTACTTCGTCGCCTCTCTGCTGGCGCAACATGAGTTGGAGGCGGTGAACCTTCACCTAAACTCCTTCCTCGCCATGGCCATCTTCAGCCACTTCTGTAAGGGACACTCAAAGATCTTGCGGACCGCGGGCTTGTTCCTATAGTATTACGACGTCCAGTGGCCCTCCCCAAGGCAGGCTCCCGCGAAGGGAGACCTATCCATCGGGTGTGCCGCCTTCCAGCTAAGGATAAACATCCCCTTCCTCTTTCCGGATATCCCGCTCAAGGGTTCGATATCCGGGTGGGTGAAGTGCTGGTTCTACCTCCGACGGCTGAAGGACAGCAAGCTAACCTACTGGGGAAATGCCCCGAATAGCTTGAAGCCATCGTCACGCCAAGATATGACCCTAGAGATGGAGGTGCAGATCAATAAGGTTGCAACCCTGGTTAGGAGAGGACTCATCGGGGTGCACATTGCTCGGGTCTATGTCTCCAACCAACACTCCCCTAAACGCTATGGAGCTGAGCAAAGAGGTAAGCTGACAAATTTCATCTCTTTTTGAGTCATCTCTTCTCATTCTTAATTCTTACTTTTCTGGCGCTACGTAGGAGGAAGCTGCTCTAGAAGCGGAAGCAAGGCAATCCATATCCAAGGAAAAGGGGGTGGTCAAAAAGCCCTCACAAAGGATGCGAGCCACCACCATTGTCCCCGTTGACTCCCCATTGAGGCGGTCCAACAGGCAAATAGCTACCAAAGCTGCAGCCATCATGGGAGGAAGTAGAAGCGGGAGACTAAGAATAGGAAGAAGAGGAAGTGGAGGCGGAAGAGAAGGCAAAGGAGGAAGAAGCCTCCTACCTCAAGCCATCGACCTCATGGAGGTAAGAGAACTCCGAAAATGGGTAAGAGTTACATTGTTATTTACCTGAACTATTGGTCCACCATTTTGCAGATCTCAGATGTTTCCTTATTGGCATAGTGACTCAAGATGATGCAAGAGCAAATTACTTAGTGCAAGGAAGGTCTCCGGCTCAAGGAGGAGCTATAAGAACTGGATGTCAAGCTGGCCGAAGCCCACCCACTACCCTAGGCATATCTTCCTAGTTGGCGGAGACAACGTCCAAGAGGAAGAAGGCCGGGGGAAGAGTCTCGGCCCCACCCCTGAAGAGGCCGAAGCAGCCCAGAGGAAGCCTACACCAACCTCACCGCCATAGGAGGCCCCTGCTAAAGAGAAGGGGGGCCGAGCTGAGCAAGGCCAATAGACAAAACCCCCATCATGACCTTGGGCAAGTTTCCAGAGCACCAAGGACACGAACACAACCATCATCGCCGCTGGGTAAGAAGAAAATTCTACCCGGCAAGCCATGACAAAGTTTGTTGAGGAGCATATCCTCGCAAAGAAAACGACAAAAGGTACGTAGCTTTTCTATCCTTTAATTTAACTATTTTTCATCTGAAGAGTCACATAAAAAACATCCCCCAGGTTTTGCTGAGTAGGCAACGCCACTACTCTCTGAGGTACTTAAGCAGTTAATATACACTCTTGTGGACGAATGCACAGATCGGGTCTAGTCAGAGCCAAGTTCGCCTCAAAAGGACATCCTAAGGAAGGAGAAAACCCTGTGCAGAGAAAAAGAACTCTTTGCGCCTAGAACCACTTAGGACGGAACAGGAGGCGGCCAACCGACCATCGTGACCGCGAGTCTCTCGAATGGGCAAAGCGACGAAGGAACCGCGGACGGCCCCCACACTGAAGGAGGTATTGAAGTGTGGTCTTCATGGGCCAACACTAGTGTCCAGGGTACCGTCTCTGGCTATACGCTAGGCAAGGAGGATGCACTAGATGAATGATAGGTAGATACACCCTGGCGATCAAAAAATAATAGCGGAAGTAAATGTGGTAAGTACATTGCACAGAAGTCAAGGGACAAAAAGGGATTCTTTTGAGGTTCGGAGTCACTTCTACTCCCTATTGAGACAAACCTTTCGTTCCTTACAAGAGCCGGCACCCTCTAGAGCCTCGCACCTCGATTCACTTATGGTATCCCTTCACCACTTAAGTAAGGTGGATTCTAAGCCTTTCACACCACTTGATGACTCTCACGAGTTCCTTTGGTGAGTTCCTCAAGTCACACCACCAACAAGTCGGCTGGGGAACTCACTCCCCAAGAGAAAACATGCTTGACAAAGACCAACGCCCTGAAATCAAGATAGCCAAGAGCACAACTGGTGAGAGTCCATCAAACCTCATCAAGAATCACTTAAGAGCTCATGGAGGTACACTACAACCTAACGCTAGAAGTGACACATGAAGAAATCTTAAACCTCCTATCTCACAAACTCCGTTCCCAAGGCTTAAATAGGCTAGCCAGCGTGACTAGCCATTAGCCATAGGCACTCACGGGACATCATCCGAGCTCCCCCTGGATGATGCAAAAACAACACAACACGAAGAAATGGCTACAATGGATAATCTAGGGTCGACCTGGATGATCCGTGGCAGAGCAGATATGGAAACACCACTGAAGCAACTCGACCACAGATGATCTGAGGTCCACCCTAGACGATCCATGGTGCTCTACTGCCAAAGGCACACAGACACCCACCAGGCTAGGGGCCACCACGGTAAACACAAATGATCCGGGGTAAACACCGGATGATCCAGCATCCAAGACCAGAACTCAATGTCGTAGCCCAACTCAACCCCCACCACAGATAAACAAGAACGCACCCCTGACATCCGTGATGAACACTGAAACTTCTGGACTACCATGAACGACCTGAGCTCCATAGACCACTTGATCACAGATGATCCAACTTGTACCATGGACGACCCGTGTCCAACACAGAAATGTCTGTATTGAATCAAAACAAGGCTAAAACAACACAAGGACAACGGGAATAATCTGAGGCCCACCCCGAATGATCCCAAGAAAACATTGGCCAAATTGCAAACACCTATTTTAGTTCACAAACACACCTTAAGGCTAGACCTAGGCACTCTGAGAAAAGGAAAGAAGATAGAATAGAATAGTTGTGCTCATGGGGACCAAGTACTAAAAGGATAGAAGTCGTCGAACCCCTCTTGATAGGCGACTTTACAAGCAAAAAGAAAAAAGCCCTAGATTACAAGTGAACCATATCGACTCCCGGTTTACCTACTATCTGATCCTTAACCTTCTTGCTTGATACCATGAACAATAATACTTGAGGTCCAAGAAGGCATGAATACCAAGATTTCCTATTAAGTATTGATCGTCATCACCAAATCCAATGAGGCCACAATGAGAGGCCTATATGCACTTATAGAGGAAGAGGGAGACAGGAGAACAGGGGACATCGGGTGACCTTGGAGGAGGGCCCCACCATGTAGGAGGTTGTTGGCATGGTAGATGTTGGGGGAAAAGGAACACAGCCAGAGGATGAAGCAACAAAGCGTGGCTGTGAGTGGAAAGACAGGGGTGGTATAGAAGAACCAAAAGCGGCGGCATAGATAAAGACGAGAACAAGGAGGGACACTGGGCGATTCCAGCAGGAGGACGCCACCACGAGGACGAGCTGGGTGGCGTCGTGGAGGTCATGCAGCGGTGATGCCAAGGCCATGGGTGGTATGGAGGAGGGTCGTCGACTCCAAAATTGTGACCGGATCCGTCACCAACGAAGGGCGTGCCACTAGATCTACGATCGTAGGTGACCGAAGGCATTACAGGAAATGACATATGTGTAGGCAGCTAGAAACTCAACGTCGGCGGCCAAAATCCCAACGACAGAACAATGTTGGTGGCCCACAAATAAGTCGCCCACAAAAGGAAATCCCGGCAAGCTACGTAGTCGACACTGACAAGACAGCCGTCACATGCCGCAGTCACTTCTCCGTGCGTCCGAAAATTTGAATTTCTGAGCCTGCCAAAGAAGTCTATGTCGTCGGCTAAATACCAGCCGACCACATTGTGGCTCCCATTGATGGCGCCTTAACGCCTGGACGAACGGAGTTAAGTTTTTTCCCGCTTGGCAGACAAAGGGACGTCTCTGACATCTGGGGCCAATAAGTGAGACCGCATAAGAAGGGAAGCCAGGATATGCATTGCCGGCAACGGCTCAGCCCACCTACGTAAAACCTCTATGCCGGCGGCCACTATAGAAGCTGACCACATTCCCTCTTCAGGCACCCACCCCTTTTCGGCCCTCCCTCGGCTTGATCCAAGCCATTGCTGTGTGGAACATAAGGTTTTAGGGCATGTACAACCGATAACATAAGGTTTTAGGAACATAAGGAACTTGTGTTGAAAGTGCAACCCAGGGCGGTACAACCCCATGGAATGAATTATTATGGGTTGTGCATGCCCTAAAATCTTAGTTTGCACAGAACAATGCCTCGATCCGAACCGATTCAACAGGAGTTCCTGATTTGCTCGGGTTCGACGAGATTTCTTCAACACAGCTGATGAATTTGACGCTAAGTTAAGAACTTAAGGGGAGCTTTTGTCGATGGCCAGTTAAGCAGTCGACACAGCCATAACCCAGCTGGCATGCCACGAATGCGTTTGTCGGCGAGGCCGCCGACAGATTGAGCCTGTGTCGTCGAAGCTACGTCGATGGAGCAGTGTCGGCAGCCAGCCGCCGTCAAAGCCCTATGTTGTCGGTATGTAAACCGGTGTCGGCGGCTACACTGTTCTCGATTCCTGTAGTGAGGGAGGGATGCCTGGGGATGGTCACCGTAGGGAAGGGGTCGTCAGTCGACATCTTTGTCATCCAGCACTAGGCGGTGTGTATGCGATGCTGAACGGCACTTAGCTGCTGCATGTGGGACGTCGGGGCAGCAGTGGCATGCGACCATGCATGGAGAAGAGCGCCACAGCCCACAGATGGGTACGGGAGCACGGGGAAGGGCGTGGGAGGAGGCATTGAGATGAGCGAGCGAGCTGGTGGTGAGGCATGGGTGGGCGACGTGGGCACATATAAAAAAAGGAGCAACTTGAACTAACCGTGGCCATGGAAACCCACCACTTGCGTCCAATTTTGGCCTTTTCTCTTGCCCGGCTCTTGGAACCGTGCTGGCCATTGAATGGACCACATGTGTCACTGCTGGGAAAGAAAGCCACGTGTCACAAGCGGGACGAATTACGGCAGCTAGAAAGGGTGACGTGGATAGGCTGAGAGCTCACAGTTGGCTTGAACCTTAAAAGTTTGGACAGACAGACATGTAGGTAGGTAGGTTATCTTGATTGGTTCGATGTTTTCAGAAGCTAAGGTTGTCTGGTGCTCTCTTGTTTATAATATTATAGCCATATGTTATAGCCAATTTTCTTGCATATGACTGAATTTTTAATTTATTCGTAGTTCACACTATGGCAGTGGTGAAATAGGGAATGTTGGAATAGACGACTATTCCACTTTGCCAAAAATCCAAAAGTAAAAAAATGAATTAGTTAATTCAATAAGTGAGAAAAGGTACTAAGACTTGATTTCGTTGCCCAAGCGAATCTCATTCAATCGTTTACTCATGGAATGGGTCATTTTGCGTGCGTACGGTGCAGTGGGTCGAAGATCACGGTGTATATTTAGCATCATTTGTACCCATTGCTATATTTAAATGTTTTAAAATGAGTTGTTTGGAAATTTTTATGAACATTGTATTCCACGCGACGTGGTTTTTGTGGTTAGTTTGCATGTTTCTGATAAATATAAAAATTTGCTAACTTGATTGGATTTTTTTTTGGGAAAAATCAAGAAGTTGCGTAGCTTCCTGTTGTTCATATGGTGTTATTGCTAAATTAGTCAGTTCGGTCTGAAATAGATGACAAAACATGTAAACAGTCAAAAAATTATTGGATTATTATGGTTGATTACATGTTTCGTATACGTTTAGAAATTTCCAAAGTTCACTGAAAAACGGTGGAAAAATTCGATAAACTGTGTTACACCAATGGCTTCATACATTGTAATTGGAACATTAGTTAGTTGGTTCATATAAGTCAGTTTAGAAAGGTAAAACATGCAAGTGGTTATAATGTTCCGGAGAACCGGCCATTACAAAAGAACAACAAGCAGATTACATGACACAAACAATGACACATACGATGCATACAATAATCTACCCTACTTGTGCACTGTAACTAAACCTACATGTCTTAGGGAAATTGAAAACATACTCATCCTCTACCATAATAAATCTCCTGGGTGCACCAGAGGTACTTCTGCTTCTCGAAGGCCTTGGGTCCTGCTTCCTTTGCTCTAGTAGCCCTCTCGCACTTTCTCGTATCATCTCATGTTCAGAGAACTGTCGCTGCTAGTCGGCTTGCATTTTGCTTTGAACTCCGCTTTGGAACGCCTGTTCTTCTCTTCCACCTAGGCATCGTGCCACTGTTACTCTGCCCTAGCTCTGCGAAACGCCGCCTCCCAACACATCTCCTGCTCCTGCCTCGGTGTCCAAATATTGAAGAAACTCACACGATGGAGGCTAAGAAGTTTTAGGCTAGCATTTGTTTCAATATACTTTTTAGGCAAATACAAACGCAATAAGTAACTGAAAGGGTACTTGGCCTTCCTCTCCACCTCTTTGGTTCGATTGTAGGCATAATTTGCACACATCCAATACCTATAACTATAAGTATATGACATGTCTCTGGACTTCATGAGCTTGCAAAGGTCCCTGCACAGACACATGGCTATCCGAACACTTTCCAGGACGGCTTCCTTCAGATACTCTCTTGGTGGCGATGGGAAGTACTCCACGATACTCTCCGAGGGTTTTTGTGAACATCAATGTTTCTTTTACTCCTTTTACTAGTTTTGGGGTCCCCACCCACCCGTGAGTTGCGTTCGTTCGAGTGAGATTGACTGGTTTTAAATAGCTAGTATGGCCAAGATGGTGAAAAAAGATACGGCCACCCCCAATGCATACCGCACGTCATTTGAATTAATGCATACCTCAGGCTTTCACCGATAAATGATTTATTGTGGGACAAAATTTTACACTGACGTGTCATGTCCTACTAAGTCATGTGACAGACAGATGAAATAATGTTGTGTAACCTTTCGTAGTGATATGTCACATGGCACACATACTGGTGATAGATAGATGACATATTATGGGTGAGACTTTCACAGTGATATGTCATGTTGCAGAGACACGGGTGGCCAAAAGACGAGTTAATGCGTGGCAGGCTTTGGCAACGATTATTCACTTCAAAAGGTAACCGGTGTTACCCCAATGAATTAAAGCTCGGCATACTTTTTGCAGTGATGGGTCACGTCCCACGGAGTCATGCCCCAGACATAAGACATAATGCTATGCAGGCTTTCGTACTGATATGTCATATCGCACAGAGGCGGAGAAGTGACATTGTATGCTAGGGTTTGGCAACGAATAATCACATCGCACACAAACGCGGGCTGCGGTCATATGAGTTAATGAAGGCGCGATTATTGTATGCATAAAATGGCAAAAATGATGGAGTACATTGCACACATAATAAGCGGTATCCTGCATGAATGGTTTGAAAAGTCGACAAGAGCACCACCGAGTACTGCATGAATGGTTTTGTTCGAAGTCAGGGTCTTTGAGGTGTCTATATTCCCTACGAAATATCCTTCGTCGACAGCGTACTTCATCGTTCGGCCTTTCGGGATAGTGGAAACCACATAGGCATGCTAACTTTGTACATGGGGGGTTCACCTTGTATTGTAAGTCAACGGCTACTACTCTTCTACCCTCGCAATACTATTTAGTCGGTCCTCCAATTTGTTTATTTTGTGTGAAGGTGTTTTATGTAGGTCGATGCAGTTATCGGGTATGCATCATCCATCCATTTTGTGAAGTCACAATACTGTATCTGCGAGAACTTGAGTATAATCACATTCATTTTTAAAATGTCAGAGGATTTTGAAGGATTGTATACGCATCTCAAACATGGCACATCGACAAAACCTACAGCATGTGAAACCATCTGCAGCACGGTCAAATATCTGCACATCCGTGTCCACACCATATGGTAAAACTCAGAATCTCTTAGCATTGTAGTGTTTGTGTTGTCGTGAGCCCTAGATACGATCGACAAATCTAGCGAGGATGCGTGTGCTTGAACTCCAGAGCCGTACAAGTGCCACCTTCTAGGTGGCACGAAGGGACGAGTCATGGTATGCGCGCTATTTATGGCTTGCAAGGCAATCCTTCACTATGACCTTTACATAGTGGCATTGCACTGGATTCTCTGACTCAAAAAAAAAATTAGCACATAGACGTACTAGTTGTCTGATAGATGAGTTAATGTGGTGCGGTCTTCTGCGTTGATCGGTTACATCACACAGATACTGCGTGTGAGGTCCAATCGTACTGAAGAGGTTTAGACATAAACTATAGTGGCGTGCTTAACAAGATGCAAAAAGATTAATAAGACCCAAAATATGTCATACAACGTACAAAATACATGTCAACCAGTATGATAGTACACAAGAGCACTAATCGCGACCCCTCTTGGGATGGATCCCCTGATAGACCCATCCACATCGGCATCCACGTCCCCGCCCACCGGCCAGCCACATACTAGGAAGATGAAACGATCAGGGGCGCCCATGTTTCGCTGCGCACAACCATCAACCTACGGTGTGACGAACTGCTCCAGTGACGCCTATGTCTGCATGGGCGGTGCGCCACTTTTGGCATGCCCCTTTTGACATAACAGCAAATACCGATGACAAAACGTTCCGTCGTCAGCCAGCCGATGACAAAAGTTCGTCGACAATGAGTCGATGACACAAGTCATTTTTGTCAGTGGCAATACACAAGACCAACGACATAGCCGCCTCCTGGGCCGAGTGCCTACGGAAATTCTGTGTCGACGGCCCATGTTTTGGCTGCCCACAAAACCACACCCTGACGGCATGGGCGCGATGACAGCGCTCTGCCGTGTAGTTCCCGCGAACCAGTCAGGGGTGCCACGTTGCAAACCTTTGTGGACGACCTACCATTATACCACCCATATTGCTCCATTTGTGTGGACAGCCTTCCGTTATGCTGCCCACATTGCTCCATTTTTGTGGACGGCGTTCTTTTGAGCCTCCGACATTGTTCCTTCTTTATGGACGTCTTCCACATATGCCGCCGACAATACTAGAAGCTTTGTGGATGACAAACGTTTAGCCGCAGAGAAAATAAAATACCTGCGATGCTTCTGGCATGCCCATTGCAGGACTTTTGTGGTCGGCCTTTATTAAGGCCACCGACATTGATGGTGTTACAGCAATAAAAATTGCTGCAAATTTATAAAAAAGCTCAATTTCAACGTGTAAAAAACTGTGTTTCCCATTGTTTATATACCCAATTCCCCATAACAATCATAATATATATATTTCCACAAGCGACCACATTTGCATCCACCGATACATGTATCAATCAATCACACACGAATACGACAACATATCAACAAAATGCGACATCAATACACACATTGTCCAAAAATTCACATTACATGCATCACCAAGTGCATCGTCTAACCCACAAGTTCACATTACATGCACACAACCCACAAGTTCATCATCTAACCACATTTACGAATGCGAACATGGCAATGGATTGACAAACATGTCCTCGACAAATTGCTCCTCCATTGATCTTGTGGCACTAGAATCACCTCCATGCGGAGCATTCGTTGCAGCCGCTGGCGCCGCTGAGCCACACACCTGCAAGATTAGAGGAAACCGCAATTTTGAAAAATTTTATGCATTTGTGTGCTTATTTGAAAATGTTTGTAAACTGGAGAAAAGCTTTACCCCTCGAGAAGTCACCGGTGCAGAGCCAAACTAGAGCACGGGAAACGAGGCCGACGGCATCAACGAGGAAGAGTGCCTATGTCGTTGGGACCCCCCGGTGTCTGTGTGAAGACGACCTGCGGCTGGCCGAAGGTCCCCACCCCCTGGAACACCTACGGATATGATATGTTAGCGTCTGAAACTATTAAGTACAACCTAGCTACATATTCGATTATAATTCTGGCAGCATAATGCTGCAGTTCCCCCAGTGCAGCGATGGGTATGGCATACCGCTTATGTTTTGCACTAGAAGAACGTCAGAGCCCTGCCATCGGAATTCCAACCCATACACTCCCATGCCACGAGCACTGTACTCAAACGCACATCCGTGGACTGTCCAAAACGTGGACAGTTCGAAACTGCAACACCTTTCATAATAGAACACAATGAATCATCGTCCGAGTTCTTTACGAAAATATGCAGCGGTCCCGAATAGGTTTAACTCTGGCTTGGTTAACGACGCAAATGCAATTCATTTCACGTACGGAAGGTATCGCGTATTAACTCACTAATTAAAAATGTGCTAATTAATCATATCTAGTAATCTCATCAGTTAAAAAATTTACGACACAGCTACGACATTATAAAATGTTAAAAATATACTGAAAGTACCTGCGTTGGCGGTGGAGATAGGCACGGTGGGTAGGTGGCGGCGAGGAAAGGGAGAGGCATCAATGCGGGATTGGTCAGCGGCGGCGCCGGGGCGAGGGCGACGGAGTGGGGTGGAGCGGGGAGCGGCAACGCACGGTACAGGCTGCGACGGCGTCGGTAGGCCACGGAGGTGTGGGGCAGGCAGGACGGCGTGGGGAGGGAGACAGCGTGGGGTAGCCGAGTCGACAGTGTTGAGGCGTAGGGAGAGGCAGCGGCGTCGGGCGGCCATGGCGGCGCGGGCAAGGTAGGGAGGCGTAGGGAGAGGCAGCGGCGTCGGGCAGCCGAGGCGGCGGTGTCGAGCGGCCGCGGCAGCGTGGGCCAGGCGGGGCGGCGTGGGGCGGAGCGGCGGCGAGAGGGCTAGCATGTGTGCTAAGTCAAGTGAGGACTTAGCAAACGGGCCTCTTAATTTTCGAAAGGGGGACTTTTGTGGGCGGCCAAAGGCCGCCGACATAGCCTTACAAGACCGCCAACACAATATCCCTAACGGCTGTCTTTATTGGCGTGGTCCACAAGTCAGTGGAACAAAATTGTGTCGGCGGCAAAATGGAGGCCGTCCACAAAGACCAATCAACTTATGCCGAGTAGGGGCCCTTGTGGGTCTATGTGGGCGGCCACAGGACATGCCGCCCACACAGATGGTGCAATGTGGGCGGCCTACTTTATTACCGCCCACACACAAGGACCAATGTGGGCGGCATCCCGTTAAGCCGCCCATACAGACTAAGAATTGTGGGCTCTATTGACACTGTCCCGTTAAGCCTCTTTTTATCCCGCCCACACAGAACCTCAAGCCTCCCCAACCATTTTCCGGCGCACCCGCGGCTCTATCGACACTATCCTATGTGCCATCTAAGATTCTAGAACATGCACAACACATCAAAAGTCATTCCACGGGGCTGTATTGCCCTGCGTTACCCATTCGGCACTTATTCCCTCCAAACCTAGACTTTGTGTCAGGTTCGTGCCACGAACATCAAGGTTTCGAAGAAACCTGTCCTGAAAGTGCAACACAGGTCAATATAGCCTTTGTTGTGTCTCGTGCATGTCCTATAATCTTAGATTGCACATAGGATAGTGTCGATCAAGCCACGGGCGGGCCGAAAAGAGTTCGGGGGGAGGGGGGGGCTTGGGGGGTCTGTGTGGGTTGCCTCAGTACAAGCCGCCCACACAGATGGAGCAATGTGTGCGGCCTACACTCCTGCATCCCACACGAATGGAGTAATGTGGGCGGCCTCTGCTATGCCACCCATACAGAGTAAGAATTGTGGGCAACCTCTTTTTATCCCGCCGACATTGTTTTTGTGGGCGGCATAAGTGTGACCGACGACATTTTGTGGTTTTTGTGGGCGGCATAGCGTACGCCGATGACAATGATGCTACTTGGCTCCGCTAGTGGAACTCCCAAGTAGGCCCATCATGGCAAGGACCTCTGTCTACCATGCAGGTCCGCCTTAATGTGGTTTCGTTAGGCCGTTAAAATGCCATGAGGTGAGTGCCTTTGTGTTGGTGGCATAGACTTTGCTGCCGATAGAGTTTAGTTGAGCGGGCTCCAAATTTCGAATTTGCTGTTAGGCGGGCGAGGTGGCGTGACAAGTGTGGGCGGCTTATTTGTGTCCGCCCACATTGTGTTTTAATGTCGGCAGTTTGCATTAGGGCCGCCGATATAGAGTTCAAAACAGTGTGGACGGTGTTTGTGCCGACGACAAAAGTTTTTAGGCCGCCCGTACAGTACTCGTTTCCTGTAGTGCACGTCATGGTCAGCGAACTACCAATCAACTTCAAGGTAGGGGTCGTCGAGGTCGTGGGGGAACACAGCATCCAAGCTATCCCAGTATGCCGGAGTAACAAATACAACATATTGGACGAATCCTGAGTTATACTGTAAGTTTAGTAAGTAAGTATTTTTAAATTTTACCTCACTGGTCATGAGCAGTCACTACAGGAAATGATCTCTGTGTCGGCGGCCGTAAAAAGCAATGTCGGCGGTCAGACACCCAACGACGGGCTGTGTCGGCGGCCATAACCTGTACCGACGACATAACCAGCATCCGACCACCAGTGACGTCGGCCAAGGCAGGGCCGACGACACTGACTGCCCTGCCAAGAGCACGATATCAGATATATGAATTTTTGTTCCCGCGAAAAAGGTTTTGTCCGCGGCTGAACAAACTGTATCGTCGGCTCTAACCCAGACGACAGTCTGTGGTTAGCAGTGACGTCGGCCAACAATGGACCGACGACACTTCCTACCCTGCCGAAAGCACGTTTCTGGTTTTTTCAATTTCAATTCCCGCCAAAACAGTTTTGCCCGGCGATAGACAACCGGCGTCGAGGGGGGAGGATCTGTGTCGGCGCCATAACATAGGCCGACGTCATAGGAAGGCAGCAAGCAAAGGGGTCAGGCCAGGCCAAGCCAAGGCCAGGGCGCCAGGCCAAGTAGGAGGTAGCAGGGGCCACAGGGGTAAGTTTTTTGTCGTCGGCCGAGATAAGACCGACGTCATTAGTTTTCGTCTATGACGTCTGCGGAGGGTTAGCCGACGTCATTTCATTGTCTATGACGTCGGTTACATTTTGACCGACGACATTACCCCTCCCCTTTCATGCGACGTTGGTTGTGGCCGGGGAAGGACCTGTGTCGTCGGCCACAGGCAGGCCGACGTCACAGGTGGGTCTATGTCCTCGGCCGAGGGCTTGGCCGACGTCAAAGGTGGGTTTGTGACGTCGGCTTCCTTTTGGCCGACGTCAAATCCCTTCTCCCCTCACGGCTGGTTGACGTAACCCTCCGCCCCAAACCTCGTAGGGTCTCTCTAGGCTTGTAAAGGGTACGTACGTAACGCACTAAAGATTATACCGCGCTCCTCATTTCACCGGCGATAAGACGTACTGATCTAGTTGCGTGCTCATACACGGAACTGGGGACACGTGTGTTTGCTAGAAGTGTGTGAATTGCAAGCCGATCACTTGATACGACGTGCGCATCTCAAAGGAACTCACGCCGAATAACGGGCAGGGAGGAGTGTGTGGTGAGATGATAACTTTTAATAATTCGAAATATTACCAAACTTTATATTTGAAAACTTTTACGGAGGGGTAATTAATTTTCCGGTCAGAGAGAAAAGGTGTTTGGGGGGAGGGGAGGATCTGTGTCGGCGGCTACGTGTTGGCCGACGTCATAGGTTATGGATATGTCGTCGGCCGTTCGGTGGCCGACGTGATAGGTAAGGTTTTTGACGTTGGCCTCATCTTGGCCGACGACAAAACCCCTTCCAAGGCACTTGGCTTGACGTGACAGCTAGCACGTTGCCGGTGCACATGCCGACGACACAGCCATGAGCTTTGACGTCGGGAAGATCCTGGCCGACGTCAAAAGCAGGCAAATATGCATGCGTAATAACTTCGTATAGCATACATTATATGAAGTTATACGAACAGGAAATGATCTCTGTGTCGGCGGCCGTAAAAAGCAATGTCGGCGGTCAGACACCCGACGACGGGCTGTGTCGGCGGCCATAACCTGTACCGACGACATAACCAGCATCCGACCACCAGTGACGTCGGCCAAGGCAGGGCCGACGACACTGACTGCCCTGCCAAGAGCACGATATCAGATATATGAATTTTTGTTCCCGCGAAAAAGGTTTTGTCCGCGGCTGAACAAACTGTATCGTCGGCTCTAACCCAGACGACAGTCTGTGGTTAGCAGTGACGTCGGCCAACAATGGACCGACGACACTTCCTACCCTGCCGAAAGCACGTTTCTGGATTTTTCAATTTCAATTCCCGCCAAAACAGTTTTGCCCGGCGATAGACAACCGGCGTCGTCCCGGCCGCCGCTCCCCCCCCTCCGAACCCCCCCCCCCCCCCCCGGCCTCTGCAGCACGACTGCCCCGAGGAACCGCCACCTGCCACTTCCCCTTCCTCCACTGTCCGCGTCGCCGTCGTGCCGTAGCCGCTCGGCATCGAGCTTGGGCCGCCTTTTCCTCCTTCCCGCACGGACTTCCCTCGCCCCCGAGGTATGCCTGTGCAATTTTTTTTACAAAATGTGTAAGCTGTGTCGTCGGTGTTTTGCTAACCGACGATACTAGTGGATGTATTTAATTATTTGCGTTGCAATTAGTGTGACCTTTGTTGGCAATGTTCTGTTTAACAGCCGAGATTAGTAGCTATGATTAATTAGAAGATGTAATTAGATTGCTCGATTCTGATTAGTTGAATTGCATTTGTAACTTGAACCGAGCCATAGTAAACCCGTTCGGGGGCACACCTGCACATGTTCATAAGGAGCTTGAACGGTGATTCGTTGGGTTCTATTATGAAAGCGGGTGTGCTTTCGAGCTGTCCACGTTTTTGGACAGCCCACGGATGCGCGTTTGAGTACGGTGGTCTTGGGACTATGGTGCACGGGTTGAAATTCTGGTTGCATGACCCCGTCGTTCTCCTAGTGCATAACATAAGCGGTACGCCGTACCCGTCGTTGCATCGGGGGAGCTGCGGGGTTATGCTGCCGGAATTTCGACCCGTGCCCCATAGTGCAGGGACCACCGTACTCAAACGCGAACCCGTGGGTGGGTAAGCCCTCCTATTTAGCTTGGCATGAACCATCTAAACTTAAAGTTGTGTTGCATGCATTTACGTTATATAGTTAGCGATGGAAGATCGGCGGTGGATGTATGATGGATGGAGTAAGTCTGGACGTCACTCCAACGAGTGGATCGAGAAGGCAAGGGCATTCGTGGAGCATGTTTTTGGAAGTGTCCCCCGACCCAAACACGGCGGTGGTCTGGTGTCCTTGTGCTTGTTGCTCGAACACTGTGAAGAGAAACAAGAGTGAAATTAGTATGCACCTCTTAAGACATGGCTTCAAAGCGAACTATCTTATATGGGTGGCTCATGGAGAGAAGCGCCGGCCGGCGCCGATCTTTAGCCTTGCAGATTTTGGAGAAGGTTTCGACGAAGTCGATCTCGATCGGTTGGAGGAGCTCACGGAGGACGTGGCTCGGGCTTTCGACCTCTCCCCCGAGGAAGAGTCCGAGCCACTCGCCGAACAGTTCGAGAGACTCCTCGAGTCTGCCAAGTTGCCGCTTCATGACCATACTGATGTGACCGTACTCTCCGCAGTTTCACGTCTCATGGCGGTGAAGACCAAATACAACTTCTCAGCCAATTGCTTCAACGACATTTGCAATTTGCTCGATAGTCTGCTTCCGAGTGGACATAGGATGACTCCGAATCTTTACGAGTCGAAGAAGCTTCTCAGCATGTTGGGCATGCCGTCCAAGAGGATAGACTATTGTCCCAAGTTCTGCATGCTTTACAGGAAGGCTGATTCTGGGCTGAATCACTGCAAGCCTTGCAACAAGAGTCGGTACGTAGAAGTGAAAGGTAGAGATGGTGTGAAGAGACAGACGAAGGTGGCCAAGAAGACCTTCCGTTTCTTTCCGATCACTCAGTGCCTCCAGCGTTTGTACATGTCCAAATCCACTGCAAGACATATGAGGTGGCACAAGGAGGGTAAACGTAGAAAGGAGGGCGTGATGGTGCATCCTTCCGATTCGGAAGCCTGGAGGAATTTGGACCAACAGTACCCTGATTTTGCTGCGGAGATTAGAAATGTGCGGCTCGGGTTCGCGACAGATGGGTTCACACCATTCAACATGACCCGCGCACCCGTACTCGTGTTGGCCGGTCTTTGTTATCCCCTACAACCTGCCGCCTCAACTCTGCATGAAGGAAGAGTACATGTTTCTTTCTGTGATCATTCCTGGTCCGAAGTCTCCCGGTAAAAACTTAGACCTATTCATG
>SPJY01031878.1:1498807-1521434 GCA_005191435.1 Raddia distichophylla
TCCATACACGATTTTTCGGCGTATGGCATTTTCTCGGGCTGGGGCACGCATGGGAGGCTGTCGTGCCCTATATGCCTAGGTAACACCGATGCATTTCAACTGAAGGAGGGCATGAAATCCTGTTGGTTCGACTGTCTTTGTTGTTTCCTACCGCCGAACCATCCTTTCCGGCGGCAGAGAAATGCATTTAGAAAAGGCAGGGTCGTAAAGCAGGGGCCACCAGAAAGGCACGGGGTGGAGGATATCATCATATGGCATGATGATCTAAAAATGCCGGAGTATGAAGGGAAGTATGGGGTGGACCACAATTGGACTCATAAGTGCAGCATCCTCAACCTTCCATATGCGAATGACCTGAAGCAGCCACATAACCTCGACCTGATGCACCAAGAGAAAAATATGTGCGAGGCAGTCGTGAATACAAACTGGGATATCCAACACAAGAAAAGAGATAACAAGAAAGCACGACTAGATTGCGCTGTAATTTATGATCGACAAACTATGAGCTTTGACGAGAATGGGATGAAACCTAGAGCAACATACTGTCTCACACGCGGGCAAATAAGGGAGATTCTACATTGGGTTGTGGATAAGATTAAATTCCCAGATGGGTACGCGTCAAGCCTTCGACATGCTGTAAGCATAGAACAATGCAAGTTAAATGGAATGAAGTCACACGACTACAAAGTCTTTATAGAGCGTCTTTTCCCAGCCGTGTGGCGTGGATATGTTCCAGAAGATATCTGGATCACATTAGCAGAGCTTACTTTCTTCTATCGAGAGCTATGTGCAAAGAAAATATCGGCATCTAGGATGGATGAATTGGAGAAGGAGATTGTTGTGCTTGAGAGCTATGTGCATAGGAAATATCAGCATCTAGGATGGATGAATTGGAGAAGGAGATTGTTGTGCTTGTGACAAAACTCGAGAAGATATATGTTCCAGGGTTTTTCAATTGCATGCAGCATCTAACAATACATTTGCCATTCGAGGCAAAAGTTGGGGGCCCGGTACAGTATAGGTGGATGCATCCTATGGAACGCATGATGAAAAACTTAAAACGAAGGTAAAGAACCAAGCACGGGTTGAAGGAAAAATTGCCGAAGCTTGGCTGATTCAGGAGACCGCGTACTTCACGGATAAATACTTTGGCTCCAAAAACAAGGTCCGTGCGCCCCAACCAAGGTATAAGAAGAATACTTTGGCTCCAAAAACAAGGCCCGTGCGCCACAACCAAGGTATAAGAAGGCCCGCTGTACAAGTAGCTCAAACCGTGCGCCACAACCAAGGTATAAGAAGGCCCGCCGTACAAGTAGCTCTAACCTTGAGCTGTTCCATGACCAAGCCGGACGCAGCATTGGTAGCACCACACGTGAATTGGATCCAGATGAAAAAATCTTGATTCAACTGTACGTGTACACAACATGGATGAAATGAAGGTGTACATCAAGTGAGTGTTGACACCCAAATTTGGCAGAAAATCGGATATTCAGAAAAGGCCGAATATGTTGAACCAAATCGGAATTAGGCTTTATCAAAGAAGAAAGAATACATATTGCAGAAGCCGATGAAGACAAAGACTTCGGAAGAAATACGATTGGATCAAAGGCGTGGCCCGGATAGGTCGTATCGGTATCGGATTGCTAATAGTATAAATAGGGTCTTAGACCTCGTATGTACAATGGACAATCTACAACAAACACAAAAAACCCTTTTTCGAACCCGATCGACTTCGTCGAGAGGCTTCAAATCGCAGGTAGAGCTATCTCGATGGGATAATCGATTCTCTTCTTGTAACCCGTATGCATGGCTGTATTAGTTTGATCTCATGTACACAAACCATGTTAGACTGTCTCGGGATTTAGCGATCTTTTGCATGTTTTCGCATATTGCACTGTCTCGATCTAATCGATCTGTAATGTGTGTTTACCCTGTAATACCGATTGTTGGATATCTCACATGCTTTTTCCCGAATTTGATATGTGCAACTGTCTCGTTCAATCGATCTTGTATATGCCACGTTTAGGGTTTCTGCTTGTGCGAACATTTACCGATCTATATTACTTTTACCTCTATCAGCTTTCATCTCTGAATTGATTTATTAGTTTGTATCCAGATTTAGACTTGAATACTGTCTTGGCCTGACCAATCTATTCAATCTGTTTCTTGGTTAAATCCAATATGTTGATTTAGGGTTTATTGCTGATATTACTACAAAAATACCAAAAATAAGAAAGAACTGGATTTGAATATATGTTTGAATGCATTCGCTCTATCTGGCTTTAAGCCGATAGATCTTGTAATCGGTTAATACGAAAACCGATTACAGATAACCTGATCTGGCTATTTTAAAAGCCGATTAGGCTTATATTACTAACGATTTCATCTTTATTGATTTACAGGTCAAATCAATTGGCACGCTTGGTTTGAGTTGCGACGCGATCACTGAATCGACGCTTCTGCACGTGTGTTCACGTTTTCGTGTCAACAGGGTACCCGAACCCATGGATAAAATTGCCATCCCTAGCCGTAATAACGTACTCAGAGCATCCACGTCTATTTCTCTAAATTTCTCCACTAAAAAACACTAATCGATCCCCCAACCCACTACAAAATTACTTCACATTTTTATACTACACTATAAAAATAACTCTCCAACAACTAATCTATATATATAAATAAAGAGTCTACAGTGTTTCATGGTATCTCTACTAGGGATACTTTATTTTCCTTCGCATCAGCATCATATAATCCTAGCAACACTGCAGGAACTTTACGATCTGCTCATGCATGGCCATTCGAAAGTTGTAGCGGTAGTGGTGTAAAATCCATCCCCACAGGTACATGATTATATATGTGCTTTCTTCTCCATCCGATGCGGTTTCGAGATTCACGACCCACCGTCAAGCCGTGCTATCCACCGTTCCAAAAATTTCGAAGTTGCAGCGAAAAAATTGAGATGCCTTGTATGTTCGGATCTTTCAGCTGAAAAATTATGCGAAAAATTGAGAAAGGGAGAAAAGAAAAAAGAAAAACCTGCGAAAAGTACCAGCAAAAGCATTTTTTAGTTATTTCACCAAACAACAGATTGAGTCCAAAATCAGAAATCCCAAAGTTGATGGCCGGCGATTACAGAATAGTTGCCCATGTCAACATCTTGTTGAATACTTGCATATGGCTAATCATACATCATGGTATGGAAGCAACCCAAGCATTGCCTAACTGGACCAAATTATCACACAGGATGAAGCTATGAGAACCGAGTAGCTTTTGCTAAAGAAAAAACTACCGATTTGGTCCTTGAGCTTTCCTCTCGGCTCTCACCCTCGCTCCATTTTAGTCCTGAATTTTAAAACCAAGTTAATTTAATCCTCAGACTATTATAATTAGACTAGGTTGGTCACTTGACTAGTCAAATGGTGGTTTTCACCGATGTGGTGGTTTTTTTAGACGTGGCATTACATGTGATGGGTTTGAGTGAGGTGGCGTTACATGTGGCTGACACAAGTCGATATCCTCTCTCTCTTTCTTCCATCTACATGGAGCTATGTGGGCGCTATGTCAGCCTCTGAAATCAACGTGTTGACGGGTAAAGGGACCAACTTAGCCCGGTTTCAATAGTTTGTAAAGGGACCAACTTAGCCCGGTTTCAATAGTTTGAGAACCAAATTATCCCAGGTTTAGATCTAAGAGACTAAAATAGAATGAGGATGAAAATTTAAGCATGATCTGGAGCATACTTGCTCTTTACAACTATTTCACAAGGGAATATGTGGAGAAAACTCCATTTCAGTAGTGTGTCTTGTAGTGTGTGAGTTGTACACCACATATCCTCAAATGAAGGGTGGAGATGTGTTTTAGGGTTTAGGGCATCTCACCCTTGGGCTATAAAATAGAGGGGGAGGGGAGCACCTCCTCCTCATCCCCTTAGAGCTGAAAATTTCAGAAATATAGAGAGTGAGTTGAGTGTGTGTTGGGTTGCACTTAGAGTGCTTGTGACCATAAGGAGTGTGGCTTGTAATCCCCCAACCTTTATGCAATGAAATCATTCTTCTCCATGAACATCTTGTGTTGATTTGCTTCTAGTTCTTCTTGCTTTTGTTTTTCTTTTTGGAGGTCTTGTTTGGAGATGAATCTCGGTGATTTTTGCTGGTTCTTGATAGTCTACAATGCCTTGAGGTTGATAATATGATTTTCCACACTCTTTGCAATCGTATGAGAGGCAAGAGATCAAGTTCTTGATTTGTTGCAAATCTATAAAAAAATTTTCCTCCGCGCAGCAATCAGTAAAAGATTTTTAGCAAAATCTAGAAAAATCATTTTGAGAAGATTCCAATTTCAAAAGATGTGCGACTCACGTACCCATTTGTGGTAAAAATTTTAAGTCGACTAGTTTCCCCGTTTGGGAGCTATGAGGTGAATACCAAGCCCCAAATTTGCGGTCTAAGTTCCTGACAGTTCTTGTTGCACGATTTTTCTTATTTTCTGTAGATGGAGTTTGATGCTGAAATTTAGTGAAGACCGTTACGATTCACCCACATGGGTGTAGAAAAAGTTTGACAATTTCTGTTGCCTTTCAACAGCAGTCAGCAGGAACCACTCTCTTCTTGTAAGACAAGTTTATGAGAATCTGCTTTTTACTTTTTCGGAAAATAACTTTTGGTGTTTTGCCTTGATATCTTTTCTAAAAGCAAGATTGAATTGATTCCTTTTTGTTTGCATACTTGACAATTAGGATTGTGATTACAAAATTCACACTTATTCCATGGTTCTCATTCAAATAAGTCATGGACACACATAGTTGTTAAGTTGTTCGGGTCTTGGTAAAATCAGTAGCGTCGAAAATTTGTGGCGTCTATGCACCCCTCTCTAGCCGCCTAGCTCGAGTCTTCAAAGTGTAAATAAAAAAATTTAAAAAACACCCATGCAATTTAAAAATATTCAAAATTCAAGTCTATTTATTTTTTCCTTTCCTTTTATTCTATTTTTTCAGGCCCATGGCATTCTTTTCTTTTTTGATCCGCGAGGCATGCTTAGGTGGTATTTTGACTTTGTTTATTTTGGCACCCAAAAACTGACACACTGGCCTGCTTCGCCCCGGGGTGCAGCGCAGGCGAGCACGAGACGACAGTGGTGCGGCGCTTGTTACGTCGGCGACACTTTGGACGCGTCGATGCGACATAAGGGTGTGGCATGACCGGGGCGACACGTTGGGCATGCTGGCACCGCGGCCTGCGACCGGGGGTGTGGTGTGGTGGTGTGCTTGGTGCGACGGTGGGACACGACCATCCCACTTCAATGGTTGTAATTTATGTACAGGCGCGAATAAAGTTCGTTCGTGACCTATCCGAAAACCAGTAGTTTGACTTGATGGGTTATTCAAAAAACCCTACAATTCTTAGCTGATCTAAACTAGAATTCACAAATTAGGTTTGATTTATACCTTTGATCTTGCTTTAGCTAAGGCAGGATGCAAGGACGATCATGTAGGACATACCAGTGGGTCCTGACTAGGCATGCTGGCATGATGAAGATTCGGTGTAGTTTGTCAATGTAGTCGTACGATCGTTGTCGACTGATCTCTGGCGTTTTGCGATTCGTTAGAGCTTCATGCTAATATCATGATAAACAATCACGCTACCGGGTGTAATCCAAAATTGTTTATACGAGCGTAGTTCGTAGACGACGAATAACAATCATATAATAAACACAAGATTAGGAGGAGGTGAAATTTTTTTATTACTTTTAGTGTACGTAATATATGGATTCATCTTCTATTTATTTTTAACGACCAGTGTTTCAACGATCCACTAAGTGGTCCCACTCTAGACGCCCACGCGGCCCAAGTCAACGGCGAGCCCATAAGGCTCCCAACAATTTTTTCCTTGTCGCGAAACCAATGTGTCAGGGTGTCGATTTGTTTTAATTTTGGTCTTTTGGATAGAATGCTTCTGTATTTTTTTAGCTATAACAAAAATATTAATAAATATAAAAAAATTCCAGCCGCTGCTACTGTACCATCGGACACGTCTATCTCGGCTCGTCCACTCCATGAGCAGGCGCTCGCGCCGCGCACTCGTCACGCTCCTCGGCCCACGCCCTCCGACTTCCATGGCCCAGATGCTCCCGACCCGGGGCCGAGAACGACGTACGGTTAGAAAGACGTGGAGATAAGCTTTCCGCGAAACAAATGGCCCAGATGCCTCCTCCCCCTTCCTCCTGCTCCTTCGGCGCCTCGTCCTGCTCCCCACCCGCGCGCCTCAGGCCTCCTCCCCCGGCGCCCATGGCGGCCGGCCGGTGCTGCTGCGCCGCCGCCCTCGGAGGAGCCTCGCCGGCGGCGCCATCGGCGGGAGGGGCGCCCGGCCGCGCGCCGCTGCTCGGGGGCGGCCGGAGACCGGCGCCGCTGCGGGCTGCGGCGAGGGGGGCGCACCTGGCTTCCAGCATCAGCTTCACGGGGTTCGACGGCATCCGGCGATGGCAGTACGCACCCGGGAGGCTCTGCCGGTGTATGGTCATAACCAATTTGGTCGAGGAGAAGGGAGTCCAGTTCTCGTCGAGGGGGAGCGCGAGCGTGAAGTCTGATGACGACAGTGATCTTCTTCTGAAGCCGCCGCAGAAGCCCGTGCGGCCGAACGGGCCGCCGGAGGGCATCAGCACGGCGCCGGCGTCACCACCCGGTGTGAAGCCGGCGGACGCTGCATTGGAACACAGGGAGAAGGTCAGAGAGTCTCTGGACGAGGTGCTGGAGAAGGCGGAGAAGCTCGAGGCCTCCAGCTCCGAAAATGGAGACGGTGGGAACGGCAGTTTGAGGCAGAATGATGAGTCCAAGCCTCATAGACCAGCAGCAACGGCAGTGGAGGGGGCGAATTCAAGAAGGACGAAAACACTGAAGAGTGTATGGAGAAAGGGTAACCCTGTGTCTACTGTACATAAGGTGATTAGGGATCGTCCGCGTACTGAAAGTTCGGGTCAGCCCATATCCGCAGCTAAACCTTCAGCTTCGTCTCCATCAAAACCAGTACCGCAGCTATTATCAAAACCGTCTGTAGCACCGCCACCTCGTCGGCCAGTCAAGCCTGATACATCAAAGGATAAAAAAGGACCCATCCTGATTGACAAATTTGCTTCCAAGAAGCCAATGGTCGATCCAGTTGTGGCTGAGGCCCTGGTTGACCCTGTAAAGCCAGTACGGGGTCCACCAGCGAAAGTGAAGGATGACCGCCGCAAAAAACTGAGCACACAAGCTAGTCCCCGACGGCGTATGGCAAATGATGATGGAATGGTTGATGAGGATGCTGCAGATGTTCCAATTTCAGGTGTTCCCGTGCGTAAGGGAAGGAGATGGAGCAAGGCAAAACGTCGAGCTGCAAGGCTTGAGGCTTCACAAGCTGAAGAGCCAGTTAGAGTCGAGATTCTTGAAGTTGGTGAGGAAGGTATGCCAATTGAGGAATTGGCATATCAGTTGGCAGTTGGTGAATCAGAAATTTTGCGCTTTTTATCTGTGAGAGGAGTTATGCTTGACAATGTTCAGACACTTGATAAAGATTTGGTTAAGATGGTTTGCATGGAGTATGAAGTTGAAGTACTTGTGAAAGTGGAAGAGATGGCAAAGAAGAAGGAGTTCCTCGATGATGAAGATTTAGATAAGCTGGAAGTTAGGCCTCCCATTGTGACTATCATGGGCCATGTCGATCATGGGAAGGTACAAAACCGTGATATTTAATTTTTCAGATTCTTACCCATTCTAAAGCATCTTTTTTTATGACACTGCAACAATTTTTTGCAGACAACTCTGCTGGATTATATACGCAAGAGTAAGGTAAAATCATAATAGCTCCTCCTGGATATGTTCCTTCTGTCAATGATATGGACATTTCAGACAAATATTTCTTGGTAGTAAAATACAGAAACACCGATTTTCTATAAATTGTAGATATAACCAATGTTACTCTCAGGTAGTGGCATCGGAAGCTGGTGGAATTACACAAGGAATTGGTGCTTACCAGGTTCTTGTGCCAGTAGATGGAAACCCTCAAGCTTGTGTTTTTCTTGATACTCCTGGGCACGAGGTATGACAGATAAGATCTACCATTTCAGTATACATTTATCTCCGTCTAATTTTTTGTAAGGGTGTGATATCTCCATCCCTAATTTTTTTAACAAAACAGGCATTTGGTGCAATGAGAGCTCGAGGAGCTAGGGTAACAGATATCTGTATCATTGTTGTGGCTGCGGATGATGGTGTTCGACCACAGACAAGGGAGGCAATTGCACATGCAAAGGCAGCTGGAGTGCCCATTGTGATAGCTATAAACAAGGTTTATTTCCTAATCATTATATGTCTTGTATATGTTTTTGAAATTGTTTTTTTCTCCCTTATCAAATCAGTTACTGTCATATCATATTCAACAGATAGACAAGGACGGAGCCAATTCAGAACGTGTCATGCAAGAGCTTTCCCAAATTGGACTTATGCCAGAGATGTGGGGTGGTGATATTCCAATGATTGAGGTTGTTAACTGTCACATTAGAAACAGAAGTTTCTTCCTTTAGTGCCTTATTAGTTTTGTTGAGCTGATTCAGTGGTGATATCTGACAGATAAGTGCTCTTAATGGAGATAATATAGATGAACTATTGGAGACTGTCATGCTTGTTTCTGAGGTATGCTTTTGTTTGTATTTTCTTTTTGGCTAAAATATTGTGTTCCTTATTGACCTGCTATTGTGGGGGACATGCAGATGCAAGAGCTAAAAGCCAATCCTGATAGGAATGCAATGGGAACAGTTATTGAAGCATGTGTTGACAAGGCTAAAGGACCTCTGGCCACCCTAGTTGTACAGAATGGAACACTGTACAAGGGCGACATTCTTTTGTGTGGTGAAGCTTTCGGAAAGGTTGGTATCCTAAATTTCTACTTGCTGCATGTCATCTTTTATTTATATATCTTGATTTTTGAGTTGTTGAACTCAATTTAGAATATATTTATATTTTATGGACCAATCGCCATGTAACATAGAACTGGGATTGTAACAGATCCGTGCTATGTACGATGATCGTGGAAGGCTTGTAGACAAAGCAGGACCATCCAATGCTGTGCAGGTTTTTCCCTATCTATTTTTCTATTCTTTTTTTCCAGTCATTTCTTCCTACCCACCCCCCCCCCACCCCCCACCCCCATCCCTCTAATTCTGTCACTTTAGCTTGCTTTTCTGCAAAATCTACATTGGCAAAGAGTCTTACAGTATGAGAATGCAAAGAGGCGTTCACCATTATTGAAAATAGAAATTCCATTGGTATTAGTCTGTAAATCTTTAAATATAATTACCCTCATTATCATGGGAAGAATGTGTCTTGTAGCACGAGGGTGCAACAAAAGTATTCTCCTTTGTTCTAATAGAGAATTCCCATTGGAAAAGGAAACTTGGATTTTGGAAAATGATGTAGATTATCGACCTTATTATACTTTGCTTGATCGGTACTTGTTCTTTTTTAATTGGTTGGTATTGCCAAGTAGTAATGTTTGGTGAGTGATAAATTATCTAGGTTTCAAGTGAATGAGGTTATAGCTCAGGAATATTATCTACTTTGCTTGACCAATATCTTTTTCTACTCTGTAAAAGAGAATGGAATGCTTTATGTTTTGACCATAGTTCAATTGATAAGTACCATGAGAACAAAGTCAGTGACAGCTTGAGGGGGGCGGATTATAGATTGGGGATATTTATAAGAAAATCTTGGCAAATGATATTTGGTTAGTATATGGCATATATCTAAAAGCATTCAAACCCAGTTGACAAGGAAATAAACCTACTAAATATGTAAGTAAATTCTTAGATTTAAGTGCATTATCAAGGAGGATTGGATATTGCACAAGCGCACAGTACTTTTACAAAGCCGCAATCATGGCATTTAAATATGAGAAAAAAGCAAACCATTTTCAAAATAATAATAGCCGGATCCTGGGTTCAAAAAATTCAGAACAGTGTCATGGATGGTACAGTTTGTGACAAACAGCTGGGCGCACAAAGGGTCAAAGGTATTTACAATTTGCGGTGGTGAAGTAGTGCAGGCTAGCCTGAGTAAAGACATCCTGCGTGTTGTGAAAATCTGATTTCTGAAGAAAACTGTAGCTGCAGAAATACAATATCCATGAGATGGTTCTGTCATCTGACCAAATGTTGACTTCTGAATAAATCAGCTTGAAGAACATACGTTTCTATTCAGTATTCGTGTTCTCTTCTAGTAATTGATATTGCAATATGATGACATTTAAATGTGAAATCCCAAATCTTGTGGAAATCCATCAGCAAACCTGAATCACATCGGGGCCTAAATTCCCACGAATCTCTATTTTTTCTTGAAATAGATTTAGATGTTTTATTACTTTTTAAATGTGATGAGGCTCTTAAAAAACTAAAGTTTTTGTAGAAAATAAATTTGAATTTTGAGGAGAAGAAAACTTGCTGGTTTCCAAACCACTTGTTATGTGCACATGGGTCCCAACTGGCATAGGCTAGGCTGTATGCGCGCATGAACTGTACCGAGGTACTGTGTATCATGTGGGCCTAGCCAGCTGTGCTATTAGAAAGTGTGGGATTTGATTGAATTAGTTCCATTATATAAGATTAGTTGCTTTATTTTAAAGATTGCTTTCTTAGGACCCAAGCTGTAAATGGGATGTCATGTATCCATTATTAATTAAGTAAATGAATTGAAAGATTGGTCTAGCATCAACTACGCTACACACAACTTATGCCCCACGCCACGTGTGGCACGCTTGCTAAGTTGCTATCAGTGGGGATCCCTTGCTGGTGTCCTCTCCCTCTCCCCTCCTAAACCAGATCATAGCACCACCCAGGTGCCATCTTTTTTAGGGTCATAAAACGGTTTTATAAGCCTGTTATCATCATATATACTTAATCGCTACTATCATGGATCAAACAGATCAATGTATATACTTAATCTCTACTATCAAGGATCAAACAGTTCAATGTATGCATATACTATTAGAGTACCCATGTGTTCCAAAAAGGCATTATTTCCTCCATAGCTCCGTCCTTTGCTTTAATAATATCATGAGTATTAACAGTTCTGTCCCTATTTGGATACATGGTTTAGAAGAACCATGGTTTTTCTAATACATAGAGTTTACAAATGTGTGCATGCAAAATCATGGTTTGAATTAGCACTATCTAAACCATGGTTTTTATTGGACTACAAATTGTTTGTCTGCATGGCTTATGGATGTAAAACTTTGACCAAATACAATGGAGAAATGCAACCACAACACCAGTGAATGGTTAAAGTTAGGAAAAAAGAGGTATAGAATGGAGTTACAAAACTCCAAAAAAAAATCATGGTTTTCACCAAAACAGAGTTTTGAAACTGCGCCTAAACTTTGTATCCAAACATAACACAGTTTTCTAAACCATGGTATTTTCAAAAACCATGATTTTAGTTTGGAACCATGAAAAAACTATGATAACAAAAAGGCCCTAGATCTGTAATATTCATAGTGTTAAAAGTATTCTGACTTTTTTGCCGCTATGAAACATTTTGACAGGTTATTGGCCTGAACAATGTACCTCTAGCTGGTGATGAATTCGAGTCTGTTGACAATCTTGATGTTGCACGTGAAAGGGCAAATGCACGTGCTGATGCACTGCGAATTGAAAGAATATCTGCCAAAGCTGGGGAAGGGAAAGTCACTCTCTCATCCATTGCAGCATCTGTTTCGTCAGGAAAGCAAGCAGGAATCGATACGCATGAGCTAAATGTCATCCTTAAGGTTGATTTTCAGGTAACAACATTACTTGCAAACTACACGAGTCAGTTGTTGTGTTTGCTCAAGAAAGTTGTTGTTTTTCTTTCTAAATAACAAAATGTTGATCAAAATAGGGTTCAATTGAGGCCATTAGGCAAGCCATCCAAGCGCTGCCTCAAGAAAATATTTCTTTGAGGTTCCTACTTCAAGCTCCAGGAGATGTGAGTGTCAGCGATGTTGATCTGGCTGTTGCGTCTGAAGGAATTATATTTGGTTTTAATGTCAAAGCTCCAGGATCAGTCAAAAACTATGCTAAGAAAAAAGGTGTGGAAATTAGGCTGTACAAGGTGATATACGATTTGATTGATGACTTGCGGAATGCCATGGAAGGGCTTCTTGAACCTGCTGAGGTAAACGATCAATATTTTAACTTCTAAACCAGTTGAGTGGACGAAATCCAAGTTATCAGTCCATTACCCTTGTTGATATATTATCATATTGTTGAATGTTGCAAAAATATTTTCAAAGGAGTAGTTTATTTCAGTAGCATGATATCTACGACTCTACGAGCTTTGGTATGTTAGTAAGTAATTTTCATTGAACTTAACTACTTGGATGTTTGTCCTCCGTACATCTTTTGTTTTTCAGGAGGAAGTGCCACTTGGCTCAGCAACAGTTCGAGCTGTTTTCAGTAGTGGAAGTGGAAAGGTGGCAGGTTGCATGATTACTACAGGGAAAGTTATTCAAGATTGCAATGTCCGGGTTCTTCGCAAAGGGAAAGAAATCTATGTGGGTACGCTTGATTCCTTGAGGCGGGTGAAAGAAACTGTAAAGGAGGTATGTAAGATAGTCACATATCAATCATTCTAAATAGAAGGGAGACATTATCCCATAATGTCAAAGTGAATTTTCTGAACAGTAAAAAAGGATTTTTAATATCAGTACAACGTTATTTTCATTTTTCACATGTACTCTGTTGATGCTGACACTAATTACAACATGAAATTTATTTTCTTTTCCGTAGGTTGGCGCTGGGCTAGAGTGTGGTATTGGGGTAGATGACTTTGACGAATGGGAAGAAGGTGATGTCATAGAGGCTTTCAACACTGTGAAGAAGGCAAGAACCCTCGAGGAAGCCTCTGCTACTGTAACCGCTGCTCTGAAGGATGCCGGTGTCCAGTTCTAGAAATGGCAAAGCTGATAAGCGTATAATAACTTAAGACTGCAGCTGCCAGCAATTTTTTAGCAACGAAGCTGGAGTGCGTTGGTCACATTGTCAAGAATGGCAATCACGTACTAGTAAAGACAACATATGCAAGCCGTGCCACCACTCCGCATGCCTGCATCACAGGAGTCTGAGCTCGACCATTTCTCACCTCATAGGCCATAGCTGAATCTGCTGTTGTATGTCAATGTACATAGAGAAGATAAGATCAGCTGCACTAACAGGTAGATTTGGGATCTGCCTAGTTTTACACCTGATTTTTTGACACAAGATGTAAGTAAGCTGCAATCGGTGACACCACCATTGTTCAACTATCAGTGACACTATTCATTCTTGGGGAAGAAGATAGATAAAGGATAAGATAGCAGTGTATTTTGTTCAATTGTTACACCAGACTGTTTTTGGAGCATCAAGGAAACTGATGAACACGTAAGGATAAGTGGATAACACATGAAAATAGAGATCTTTTATAACACATAACAGACCGATGTGAGATGACAATAAAATAATGAAATTTTTTTAAAGGGAAATAGAATTTAGTGTTGAGTGCATTCCACATACGTATACACTAATTATATACTAACTAAATTTGGCATGAGCTCGACGGAGTGAAAGCCTGAAACGTTTATTCACAAGGAAAGCAGAAAGCTGAAGGAGCACGAGCTCAGCGGGGTGAAAGCCTGAAAGGTTTTTTCACAAGAAAAGCTCAGAGCTAAAAGGAGGTCTAGGTGCTGATACAAAAGGTTTATATTTTCGTTAATATCTTTATTTTATAATTCATAATTGGATTTTATTCGATAAAAAATTTGGATACTTATCGATCCGGTGATATCCACTTCGAGATAAACTATTGCCGGGACCCACAAAACGGAGTTGAGCCCCTTACAGTGCTTTATCTATATTAGTCACTGGATCAGTAGCTAGTACACACAAATTATAGAACTTGCACTATAACCATCATCAGTAAAGATTTCAATTATTTAGGCTCATAATACAATTGCAGAAGTCTGGAAATACAATATAAAATCCAAAAGAAACTCCAACACGATCCCACGGTCAACGTTGTAGTAGTGATCGGGTAATCCACAACCTCAACACCGTCGGCGAAGCCGTCATCTTTGAATTCACCATCATCCAGGTAGAAACACTAAGAATCTAGACCTGCTCGTTGGAGTGAGCAACCCCGCAAAGGAATGTGAGAGTGAGTATAGATGCAAATGCTCGCAAATAAAATTGATGTATGCATATGAGGGCTAACCAAGGGAAGGATTAGGGTTTATTTTACGAAAAGCCAATTTTACAAATTTTTACTTTATTATTGAAAACAGTTGAAAAGAGATAAGGATATTTAAATCAAAGCATTTTCCTTCGTTACTTTGGGTTCTGCCGGTTTTAACCCAACATCCCAACAAAGTCATCTCATGGCATGGCACCTCATAGCGGTTTTAGCCTAAAATATTTATGTATAAGAACATAAATATTTTCAATACAACATGCACCTCAATAAAATATATAAAATTTTACGCTATTTATGAAATTTAATGCATATGGAATCATCCAATTGGAGTTCGGATGCTCCCTAAACAATTCCTAGAAGTTTCGGAAAAATCAAAAACTCTAGAAATAATTAAACCGGCGAACCGAACCGTCAGCAGCGCGCAGCGCGGGGCGACACGTGGATCAAAACGGTTGGCTGGCGCGAGTGCGGGCGATGCAGCGGCGGTGGCGTGCGCGCGTCAACGGGTGCGGTGGGGCCACGCTGCAGTGCCGGATTGGGCGACAGCTTGCGCGGGCACGAAGCGGCGCGGGGGCGACAGGTGGCGGCAGGCAACCGCCGCAACCAATACGGAGGCGACGCGTGGTGGTGGTGTCTCGGCGCGATGCGTGTGCGTGAGCGGTGCCAGGTGTCGACGTGGGGTTGGGCAGTGGGAAATGTGGGGCGGGGCACGGAAGGCGTGGCTGCCGACGGCGACGGCGCAACTCCGGCGAGATTTTCCCAATGCAATTTTTCACCAAAACCGACGATCGGAGTATCCATCTTTTTCATCTCGACGAGCTCTATACAATGGAGACATCTACACTCGGGTTTGAGTAAGGCACAGAGAGATACCTCAAAAACACTTCGGGGGCTAGGGATTTTGACGGCTAAGGTTTAGATCTAGGGGTTCTCGATTTGTGGGTTTGAGAGGGTCTTGGGGGGTTCGTATAATGTATGCTATACGAAGTTATTACGAGGCCCTTAAGTGGGTAGAATTTGAATTGGGCTCAAATTTTAATCCGAGTAGGTTTACGACTGTCCCAAATTTGGTAAATTCACAAATTCGTGAATTTTGACTTGGGCTTCTGGCTTAGCATGAGTTTGGGCCTCTAGAATCTATCCTCCAAGTTTGGCTTCGTTCTCACACGTTTTCTCATCATTTCATGGGTTTGACGAGCTCCCGGCAGAACGGCAACACTTCATGGAATCATGAGCTTGCCTTGGGCTTTGGGTTGAAATTTGGAGGGTGGCTAAATGATGGCTTCTGAGATTTATTGGAATTTTTCAAGAATTCTCCTAAAAGGTTTTCTAGGGTTTTGGCTTAAACCTAATTTTTAAATAATTTAAATTAGGGTTTTGTATATAAAATTCCCTTTTATTTTTACTTTTGAGGTTTTGGGAATATAAGTGACATACAACAAAATAGAGTATGTCACATTATTGATGGTCAATCGTCAAGAATAAGTATTGTTAATGTTTTTTGTATTTCTTTTGACGGTTTCAGCTGCTGAGATTCCAGCCGTTTCCTATAGTGGTTACATTAAAGGTGTATTCTGTTAGTTCAAATCTTGGTATGGTTTGTCTAGTTTGAGTAGGATTAGGTTTATGTAAAACTAGAATCAGTAGACACTACAGGAAACGATATCTGTGTCGGCGGCCAGAAAAGGTAGTGTCGGCGGTCAGAAAGCTGACGACAATTTATGTTGGCGGCCAAAACATCGGCCGACGACAAAGACGCCTAGAGACACTCAGCGCGGCCCAAGCAAACCCGCCGAAACAGCCTGCAGTGCCGATCGCGCGGTTCCAAAATTTTGAAATTATGATCGCGCGAAAAGTTTTTTGGCCGCGGCCGAAAGAGCTGTGTCCGCGGGCTGTTCCCCGATGACAGGCTGTGTCGTCGGTCACAACGTAGCCAACGACAAAGCCTGTCGTCGGGGAACAGGCCGTGGACACAGCTCTTTCGGCCGCGGAGTAAAGTTGTTTCCCTAGACCGGCAGTTTCACCATGGCCCACATGGTAGGCATAATTATTCTCTGCCATGTGGGCTCAGTGTGGAAAATTTGGGACCATTGGCCGCCGAAAAGAGTCGGAGTGGGGGGTGGGGCAGTGTCGGCGGCCCGAGCATAGCCGACGTCATAATGTAGGGCAGTGTCGGCGGCTCGAGCACGCCCGACGACACAGGAATGGGCAGTGTCGGCGGCCCAAGCCAGGCCGACGACAGAGCCCCTCCCCCGGCCGCGGGCGAACGATATGTTTCCAGGCTCACGGACACAGCTCTTTTGGCCACGGAGTAAAGTTGTTTCCCTAGATCGGCAGTTTCACCATGGCCCACATGGTAGGCACAATTATTCTCTGCCATGTGGGCTCAGTGTGGAAAATTTGGGACCATTGGCCGCCGGAAAGAGTCGGAGTGGGGGGTGGGGCAGTGTCGGCGGCCCGAGCATAGCCGACGTCATAATGTAGGGCAGTGTCGGCGGCTCGAGCACGCCCAACGACACAGGCGTGGGCAGTGTCGGCGGCGCATGCCAGGCCGACGACAGAGCCCCTACCCCGGCCGCGGGCGAACGATATGTTTCCGGGCTCGTGGACACAGCACTTTTAGCCACGGAGTAAAGTTGTTTCCCTAGACCGGCAGTTTCACCATGGCCCACATGGTAGGCACAATTATTCTCTGCCATGTGGGCTCAGTGTGGAAAATTTTGGACCATTGGCCGCCGGAAAGAGTCGGAGTGGGGGGTGGGGCAGTGTCGGCGGCCAAGCATGGCCGACGTCATAAGATAGGGCAGTGTCGGCGGCTCGAGCAAGCCCGACGACACAGGCATGGGCAGTGTCAGCGGCGCAATCTAGGCCGACGACAGTGCCCCTCGTGGGCGAATGATATGTTTCCGGGCTCACGAATCCTCCGTCCCAAACCTCGTAGGTGTCTCTAGGATTCTCAGGGTTAAGGAACATTACAAAGATCATACGACGCTCCTCGTTCGGCTTGCGTTAAGTTAGAGGTGCATGTTTAGATAGTCCGTATATGGAAGTCCAACGTGTCTGGTAGAAGCTAGTGAAGCTGATCAATCCATACGACGTGCATGTTTGAAAGGAACCCTGAGTACGGCATGGAATGATGGGCGGGGGAGGAGCGTGTAGTGGAAGGCTACCTTTTGTGAGGTCGAAACACGGTAACATTGCATGTAGAACTTTGAAACCAGCGTTGTCTTTGCCGGTGAAAGGAGTCGAAGGTAGGGGCAAGCTCACCTGTGTCGTCGGGTATGCCCTGGCCGACGACATAGGTCGAACCAGTGTCGTTGAGGTGGTATGGGCCGACGACATAGGTTACGTTTTTATCGGCGGGAAGGTAATGCCGCCGACACAGCGTTGGGGGCTGTGGGACGGGGAGGGGAGGGCAGTGTCGGCGGGCTCCTTGTAGCTGGCGACAATAGGTGCTAGCCCTACCTAAAAGGCCGGCTTAATTATTGCGCACGGCCCCGCCCTTCGCCCTTCGCCCTGCGCATAGACACCGCCGCACTTCACCCTCCGTGCCGCCTCTGCCGCGCACCGCCTCCGGCCTTCACCGTCCGCCTCGTCACCGCCTGCCCCGCCGCCTCGCCGCCTCCCCCGCGCCGCCTCCGGCTCCGCCCTGCGCCCTTCGCCCTTCGCCCTGCGCCCAGACACCGCCGCCCTTTGCCGTTCGCCCTCCGCCCGGCGCCGCCGCACTTCGCCCTGCGCGCCGCTTCCGTCCGCGTTGTCGTCGTGCCGTAACCGCTTGGCATCGAGCTTGGGCCACCTTCTCCTCCTTCCCGCGCGGACTTCTTCCACCCCTGAGGTATGCATGTGCAATTTTTTTTTTAAAATGTGTGAGATGTGTCGTCGGTGCTTTGCTAACCGACGAAACTAGTTGACGTATTTTAATTATTTGCGTTGAATTTAGTGTGACCTTTGTTGCCCCGAGCAACCGCCACCTACCGCTTCCCCTTCCTCCACTGTCCGCGTCGCCGTCGTGCCGTAGCCGCTTGGCGTCGAGCTTGGGCTGCCTTCTCCTCCTTCCCGCACAGACTTCCCCCGCCCCCGAGGTATGCCCGTGCAATTTTTTTTTGAAAATGTGTAAGCTGTGTCGTCGGTGTTTTGCTAACCGACGAAACTAGTGGATGTATTTTAATTATTTGCGTTACAATTAGTGTGACCTTTGTTGCCCCGAGGAACCGCCACCTTTCGCTTCCCCTTCCTCCACTGTCCGCGTCGCCGTCGTGCCGTAGCCTCTTGGCGTCGAGCTTGGGCCGCCTTCTCCTCCTTCCCACGCGGACTTCCCCTGCCCCCGAGGTATGCCCGAGCAATTTTTTTTCAAAATGTGTAAGCTGTGCCTCGGTGTTTTGCTAACCGATGAAACTAGTGGATGTATTTTAATTATTTGCGTTGCAATTAATGTGACCTTTGTTGGCAATGTTTTGTTTACTGGGCGAGATTAGTAGCTATAATTAATTAGAAGATGTAATTAGATTGCTTGATTCTGATTAGGTGAATTGCATTTGTAACATGAATTGAGCCATAGTAAACCCGTTCGGGGGCACACCTGCACATGTTCATAAGGAGCTTGGACTGTGATTCGTTTGGTTCCATTATGAAAGCGGGTGTGCTTCCGAGCTGTCCACGTTTTTGGACAGCCCACGGATGCGCGTTTGAGTACGATGGTTTCGGGACTATGGTGCACGGGTTGGATTTCTGGTTGCATGACCCCGTCGTTCTCCTAGTGCATAACATAAGCGGTACGCCGTACCCGTCGTTGCACTGGGGGAGCTGCGGGGTTATGCTGCCGTAATTTCGACCCGTGCCCCATAGTGTCGGGACCACCATACTCAAACGCGCACCCGTGGGTGGGTAAGCCTTCCTATTTAGGTAGACTTGAACCGTCTAAACTTAAAGTTGTGTTGCATGCATTTACGTTATATAGTTAGCGATGGAAGATCGACGGTGGATGTACGATGGATGGAGTAGGCCTGGACGTCACTCGAATGAGTGGATCGAGAAGGCAAGGGCATTCGTGGAGCATGCTTTCGGAAGTGTCCCCGACCCAAACGCGGCGGTGGTTTGGTATCCTTGTGCTTGTTGCTCGAACACTGTGAAGAGGAGTAAGAGTGAAATTAGTATGCACCTCCTAAGGCATGGCTTCAAAGTGAACTATCTTATATGGGTGGCTCATGGAGAGAAGCGCCGGTTGGCGCCGGTCTTTAGCCCTGCAGATTTTGGAGAAGGTTTCGACGAAGTCGATGTCGACCGGTTGGAGGAGCTCACGGAGGACGTGGCTCGGGCTTTCGATCTCTCCCCCGAGGAAGAGTCCGAGCCACTCGCTGAACAGTTCGAGAGACTCCTCGAGTCTGCCAAGTTGCCGCTTCATGACCATACTGATGTGACCGTACTCTCCGTAGTTTCGCGTCTCATGGCAGTGAAGACCAAATACAATTTCTCAGCCAGTTGCTTCAACGACATTTGCAATTTGCTCGATAGCCTGCTTCCGAGTGGACATAGGATGACTCCGAATCTTTACGAATCGAAGAAGCTTCTCAGCGTGTTGGGCATGCCGTGCGAGAGGATAGACTATTGCCCCAAGTTCTGCATGCTTTACAGGAATGCTGATTCTGGGCTGAGTCACTGCAAGCATTGCAACGAGAGTCGGTACGTAGAAGTGAAAGGTAGAGATGGTGTGAAGAGACAGACGAAGGTGGCCCAGAAGACCTTTCGTTTTTTTCCGATCACTCAGTGCCTCCAGCTTTTGTACATGTCCAAGTCCACTGCAAGACATATGAGGTGGCATGATAGTTTCATTGGACAAAACTTTAGAATGCGCGCCGCGTACCTATGGTCCATACACGATTTTCCGGCGTATGGCATGTTCTCGGGCTGGAGCACGCATGGGAGGCTGTCGTGCCCTATATGCCTAGGTAACACCGATGCATTTCAACTGAACGAGGGTATGAAATCCCGTTGGTTCGACTGTCATCTTTGTTTTTTGCCGCCGAACCATCCTTTCAGGCGGCAGAGAAATGCATTTAGAAAAGGCAGGGTCGTGAAGCAGGGGCCACCAAAAAGGCACCGGGTGGAGGATATCATCATATGGCATGGTCTTGTCGGTACAATTAATACCGGGGTATGAATAGTCCTGAAAAGGATAAGGTGAGGGCCCCACGCGTCAGGCGGGCGATCAGGCCCCAGCGCATGGGCGAGCTCCTCAGCGCGCCAGGCGAGGGCCCCACGCGTCAGGCGGGCGATCAGGCCCCAGCGCGTGGGCGAGCTCCTCCACGCGCCAGGCGAGGGCCCCAAGCGTCAGGCGGGCGATCAGGCCCCAGCGCGTGGGCGAGCTCCTCAGCGCGTCAGGCGAGGGCCCCACGCGTCAGGCGGGCGATCAGGCCCTAGCGCGTGGGAGAGCTCCTCAGCGCGCTAGGAGAGGGCCCCACGCTTCAGGCGGGCGATCAGGCCCCAGCGCGTGGGCGAGCCCCTCAGTCCGCGCAGGGCGAGCACTGTAGGGCCCCACACTGTCAGGTGGGGCCCGCATGGAAGGAAGCGTTCCAAAAGGAGTCTTCTAGGCGAAGGCTCCCCTCTGCTGCGAAGGACAGGCGTATTCAATGCGACATTACGCGCGGATGGACCGAAGAAGAGATGATTACCGCCACAGTGACCTCTGCAGGTCTGATCAACTGTCACTGTGGCGCTACGGAATTGACCGGCAGAGAGAGCTTGCCATCATCAAGTTGGCCGCTCGCGTCAGAAGGAGTAAGCTGGGTCCCACTCTTTCTCTCACTGGCGTGTTCACACGAGTCAGAGACCACTTGCAAAGCATGCGTGGGCGGCGCCACTCGGCACAATAGCAGCACGTTTTCGTCTCTCCTGTCCCGTCCCTCATATCTTATCAGTGTACTGTACTGCCTACCCCCTCAGTTCTCTCCGCCAGTTCGAAGCTTGTATAAGAAGAGAAGAGAGAGAACAGGGAGGGGGGTTCGACATTCTGTAATCATTCCCACACAACCACAACCAGAAAAGAGCTAAGGCTCGGCAGGAGTAGGACTTTTACCCGCGAGAGGGTCCGAATCTAGGTAAACTCTGCGTGTCTCTCCTTGCCATGTTCGACGCTCGAATCGAACTGAACTCGGGCTGATCGGCTAGCAAGATAGAAATCTGATAAGGGTGTGATTCACCGTGGTTAAGTGAAGAACACGCCGTCAGTGGCGCGCCAGGTAGGGGGCGCTAGCATCGATTCAAGTTATTCGACCTCTCTTGAGGCGGCAATGGTGGATCAGCAGTCCGCGATGGACCAGGAAGCAGCCACCAGTGCCGCGGCCGCGGCGTCGGCTGCAGCAATGGCGGTGGATTAGCCGGGCGGCAGTCTCCCGCCTAGGGCCGGCGCCCTGGCGGAGGGCAGCCGTCCCAGTCTGGCTAGGCGAGCCTGGCCATGGAGGAGTGCTCTCCGGCACAGAACCTCTATGCGGCCAGGGCCCTACTGGACAACCCGCCAGTTCCGGTAACTTCGGACTCGGCGACGCCGTGGCTGGCCAGTTTGGCCCGCTACGTCGATGCCGCGGCGGCGGTAATGCAAGCTCCGGGAGGTGTTGGAACCGGCGTTTCCGCTTCCTCCCGGTCCTTTGTTTCTCCACGCCCTTCCCGCGGAACCCCTGGCGGGAGGGGGCGGGGCCAAGACGACAGAAGCCAGGCAACTCCTACGGGGTTCGACCGGGCAGGCGCGTAGGTGGGCCGAATCTCCGGGCCCACTTGGAGGACCGCCATCTAAGACATGAAGAAGATCTACGTGACAAGCTCCGCCGGCGGCACAACCGCGCCTCGGCCGGCTAGGAGGAGAGCTTCCGTGACGCCGCCTCGGCCGGCCGCGCCTTGGGACGACCTCCAGGAGCAGTTCATCGCCAATTTCCAAGGGACCTATGATAGGCCCGCGGGGAGATAGGAGATTGGACAGTTACACAGGCGCAAGAGCGAGACTCTTCGTGAGTTCATCAAGCGCTTTATTAAGAAGAAGAACGAGATCCGGGACATTTCGGAGCAATCAGTCATTGATGCCTTCTTCGCCGGGTGCAAATCCGAGGAGTTAATCAGGCAGATGACCCGGGACCCCCCGCGTAATCTCAAAGCCATGTTCACAATGGCAGATCAGGAGGCTGAAGCCGAGGAGGCCATCGCAAATCATCACGGAGGCAACGACGGAGGCCCCAAGAAGAAGCCTAACGACAAACAGGGCAAACCCAAGGACAAGAAGAGAAAGGGGGATGAGATGGTCGCCAACGTAGAGCACTACCGACCTAAACCCCCCAATGACAACGACTACAAAAAAGTGATGGATTCGGTATGTCCCTTCCACCCTCGAGGTAAACACTCTGCCAAAGACTGCCT
>SPJY01031878.1:1533770-1638123 GCA_005191435.1 Raddia distichophylla
ATGCTGGTGATCTCGATAAGAGAAGGTCTATTTCTGGCTATCTATTCTCTTTGTGTGGTTCTGCAGTGAGTTGGAAAGCTTCATTACAGTGTATGGTTGCTCTTTCTACTACTGAAGCAGCGTATGTTGCAGCTACTGAAGGTGTTAAAGAAGCTATTTGGTTGTAAGGTCTGGTTTCTGAACTTGGTTTTTCACAGCGTGTCAACACTGTTTATTGTGATAGCCATAGTGCTATTTGTTTGACCAAGAATGATATGTATCATGCCAAGACTAAGCACATTGATATCAAGTACCACTTTATCCGCGATGTTGTTGCTGAAGGCAAGATTGTTGTGGGAAAGATACATACTGATGAGAATCCTGCAGACATGCTTACAAAGTCATTATCTAATACCAAGTTCAAGCATTGTCTTGACTTGGTTGGTATTCGCGGAGCTTAATGCCCTTCGAAGATTTTGGGAGAACATTTTCATGGATTTAGAGTCAAGGGGAGATTTGTTAGGTTATGCCTCCAAATATTAGTTTTTACTAATTTGCCCTTGGGCATGCCTATATAAAGGCCCCCCTTGTACCCTGTACATCTTGCACCATTATAGTGATTGTTTTTCCCGTGGTTTTTTTCCTCTCCACCTTGGAGAGGTTTTTTCCACGTTAAATCCTGTGTTTGTGCCTCCTATTCCCAACACTGTCATTTCGGAAAGCCAAACATTCAAGGCTTCTCAAGCCTATTTCTTTTGTATATCTCGATGTCGATGAGACCGTGCCTAATGGCTACCACATTCACCAACACCAAGCTCTCGTGCATGCCATAGTAAGGGAAGAAGACGTTCCACTAGTGCTGAAGAGAGAGGAAGGGACCAAGGGTAGGAAGTCTCACCAAGGAAGAGGATCAAGGCAATGGAAAAGAAAGAGTGGGGTGATGGAAGGTGACGCCAGAGCTCTGCCGACATCAGGCAAACAACTGCAGCAGGAGGGATGGAGGAGCAACAAGAGCAAGGGGGGCACTCCTAAGAAGGGGTAGTGATGTGGTGAATGGGTGAGGTGCGTCTGATCACCGCACTCGTGGGCATGACAAGTAACGACGACAGGTGATCACAAAAAACCAGCCTTCTGGCGCAATTTTAAATTGTTGTATCATTTGTTCAAGAGTGTAATGCAAATTATTTTTGAAGTTGATGATGGAAATTAAGCTCTGAAAGGTAGAAGCCTAGATGGATATGGGTCAAGTAAATGTCAAGTCATGCCTGGCCCACGTCATGTATCCCATTTTTCTGACCTAGCCTAGACCTAACCCAACATGTCAATGCTCCGACCTGTCCCAGCACAAGAGAGGAGGTCAAACCTGGGCTTGGCCACTTCGATAGAGCGAATTCCATCCTTATCGTGTGCCGCGCTCCGCGACCACCGTTCGAACCGTATTGCCAGTTTGCCATGTCCTTGGGTCCGCGTCGCCGCACCATGGATCTTCCTGTCGCTGCGCCATCTGGCAGTCAAAGAGGCACCGTCGCGCCTCAAGAGGACAAAGAGGGCATCGCCGCACCGGGATCTCTACGTCTTCGTGCCATCGGGTGGACAACGAGACACAGTGGTGCCTCGGGAGGATGAAGAGGATGCCATCACGGTATCACACCATTGAGAAGACAAAGATGTGCCGCCACACTGTGGGTCACCATGTCACTGCACTGTCGGGGGGACGAAGAGGTGCCATTGCATTCCTATGGCCGGTACCTAAGAGTGGAAATGGAATGGATATTACCCTGACCGGCCGAATTGATCGGATAGTGATTTGGATAGTTTTATGAATATTTGACTTTTTTACGGATAAGGATATGAATATGAATAATTTGACGTGGATATGGATACGAATACGGAGCACTGAGTGTTCAGTAGATAAGGAATATCTGAGTTTTTGTTTGGATAATATCCGAATATAAAATATGGATATCATCTAAATGTATTTCTAAAATTTATAAAATGTATTTCTAGATTTTTTATTGACAATTTCCCAACTTTTATTTTTTTTACTATCGGGAGGATGAAGAGGTGTCATTGCATTCCTATGGCCGGTACCTAAGGGTGGAAATGGTATGGATATTACCTCGACCGGCCGAATTGGTCGGATAGTGATTTGGATAGTTTTATGAATATTTGACTTTTTATGGATAAGGATATGAATATGAATATATAATTTGACGTGGACATGGATACGGATACGGAGCACTGAGTATTCAGTAGATAAGGAATATCTGAGTTTTTGTTTGTATCAATATTCGACACATTCGTATTTGAATTTGTATCCAGTAAAAAAACGGATATGAATATGGATAGAATGATATCTGACCTTATCCAATCCGATTACATCCCTACCGGTACCTAGCCATACGAGGGGGGAGGATTTGGGGGAAAACCTAGGGAAGGGGGAAGAGATGGCACAAAAGAGTGAGGAAGACGACCGAAGTGAGTGAGTGAAAGAGAGAGGCCAAGATGGGTGGTAGTGGTTGGGTGAGTGAATAAGGTAATCAAGTGAGACTCACTCACTCGCAGGTCACAACGCAACACATACATATTGGGGTCGAGTCGGGTCGAGGCAGGGATTGGCTGAACCCAACCTGACTAGAACCAAGGGCCCAACCTAACCTCCACCCAACTATCGGATCAGGACCGATCCATATCTAGATCCCTACTAAAAGAGCTATTTGGCCTTAGGACCAAGAGTGAAAAACAAAATGCGGCAAATCCAGCTACTCCCATATTCTCAAACACGAAAAAATCCGGTTAAAACACACACAAAAAAGATCGCTACCACGTTTCTCAACACGCCATTTTTCCAAAAAAGAATAAAAAAAAAACGTCTTTGAACACACATTAATATCATCTTGACATGTTTTGTATCCATTATCCAACATCAACGACAGACAACAATTAAGTACGATTTGAGTATTGTCATGGATATCCATCAATCTACTTGGCACGTTCTGCAGTGGTATCTGCGCGCGCGCAGAGAGTAATGGCATCATTAGACAATGCTTAAGAGCAGAAGTAAGAAGAAACAAAGCAGAAATAAGAAGAAACAACCCAAATGGGATGGATGGATACAAAGGGCTGCAACTGTGGCAAGAGAGGCATCGTTGAAAAAAAACTCAAAAATGCCAAAGAGCACGCTCTGTTCATCAACAAGCTTATCGTAAGCCCTTGTTTAATACTGTAATCAACCAGATAGAATCCGTTTCGACAGTAGGATCAGCACGCCGTTGCCAACGTTGCATGCGTAAAACAGCAGAAAACAATCCTTTTTAACGCACGAGTTGCATGAAACAGCAGGCAACCATGCTTTTCAATACAAAAGATTACCTTTGACATCAGAATTCACGAGATCTCACTTTTCTACCTGCTGTGCTTGACATAGGCTAAGCTTTGGGCTATGAACAATCTCGGAGAAAAGATGCCATGTTACAATATCTATATGTGTAGTGCAACTATTATTTACTATGTTCAGGGGAAACTGTACTGTTTCTATTTGCTTGCAGAACTAATCAGGATGTCAGGTTTATGTGCACTACAAAAGGGGGAGGCCATTGACGATAGCAATCACAAATGTTTGAAGGTGCAACCAACAGTACTTTGCTATGATGGTAAAGCATAATCCTTCCACAGAGGGCAGTCACAGCACTCAAATTTTGCATACAGAAGTTGCATTATGCACGAAAATTTTCCTTTTTCCATACAGAAGTTACATTATGCACGAAAATTTTCTTTTTCAGGAGAGTCCAGTGTTTAGACGTTACTTTTACAAAGGCCGCAGGCGAGGGCTAAGCTTGACCAATGCTAGCCAGGTTCTCAAAGAGCCACTTTTTTTCCTTTTCTTGCTGAAAGCATCAACAAACAAATGAAATAAAAATGAATAGTCAAGGCTGTCATAAGGCGCACCTATATGGCACAAAAATCCTGGTATACAGTACTCGACCGGCAGCTCGAAAATTTGTTAGGGCTCTTGGCTGTTCACACGTTTCTGAAGTTCTAGCATTTCTTGGTGATTTGGATCCAAAGAGAGGGCAGCTCGACAATCACGAAGAGCACTTGGGACATTGCCAATATGCTCATGAAATGCTGCACGAAGATGCAATAGGTGGAGGTCAGCTTTGAATGCAATTGCTCTGGTGAGCTCTGCTATCGCCTCTTTCTCCTTGTGGCCATCCATCAGTACTGGGAATCAAAACCATCATGACATTTTAATCATTGACTTAAAATATAGAAAAGGACAAAAGAAACACACCGCTAAATCTTCTGTTCAATAATCATGTGGAAAATGTGTCATATAGATGCAAAGAATGAAAGAAAAGCAAAAATGGGCAAAGACCTAGATAATTAATCTCACATCCTGGATATATTTGGATAACTGATGACCAAGATAACATCCTACATAAACATTACCCCAAACCCCATAAATAAACATAAAGATGTGTACGTTTACACTCTCGAGTGTCAAGTCTCAACACAGGGCCTATTATTTTACCAGAATCTAATGGGTTCTAAATAAGTTCACTGGATAAGGCAGTGCCCTGGAACCTGGATGATTCCATGCACTAAAGAAAGTAGCTCAGGGTTCAAAAAGTTAAGCATGAATCTAAATATTCGTGCAGCCTGGAAAATCCTAGAGACGCCATAGAGAGCAGCAGTCCTATGAAATAATGAAACTCACTAAAGGCTCTGTTTGATTCACCTTAAATTAAAACTGAAAGCTATCGCTGGAAATTTGTTATTTTTATACAATCTATATGAAGAAACACTTCGTAGTCATTTTTTTGGGCGTTTCAGTGATTCTTCTCAAAGTCTAAAATATAATAATATATTTTTTAGCCCCTTCTCGTGGGCTCTTAACTTTTCAGCTTAAAAACTATCTCAAGAGTTTCAGCCCAATCAAACAGTGCCTAAAGCAATCTATGTTAACCGTTAAAATAACATGATGCAATCCACAACAATTTACAGCATTAGCTGCAGTCCAAAACAAAAGGTAACAATTAACTTGATGTCTAACAACATAAAAATAAGGTAGTTTACCAGGGCGAACAGTTGAATTCAATGAACCATGATTAATCAGTTATATTTCAAAGGAATATATGATAAATTCCCGGTATGATGTTTAAATACTAGTCATGTGTACATCAGAAATTCTAGGTAAGAAATATGGCATCCCAATTTCACAAAATAGCTAAAAACCAACTCTGAAAGAAAAGCCTAAGTAAGAAACAGTAGAAATTTAAGCTGACAAATATGGCGGCTACAAAATTATTTGTTCTATCCAACATAGTTTTGCATGACAGCATCTAACGTGTAATTCAGCAGTTTCCCATGCAGAGTCCAAGAAAAAAAAATAGGAAGTGGACTACATTACTGTTAAAATTTACAATATATTCTCAACTACCAAGACAATAAATATCATTTTGATCTAACCTGCTGCTCGATATCTGTATGGGTAAACTCGTAATGGATCCAACTGGGTCACAATTTGTAAATCTGTCATAGTTTGTTCTCGTTCACAATATTCCGAACGCTTCTCATAAGCTGAAGCATTGTTTTTAGCTTTCTCTATCAATTTTGTCATTTCGTCATATGCAGCTTCCCTGTCATTCCTCAGAAAATGAACACGAGCAAGACCTTGATGGGCCCGAGTGTGTCGAATCTTCAATGCGCTCGTATAGCAATCTGCTGCTGAGTCTAACTTCCCACAATCAACGTAGACACCACCAAGGTTATTCAAAGCCTGCAGGTATAATTATGCACCACAAGTGTTAATTGCCTGGCCTTACAAAAACAATTTGGGTCTGACACCAAGAACACATAAGAGTAAAATTGTGGATGTTTGTGCTGCTACAAACGATTGTACAGCATCCTGGACATTATGTCTTAACTTGTTACTTGCTAGATAATTGTCATTTGTCACTCATTGATGACATGAGCCATGAAGAATAGCCATTAGGCATGCATGTTCATAATTAATTTCTCATAACTTTTGTGTAATTCATGTTTTCAAAGATGAAGTTTATTCAAATTTTTTTTCAAGTATGTGTGCATAATGAACATGCATAAAACAGCGCCTGACCTGCATATACTACATTACAACGATGAAGCTTCACTATCAAGGATCAAGTTCTGGAGCAGTACTGCAATGAATGCAGGGTCCAGGAGGAACAATGTCATATATAATTAACCAAACTAGATAATCATATACTATAATCCCTTTTAAAACTCAAATCTCATTCCTCCTGGACTACTGCTAAACTGGCAAGCATGTTGCTACCTGCTTATTTTAACTCAATACCAATTATCAGCTTGTTTGGTCCACAAGAGAGCTGTTTACCAAATATGAGCCATGAGGGATACCAAAATAATTGTGTAAATCCAATCAATTAGCAGGAGTGAAACCATCGAGACTCGAATAATTTGTGTGCTGGTGTACAAAAGCACTAACCTGGCCTTTCCGAAGCCGATCTGAAGGGCACTTCAGTGCATCTTCAAGAAGTGATATAACGGTCGCACAATAAGAGGGATCAACACCTGAGTCAGCCAAAACGTAAGCTTTCAGAAAGAATGCCTCAAATGACCTTTGGATAGAAATAGATTCCTCTGCTTTTTGCAGGGCCTCCTCACAGTGCCCAGTGTCATACAAAAGCCACCCCTCGTATACCAGCCGTTCATGTTCAGTTGAGGCATGTTGCCGTGCCAATTGCAAACTGCGCATCGCTGCCTCAGGACAGTTCAACCTGGAAACCGCAATATTAAACACTACCTGTAGTTAGGTTGCAAATCATTTACCATAAGAGAATCAACTTAGAGATGTGCTACAGCACTAGTATAAGTTACCTAAGAAGCAGCAAAGATTGCCTGAAGTACAAAACACCTTTTGCTGCATCTGATTCAAGCATCCTGTAGATCACTGAAAGGGAGCCAATATCATCCACTGATGACCACCGCTCATAGAGTTGGAGCCAGCATTCAGCTGCATTCCACTGCTCAACATGGGCCCCCAGAAGAGTTCCTATTTTGAAAGCAGCTACGCGTCCTTCCAACATCCGGTACTCAGGAGAAAGAGTAAGAATTGCATGGACATCACAATGTGCAGATTTGTAGTCTTCAAGAGCCAAATATAGACAAATCCGAAGTTCCAGGCATTCTAGTGCTAGCTTGAAACCCAAGAGTCGGTTGATTTCCTCTAAAGCAAGCTTGGGGTCCTTCTTTCTCATTAAGGATGCAGCTCGATACATGTAAGGGTAAGTGAGAGTAGGATCCAGCTCGGTTGCTTTCTCAAGGTCTTCCAACTTACTATCGCCTTCAGAATACAATGATCTCTCCAGATACATCCACCCTAGTGGTACGCTTGATGTTATGACAGAACTGAGTTTTTCATAAGCTAAAACCTTTTTTCCCTTTATGCCAGAAATTCTAGCAAGACCAGCAATGGAATACACATGACCAGCAAAGAAGGCAACCTCAAATTGTTGTTCAGCTTCGTCATACTCGTTTCTGAGAAGTCTAATACATCCAAGCTGATGAAAAGCTATTTGTTTCTGTGTAGGGGTAACTGCCAACTGAACTAGCTTCTCTGACAAGCATACAGTTGTCTCGGTCCTCGGATCAATGTTCATTGAAACTTCACTAAGCAAGCAGTACAACAAAAAGGAGGCATGTCCAACCATGATGAGTTGTTGCTGTTCAGTTGCACTCAAGAAGAGACTAACTACTAACTCATCAGTCAGACAATCTGGTAGGTCCTGTAAAAGCATTTGCAAGCAAGAAGCAGCTAGAACTGGCGCATTTTCTTCAAACGCCAATGACATGAGCTCAACAGAATCCTGTCTCGATGAAACAAACGAGGACAGTTTCCTATCACAGGCATCTTTTAGCTTGTCGCAACAAAATGTATTAGCAAACACCAGGATCTCCAACAAGATTTCCAAAGGCAAAGCTTCTAAGCTATATGTACAACTAAACTTAGAAACAGCCCTCATGGCCTCCAATGAAATACCGTTCTTTGACAAATCAACAAGCTCAATCTGTGACTCAGTGAATGGTCCATTTAGCATGGAGCAAAATGGGATTGATAACGAAGCAATCTTACACCTATCACATGTCACTCGCCCATCCCTTATTTGGAAAGTTACCATCGAAGAAGCATGTGATGACGAGACCATGTCACCTGAACCAACTATCTCAAAATTCCCTGTAGGCATTTCAGAAGCAACATCAAGTGGCCCAAACTCATGGCAGCACTTCCTACATGATGCAAGAACATCAGATATGATCTCCTCGCCCCGCTTCGCATACCGCAACCATGCCCCAAATATGACTTTGTCATGCACAGTGCCCGCGCAGCGCCATGCAGAATGAAGGCTCCTCTGTCGCAATTTCGCCTCCCCAAGGCCCCGAAACACCTGGGACTGGATCAAATACAGCCCTGGCCGCTCACTTGGCACGCATTGCTCAAGCTCCTCATGGATCCTAGAAAGAACCTCCAGATAGTCCAAGGGTTTATACAGCGGTACTACAGGTGGCTCAGCAATCTTTATGAGTGACTCGCTGCACATGGCAAAGAATTGAAAGCAATCAGGAAATGTAGCACAGTAGCATCACACCGAATTGAGCTGAAGATGGAGAGAGAGGATTACATGGAGGAAGGCGAGTAGGATGACTTGGGCAGCTTCCCCCGCTCCACCTGCAGCCAAGACTGCGGGTTGAAGCCATGGAAGTGCTGCTCATCGCATGGCGACTCCGACAGGAAGCTGCTCCTCATAGAGCACAGGAACGAGAACACCTCCCAAATCTCCACACTCTCAGATTGTGCACAAATCCAGGGTACAAATCACACACCAATACTACTACTACTACTACTACTACTACAACAGCAACTACCGCCACCACCACACCTACGAATCAGAACCTATACTACTCCTAGATATTTGTGCAAGGCGACGCCAAGAAGATTGGAATTCGATACCAGGCCGCCTTTTTCCAGCTCCACCCGACCACCAACCGATCCCAACCACGACAGCTCGAACAAATCCGAAGGAACGGGCGAAATGCCCCGCGGAATCGCGCGGAAACCACCCCCTCCGGGCCAAATCTTGGGCGGAAAAATCCAACCTTTTCCACCGCGCCCGCCGGGCGCCGCTCGCCGGATCAAATCCGACGGATCAAAAAAGCGGCCAGGCAACAGCACGGCAATGGCAGGGCGGCGGCGCAGGGGCGCGACGCGCGAGCACCGCCGCGCAGCGCGCTGCGGGTGAGCTCGGATTGGATCCCTCCCCGCGAAAGGCAGCTTCTTGGGGAGCACGGGGAGAGGAGAGGAAGGAGAAGCAGAGAGGGGGAGAGGAGATGAGAGGATTTTTTTTTCCCCCTTCTTTGTAATGGTAGTGGATGTGAAGAGGAATAAATAAACAAAGTATGGGCTAAGGATGGAGGGGCTTTAGCTAGCCTGTGGAGAAAAAAATAGTATTTATTTTTATAGGATGTGTCTTTTTCTTTTTGAAAAAATACAGTGTTGCTGGATTGCACATGAGCCCCATGTAGGCAGAGGCAGTCCCTACTTTCCTATACTATTTTCAAGAAGAAAGAGGGATGCACTCATGTTTTAAAAAAATTATGATTGTGTTTAATAAAAAAAAGTTTATGTTACCATACTGTATTTTTACAGAGAAGAATACATACAATTTTATATGATTTCTGTTAGGACATGTTTCTGGTGATTTTTTATATTTTGTTCAAATATTCCAATTGTGTCTCCGCTGTGTCATTTTTTACATAAAAAAATTAAATCAGCGGAAGTGAAATTTCGAGCGTGCGTAGCTTAGATTGTTTAGATCTAGAAAATTTGGGTGGCAACTTTTTTTAGGTAAAAACTAGGTTAGATTTGGTTTTTCTTTCCTTGGCTTTCTGCCAACTTCGTGCGTGTATAGGCCAGTTTTGTGAATCTAGCTGTGCAGAGGCAACCGCAGTAACCACTTGAGAACGGTACATGTTTTATCGCATTGATTCCACGAAAAAAATCAATGTGTACCATGGAGCATAGAACAACTAGTCGGATATGTACGGTGGAAGAGACAGTTGTCATCTAAAACATAATCTATGTGACATTAAAAACACATATAGATTGCATGCTTTTTCTCACATGAAAATTTTTATTTCTTATGTAGAGTCGAGCTCTGTATTGGAGATGCCCTAAATTTCTATTATGCTATCTTCTCCGTATTATCATACATCATAAAAAAAAACCCTATAAATAGTTTGGAAACACAAAAAACAAAGCTTAGAAACCACCGTTTCTTCTATAATTTTTAGGTGCCATGACACCTATAAAAATGATGTTTAGAAATCTTGCATTGCAACCGCCCTTATAGCCTTATGATGGTATTTGAATTCTCCTCTATTTAAATCCTAGTCATGTGGCTAGTAAGAGCATGGCCAGCAAAGCCGGTATCATGCGGCCTGCATCACCGGCTAAATACTCCCGCCATGCGGCCCGCCCATCCGCCCTCGTGCGTTTTGAATTTTTTCTCACCCGTCAGGTCACACTGATGCCGGTCGTGTTGATCCGGTAGCTCCCGCTCATGCTCTAACCACGTATGTTTGTAGTCTATGCCTATTTCTTACGGCATCTCCAATGATACCAAATCAACTAGTTATAAGGAATCCATCTTATCTTTTTACTTATGTGGAGGAGAGAAAGTGAAGCGAGAGATAGAAAGTAGATCTTAGTTAAGAGTCGGTCTAGCAGATTAAGAGATGCATGCACCATATTAATTTTTAAAGACAATGCTACAGCCAATCCACTAAGTAGGTTGTCTATATGCTATCTATAGACGACGTGAAGCTTCCTTATAACTAGCGATTGATTCTACCATTGGAGATCCCTTAAACATAACTATAATTTTGAAATACGTAAATACCCTGTGTCAGTGACTATGGGCGTGAACTTAAGAGTGGCGCCCATAAATAAAAGGTAATTGAGGTACGACATTGTTTTTTTCTTCTATATACACCCTCTTTAATTTGTGGCCGGATTTGGTTTGGTTGAGCCAAAAGTTAAGTGTCTTAAAATTATTTTAAATATTTAAGATTTTAAATAAAACCTATAAAACCCCCCAAAAAATATTACAAAACGTTACACTGAAACAAAAATGATAAACTTTTACTCAACCGAATAGAGAAAAAAAAAACAAACCAAATCCCTCTAGCTAAAACATAAAGCCGAAACAGCGAACCAAAGATGGCTTTATCCTCTCCTCCTACGCGCTCAACTTCTAAGACTATAATCCACCGCTGCTTTTCATGGCAAATAATTCGTGGCCAAATGGTTTGTCCTTTTTCTTTTTACTGTGCTTAAGAGTACGTTGGTAGCAGCGTCGGGATTTATCATTTATGGGGTCACGAGGTGCGCACCAAGCAGAGACCGATCGGTTGGCCTCATCAAATCAAAAGTACAACTAACAAAGTCGGTCCCGGTCGTTGAGCTCCATAATTAATGGTAGCTAGGATATGTATGGTACCCCAGCCTTGCTCCTCGCTCGCGGTTTCGAAAAGGATTGGTACTCTGCCAAAAGTTTCAAATTTTTCCATGGTGCTATACAAATCAGAAGGCATTGATGAAAAATTAATGAACAAACAGAAACATTGTCATTTCGTTAATTAAAGAAGATACTAAAAGAAACCTATGAAAACAAACTATTCGACGGGATGGTTACAGACGACTACTATGCACATAAGAAGCTTGCTTGTAGAAAACATCTTTTGGCCAAGGCCAAGGCGCGTGGTCTTCTTTGATTGAAGCCACACTTTGTCCACCGATTGGCAGGCCTATTGAAATAGACCCATTCCTCTCCTTCCAAATATGCCAAAACATCGAAATAATGAAACCATTGAAGTTGTGCCTTTGTGTGTTGGGTCCTTTGGCCGATTGTTTCACTTCAAGGAGGAGAAACAGGCGAGGAAATGCTTAGGTTGGCAAGGAGCGCAAACCACACTTGGGTGGAGAAAGGGTGCATGCCGTGTTGTAAGACCATCCCTTATGAGCTAGAACATCATCCGTATTATATTTTTTTTGGTGGCAGTGCGCCTGAACAAAGAATCGACACTTATATAGTGTTTATTATTGTGCTTGAGTATTGCTCGTAATGTATTGCCCCTATGATTTGATTAGACTCGGCTTAAATTTAGGTTATAAATTATGGTGGAAATTTATTTTTCATAAGCCACTCGTGTGACATTTGTTGGCACATAAATCAAAAGAGCATATTTCTTCCCCAATCTTTCTATGAATAAATCCTACTAACATCTTCTCGTTTTTGTAAAAACCACCAAACAAAGCTTATGATTTTTTAGATTATAAATCCCACGCTTGGATTAGAGGTGCATAGAGCAGCACTGCATGTTTCGTGTTCTTTCAACCATCGTTCGATATTTACGCACACCCCTAAAATACGCCCTCTCATATTCCTAAAGCAATTGTATATGAAAGCATTAAGCCATTTTGCTACGGTCGAGCGCGTGCGCTGCGCACGTCGACGCTGCAATGCACAGTTGGAAGCTGCCACGGCCATGGAGGGCACACAAAAAAGCAGCTGTTTTTCGCTGCTCGATGTGAGCTGCCCCGTAGCTGCCGGCTACAGCCCGACCGACCTCACAAGCTCCGCCCCGTGTGCCTCGTAATTGCCTTTATATAGATACTTTCATTTTCATCGATGGCTTACAGGATCCGATAGTTGCTGGTTACTGACATGTTATCTATATATAGTATGTACTCCCTCTGTCCTACAAAGAGTGCATTTTTAGTGTTAAAAAATTATTTCACAAAGAGTGCATGTTTAGACGTGGGGCCCAACAAAGAAGAGGCAGCCCATTAACTCCCCCACTCCCATGATCCCATCTCTCTCTATATCCGTTCCCCACCAAAAAAATGCATGCACATTTAATTATTTTCGAAACCAAAGCAGCAGCACGCTTGTGCATGTAATTAATTAGGGACAGATTAGTCATTTGCCTTTCACACTAATCTGTCTGAGAAAAACAGAAATGCATTCTTGTAGGACAGAGGGAGTAGACAGCATCTTTAATGGACTAACTATAACATTGTCTATAAAATTGAATATGTGCCCACATGTAATAGATAGTAAATGCATTAAAATCAGCTATAGACTAGCCGTAAGTTAGTAGCTAGTACACTCTCATTCTCTCCTGCACATAGCCAAAAAGCTGAGTTGGAATCCTTATAACTAGTTGGCATGGCACCATTAGAGATGCTATTAGGGCAAGTACTTGCCATGTCATCTAGACATGGCTTTAGAGTCGTTTAATAGTTGTATGAAGTTTAAAAACTGTGATGATCAGGAGGTTTAAATCTAAAACAAAAATTTAAAAATAAAAACAAACAATGGATAATTAAAACTTACAAAATAAAATTTTTATTTTTTAAAATTTATACGACAAGTGTGGTCTAGTTTTGTTTAAAAAAAAATCAGGAACCTATTTTTAAAATCAGTTCGGTAATTAGAGATCCTAATCAAAAGATATAGCAAAAATGAATTAGAAAATAGCATGGAAGTGGGTGTCTGCATGCATGCGGAAAATCTGGAGAAGCAGCAAACCAATCACGCACAGGAGACGCTCTAAAATCTAGCGGTAGCGTTGTCGTCTCGCCGGGCGACGGCTCCCTTTTCTCACCATTTTCTCTCTCATTCATGTCAGCAAAAGAATGAGATGGCACCTCTTATAGACAGATGAAGTGGAGCATTGTACTTGCCATTAGAATATGTCCAACGGCCCCCTCTATAATACCGTAGTAGATATGGAGAGGCCGCCAAAGCGAATAAATATTTTAAAGAGTAATGTAAGTCGTGAAGGAATATTAGAGACATAAATAGAGATGTAGAGGGCTTGTTGGCGATGATTTCATATCAGTGTTCACCTAGTCGCTAGTCGCTAGTCAGTCGGTTACCTAGTGATTAGCGACTAGGCCGATTAGTCAGCGACTAGTCGGAGATTAGTCGGAGACTCCAATATGACCAGCAAACTAGAGGAAGTAGCGGACCAGCGGACTCCAATATCACACATGACTACATGAGGAAGTAGGGGAGTTGGGAAACCAGAGGACTAGAGGAGTGAGGACTAGAGAGACAGCTGGAGACAGGAGCTGGTCACCGTTGATGTCGCTGGAGGGCGGCGGATGGAGGCATCGTCGCTGGAGGGCGGCCGAGGGAGGCGATGGCGCTAGAGGACGACCGAGGGAGGCGATGGCGCTGGAGGGCGACGGATGGAGGCGTCGTCGCTGGAGGGCGGCCGAGGGAGGCGATGGCGCTGGAGGGCGGCCGAGGGAGGCGATGGCGCTGGAGGATGGAAGAGGGAGGCGGCGTGGCTTGAGGGAGGCACGGTGAGGGAGCACGGCCACCAGTTGCTGCCTAACCCTAGTTTGGTCCACAGTGTATATGTATTAGACTTGGTGTACTAGTAACTAGTGTGTGACTGTGTACTTTCATTATCCTAGTCGACCCGACTAACTGACTAGGCGCTGACTTGGACCGACCGACTAGCACCGACTAGTCTGATTTTGACCGACTCTGACCGACTAGTCGGTCTGACCGACTAATCCACCGATCAGGCCCTGATCAGTGCGGATTGCCGCCGACTAGCGACTAGTCGCCGACTAGTCGTGCTAGTCGGCCGACTAGGCGAACACTGTTTCAGATATTTACTAAGTTTCTAGAAATCAATTTACTCACCGCTGAAAAACACTATCGCTGCGGTTTGGAACCGTTGTCATCGGAACCATCACCGATAGAAGTGCTACCACTGATGGTTTTAGATGAGAATCACTAGTGAAGAGGAATGTTTGAAAGCCCGGTTTTCACCAAAGTGATGAGGACTATCACTGACGGTTACATGTGAATCGCTAGTGACGAGGGATGTTTAAAACGCCGTATTCAACGCTAGTGATGAGAGGTGTTTTAAAAAATGAGGTTTTGGACGTAAAAAAATGATTTAAAAGTTAATTTAAAACCCCACAAGTGACCGTGTAAGCACCCGCAGTACACTTTTTACAAACTCACATAAAATAAGTGAAAGAATTTTAAAGAGAGATAAATTTGTAAAAAAAAGATATCAATATTAACTGCAACGTGCATAGCTTTACTATCAAGTTCATTCGAGCTCATGGAATCATATGTACATAGGTACCTATGGTAAGAGCAATGTCTCACCCTGATTAAACTATCTAAATTAGGTGGCTAACTTTCCTTTCCCACTAAAATTGTAATAATTTAAGTTGTTACTCCCTTCAGCCACAAATATTTAACGCTTTTGACTTTGCACAGTCTCCAAAGCATAACTTTGACCATTGATTACCATGATAGTTTATTTAAAAATCATTAAAGCCCTTTTTGGAAACAAATCCACACATACCATTTTTGTGTAGCCAATCTTCATATTTTAAAAGATATTCATGCCTCAAGTTTTAAAACTTTGAACATCAGGCATCTCAAACGTCAAATATTTGTGACCGAATGGAGTATTCAATACAAACTATAGCCAAGCTCTCAATATTTATACAAGAATCTATATCTCTCCCTAAGAACATATCAATGGCCCCTCTATGTGTTCCTATAAATCCATCTACTTATTTTTCCTCCTTTTTATTTTGGACATATTCTTCAAACATGGCATAAGAGGTCGAGTATGATTATAGATCTGTAAAGCACTAAATTATAAAATGGTTTAGACAAAGGGTTAAAAGAACAAAATTACGCTCGCGATGTCACGCACTACGCTGATATGCGGCCTGCGCGCTGCGCGGCGCGGCTGTGTTCGTTTGCCTACCAATTCGGAGGCCCAACATGATACTCTACGATGTGGGCTCAAAGGCCTCAAGCCTCAAAGAGTAAAGTATCGGCCATATACCATAGGAAGAAGTCCAAATTGTCTCCCTCAACTATTGAAAAAGTTCATTTTTCCTCCCTCTGTGTTAAATGGGTGAGATCTGACCGTCCAATCTTGCATCGAACGGCCACAAATGAGTTGAGGAGGAAAAATGAACTTCTGCAATAGTTAAGGGAGGTAAATTGGACTTTTTCAAGAAGTCCACATTACCATATACATTGGCCCCCAGTTTCCCTGGCCCAGGAACGGCCCTGCACCCGATCGAGCGATCTCCCACTTCTCTGGTTCTATTTCCCATTTGAACTATTTTTTTAAAGAAAATTAACTATGAACGCTTGGTTCGTGGATAATCATTTTCTTAATATATGTATGGCCCAAAATATAGATCGCACCTTTTGTAATTGGGCCCGTCCGATTCACGGTAAGAACTGTTGTTAGCCCTGGTTCGTACACGGGAGCTGGCTAAGCGGGCCGGGCCGGCCCGATTAAAACCTCTCCATGAAAATCGATGCCCAGAATCACCGCCGGGCCCACGGCCACCTTCTCCATCGATTTATTAAATCCAAAATTTGAAAAACTGCTCCAGAAAATCCGAACCTATTACTGCCACACAAGGGAAAACCGTCCACCAACCACCGACGGGTGGGCTCAACAATTCCTTTGACCCACCTGTCAGATAGTGCAGTTAGTAAATCGTTTCACGACGCCTGAATAAAAATCCAAATTTTCGAAACCATCACCACACCCTTCTTGCTACCACACGTTTAGCCCTTCCTTACACAGAAACGTAGGCCCCACAGTTTTATTGACCCACCTGTCATCGAGGTGTAAAACATCAGGACGCGTACAACCCTCCCCGTCAGGCGTCAGCAAAACCTGCCGCCGGCTGACACGTGGGCCCTACAAGTAATTCATTTATTTTTTTTACGACTATAAGTAAAGCATTCTCGTCGTCGTCGTTGTCTTCTCGAATCTCGACTTCTGGTTAGTTCGTCTCGCCGTTGCCTCGTACTCCCGCCCACCCGTACGCGGAAATCCAACTCTAACCGAAGCGAGGAGAGGGAGTCGTCGTCGTCGCCGGCGCCGGCGGCGAGCGGAGGGAGGCGAAATGATGGGGTACCAGAAGGGCGGAGACCTCGAGGCGGGGACCTCGGGCGCGCGGGCGCTGTACCCCGGGATGACGGAGAGCCCGGAGCTGCGTTGGGCGCTCATCCGCAAGATCTACATCATCCTCTCCCTGCAGCTCCTCCTCACCGCCGCCGTCGCCGCCGTCGTCGTCAAGGTCCGCGCCATCTCCCACTTCTTCGTCTCCACCAACGCCGGACTCGGGCTCTACATCTTCCTCATCATCCTCCCCTTCATCGGTGAGTCCCCTAGCCAATCACTTGACTGATTTTTATTCCCTATTTTCCGTTAGGATTGGTTGGGGAAAATGGGGTTTCGGGGGGTTTTCTGTGAAGAATTTTGCGGAATATATTCTGCTCTGGCGCGTTTCTGACGAGTACATTTGGAATCGGATGCCAAACTGACAAATTTGCTGTGAATTTTTTGCCGAATGGACGAACCGTTCGACGGATTTTCTTCTCTTTTGAATTTTATAGTTCGGATCTGTGGGGGATGCTAGGGCTTCGAGGGACGTTTGTGTGAAGGAAAAATTGCGAAATATGTTGGAGGGAAGTTTCTGTGAAGAAATTCGGGGAGTATATTCTGCTCTGGTGCGTTTCTCACGATTTACATTTGGAATCGGATACTAAATTGACGGAATCGTTGTGAAATTGCCGCAGAATCGACCAATCATTCAACGGATTTGATTTCCTCCCCATTTTTTAGCGGATTTGATTTTCTTCTCATTCTCTGGTGAAGAAATTTGCGGAGTATGCTCTGTTGCGTTGCTCACGAGTTACATTCGGAATCGCAGGCTGAACTGACGAATTTGCTGTGGATTTTTCACCGAATCAACGAATCATTCAAACGGATTTGTTTCTCTTTTGAATTTTATCGATCTGATCGGCGGGGCGGGGGGGATGGTAGGGTTTCGAGGGTATGCTTGGGTGAAGAAATTTGCGAAATATATTTGAGGGAACGTTTCTGTTGAAGAAATTTGCGAAATATATTCTGCTCTGATGCCGAGTTACATTTGGAATCTGATGCCGAATTGACGAGATCGCCGTGAAATTGTTGTCGAATCGGCCAATGAATAAACTGATTTATTCCTTCTCGTTTTCTGGAAACGTATTTGATTTTTCTTCTCATTTGCCGATGAAGAAATTTGCGGGGATATATTCTGCTCTGGTGCGTTTGCTCACGAGTTACATTTGGGGATGCCGAATTGACGAATTCTGTGTGAAAATGGTCGTGAAAATGGTTGCGATTTGAATACGTGATTTGCGGGGGTCGTTTGTGGAAGGAGGAGAGAGAGAGAGAGAGAGAGAGAGAGAGGAGCTTTGCGTGCTCCCGTGCGTGCACGTATGGATCACGTTGCGTCCTGCCAAAGGAATGGCCAATGGGTGGGTTCTTACTGGGTTCCCACATCGCGTTTACGTTTTGCAGGGACGCCCTCATGGGACGTGCTAATCTTGTGCTTGGAATGGATTGGAATTTTTTATGTGTTCGTCTGAGTTGTGAATGCTAACACTGAAGAACCTGCTTGTTTGTTTTGATGTGCAGTGCTGTGCCCGCTGTACTACTACCAGCAGAAGCACCCCGTCAACCTGCTGCTGCTCGGCCTCTTCACCGTTGCCATCAGCTTCTCTGTCGGCATGACATGTGCCTTCACCAGCGGTAACCGTACTGTTTCATGCTCATTGTTTTGTTCGCTCTTACTACTGGCAGAACCCATGGTTACGTTGTGTGCCTAGTAATATTAATTAGAAAAATGTGAAATATATATGTAACTATGTCAATTTTATTCAGTTTATTGCGTTGGTTACAATGTGAAATATCAATGTGACTTGTCAATGTATACAGTTTGTTGTGGTTGTTGCAATACGAGTAGCTGCTAGGGAGCTTCCTAGTGTTAGTCCAGAACTCTAATGTTTTTTGTATCACCTAGATTCTGAAATTCAAGTAATATGCCATGTCCGTGCTAATTTTGCGAAACATATCCTTATGATTTCAATGACATTGCGAGGCAGCCCATGTGATTATACTAGCTGCTGTATTTTGCCCACTCTGTACGTGGGGGCCAAGTTGTAGCTATTGGTGACTTTAGATATGCTTGTCTGAGTCATAAGCTTTTGGAATATCACCCTCTTGTGTGATTGCTTATCTTTTATCTTGTTCTCCGTGACAGTATGGCATCTCCTTGCTTGATAAGTTTTTTTTGGTGCTGACCTTTCTGCCTTATTGTATAGTTGGCGCTTGACCAAGCATGCACAGCTTGTTCTATTTTAAAGTTGCAAATTAATGAGCCATAACTCATGCTCCTCATAGAACATTGGTTTAACTTTGAAACTTTCAAAGTTATTTACGATTTGTTACTACCACTGTAATTTTTTTTGGCATACATTTTGTTGTGATAGTATCATTTTGAATCTGATGGTCTGATAGGTAGTTTTTGGTACAAGAATAAGAAATCACTTGGACATAGTTTGTTAGGTTTATTGTTTAGGTTGTAGGTTTAGCTCAAACCTGATAATAAAAAAGGATTTTCACATGATATCAGGCTATTATGGCAAAAATAGATGTTTAAAGAGCAATGTAAAAACCACTATCAATATGCTGGGCTAATCCCGTGATTTAATGATTGAATATGGATGTCTGTTGTTGTCGACATTTTGGACAAATCTTTGTTGTCAGGCAGTCTGTGATCTGTCTGTCATGTGGGTTGGCATGAGCACCAGCATAATAATGCAATATTGCTGTATCGTGGTATCTTTTTTGAATATGTAAATGCACCTGGAAAGGTGGTTTATAATTAGGTTGTTTAGACTTTAATGACGCACTGCCTTTTGCTTCCAAATTGCGACGTGCACAAGCATTAGTGGGTGATGAGGTGATCAAATTTACATAAAAGTTGCTTTTCATAAAGAGATGCATAGCATGAATCAGATGTAGGAAATATTACATGCCGTAGTAATAAAGCAGGAACAAACCAACCAAAGTTGAGCCAAGTAAGGACTCAAACCAAGGTAGTGCGGTTGTACACTAGTGATGCATGGCTTGATAAGAGAAAAAAGAATTTATAGTTCTTGTGGTAGCTAATTTTGGTTACTCTTGTAATTATATCCTCTCTGTGCTCTGTTCTTTACCATGGTGTTGCATTTTTATATAGACGAGACAATCACTAAGATAATCTGCTTTGTGAACAGGCAAAGTCATCTTGGAGTCTGCAATTCTTACATCAGCTGTGGTGGTTGGCTTGACTGCTTACACTTTCTGGGCTGCGAAGAGGGGTCATGACTTCAGCTTCCTTGGTCCTTTCCTGTTCGCTTCCCTCATAGTGCTGCTTGTGTTTGCCATCATTCAGGTCATGCTACTTCCATTTGTTCCTCTGTGATTGAAACTTTTGCATAATCTTTCATATATTTGATAAATAACTTTCATACTGATGGTGGCATTTCAATGCAGATCCTATTCCCACTTGGCAAGATCTCTCATATGATATATGGTGGATTGGCTTCGCTCATCTTTAGTGGCTACATTGTTTACGACACAGACAACATCATCAAGCGCTACTCATACGATGAGTACATCTGGGCAGCAGTCTCGCTCTACCTCGACGTCATCAACCTCTTCCTGGCCCTGATGACCCTGTTCAGGGCAGCTGACTAAGCGCTCCCACCTCCTGCCTACCACCCTTGCCGCATTGTGAATGCCTCGTAATCTGTCAATGCTTTCGTGGATTAACGTTTCATGGGTTCTCAACTCGAAGAATTTGTATAGATGTTGCTAGTATGTTTTTTTTTTAATCATGCTGAGTCGAGTGGGTCTTCACTTAGGAAACACAAGAAATCATATTCGTACTCGAACCAATGGATGTAAGGTTGGATTTGGTTGCCTGACACATTGTGGATGGATGGTCTAACTATTTACTGCCATTGCTTAATGGTCTTCTTGTTTGCGGAAAATCTGCATCAAGCAGAGAGAGCGCCTTTCGTGGCTTTGGTTAGGTGATGCCAATACTAAATTCTTTCACCTAAGGGTGTTCAATAGGAAGAAAAAGAACTTCATTTACTCCTTAGTCACCTCTTCCTGAAACCGCTATTGAGCACGACCAGATGGAGCAGGAGTGCTCCCGCTTCTTTGGGGACCATTTGGCGTGGGAAAGATTAGTCCAACCACGGCATGATCTACTGGAGCTTGAAGACCCTTTCACGGAGGAGGAGATCAGCTCGACCATCAGGTCAATACCTATAGACAAAAGCGCCTGGTCCGGATGGGTTCAACGGCACCTTTTATTGTGTGTGTCGCCATATCATCAAAGACGACTTGATTGCGGCGGCGACGTGGTTTGCGTATGGCCACTCAACACACTTCTCTCTGCTCAACTCAGCCAATATCATTTTGATTCCTAAGAAACGGGATGCGAAGAATCTAGCGGATTACAGGCCCATTAGCCTCATCCACAGCGTCGGCAAAATTTTCTCCAAGCTGCTCGCCAATAGACTGGCGGTTAAGCTCGATCACCTCGTGGCCCCGGTTCAAAGCTCCTTCGTAAAGAAGATATGTATACAGGACACCCCTTCGTACCCAGGCTAACATCCTAAAACTCCAACGACAGAATAGCCCGACGTTTTTTCTCAAGCTGGATTTTGCAAAGGCCTTTGACTCGGTCCAATGGAGCTACCTCCTTGAGCTGCTCCAGGCTAAGGGATTTGGAGCCCGTTGGAGGGATTGGATCACCACTCTACTCGGTTCGTCTTCATCATCGGTTATTCTCAATGGGATCAGGGGTCCGGGCTTCATCCACGAAAGGGGACTTCGACAAGGCGACCCTCTCTCCCCCATGCTCTTTATCCTGGCCATGGACCCGCTCCACAAGCTTTTTGACCTGGCGGATGAGAGTAACATCCTTGCACCTGTGGGGAACCCCCCAATTTGAGAGCGTATCTCCCTCTTTGCAGACGATGCGGCCATCTTCATTAAACCTAACAAGCAGAACCTTGACTCCACCCTCACTTTGTTGGACAGCTTCGCGGTAGCCTCCGGCATCACCTTGAACAAATCCAAATGTTCGGTCTATCCAATCCGCACCGATGGGGTCGACTTGGAAGCCACCCTCAACTCCTTTGATGGCCTTAGAGGCTCGTTCCCTTGCACCTACCTTGGGCTGCCTTTACGTCTCCGTAAGCTTCGCGGGATACACTTCATGCCCCTTTTGGAAAAGATCGGAGGCCGGCTTGCCCCTTGGCGGCGCAAGTTCTTTTCCAAGGCTGGTTGTTTAGTTCTTGTTCAAGCTGTCCTCTTGGCCATCCCGACCTACCTGATGGCCTCCATTCCCCTTCCCAAGTGGTTCATCAATAGGATTGACCAACTCAAACGGGTTTTTCTTTGGACCGGTAGTCAACACTCAAACGGAGGTCAATGCCTGGTGAATTGGAAGGTGGTCTGCAGACCCAAAAACCTCGGGGATTGGGTATTCCGGACTTACACTGCTTTGGTCGTGCTCTACGTCTCCGATGGCTTTGGAAAAATTGGAGATCTGTGAGCTCTCAAAGCGCCACCGACGCCATCAACTTCAACGTGGCAGATATTGCCCTTTTCAGAGCGTCCACTCAGGTTGTGGTCGGCAATGGAGAGCACTTTCGTTTCTGGGAAGACGTCTGGCTAGATGGCCTTTCGCCCAAGGAGGTCGCCCCCCTCCTATTGCCACTGCCACACATAAAAATCGATCACTCCGGGACGGCCTACAAAATCATTATTGGATGCAGTCGTTGGCACAATTGACCACTGAGGAGCAGCTTCTTCAATATATCACACTTTGAGGGAAAATAAACCAGGCCACACCCCTTTCAAATCACCCGGACGAGTTACATTGGAAACTCACGCCACATGGATCCATCACGACCAACTCGGCTTATCAGATCTAGTTTGCTGGCGCTACGCCATCGGCATGGGCGGGCTTTGTCTGGAAGGCCCACGCGGAACCCAAGTGCAAGTTCTTTGCGTGGACCCTTGCCCAAGGAGGGCTCAACACGGCAGATGTTCTCGCCAGAAAGGGGTGGCCAAACCAACAATTATGTTGTTTGTGTAACCTGATGTCGGAAACCCAAGATCATCTCTTCAAGCATTTGCGCCTATGCTATTGAGGTTTGGAGCAACATCTTTGGGCCGCCCTCGACCCCGACGGCCCCCCTTTGGGTTTGGTGGGAACGCATGAGTTCTGGATTCTCTCCTGCCTTGCGTTAGGAGCTAAATGGCAAGATGATTTACACCCTCTAGAATATTTGGAAGGAACGCAACCGATGAATCTTCAATCAAACCTCCCAATCGCCGATGCTCACGTCAAGGGACGCGACCGATGGCTATCAGTTGTGGCGTTCAACGCCGGTCGATCCTGACTAGTGGTCAGCTAGGGTTGTGACCCCTCTTGTAAATACGACTCTGTTTTATCCTTTATCTATTAATGGAGCGTGGAACTCCCACCTTTTTTGTTCAAAAAAAAAATGGTCTTCTTGTTTGGTGTTTCTTTCTGATACAATTTATCCCTCCTACATCTTTATCAACTTGGCATGGCACATACAGGTTAAGACGCTTGCAATTATATACGAGTGAAAATGGAACAGATTCTGCCTGCTGCGATCTGCAAAGGCAAGGGATGAAGATCTCGTCATGAAACACACGTTTCCCCCATGAAAGAGTCGTACGTTTTCCCCGTGAAAGCAATCGTTTGTGCATGCACTGTTGACTCTGGGCGAAGGAAAACTATCGTTATACAAGGATTATTAGGGCGATGAACCTCGGCGAGGGAAAACTACCCTTATTAATGATGGGTTAACTGGCACTTGAAAAAAAAAAAAAGGTTCATAGAAGCGAGTTTATGAATGTGCCATTTAAAACGGAAATTGGCTTAGTGCCTCTAAAGTTCTAAAATTCAAAATATGCTATAGTTGAGAGGCGTCCCATTTAAAAGTCAGAAAGTGGTAGCTAATTGCCGTTGTATATATAGTTTTAAAATACAAAATATGCTATAGTTAGAGGCATGCAATTAAAAGCTAGAAACCGATTTAGTGCAACCCTAAGGTTCCAAAATTCAAATGCACTGTAAGGGTCAGAATATGCTCTTCTCTGACATTTGCTTCCCTCTACCTCGGGGCATTTATCCGTGCGCGGCGTTGTGTTCGTTTGGTAGGGCTAGTTTCTAGAGTTGGCCCGGAGGCTAATTTAACGGATCTTTTACTCTTGGCGGTGGTGCGGGAGAAATACCAAATTCTTTCACCTAAGGGTGTTCAATAGGAAGAAAAAGAACTTCATTTACTCCTTAGTCACCCCTTCTGGAACCGCTATTGAGCACGACCAGATGGAGCAGGAGTGCTCCCGCTTCTTTAGGGACCATTTGGCGTGGGAAAGATTAGTCCAACCAAGGCATGATCTCCTGGAGCTTGAAGACCCTTTCACGGAGGAGATCAGCTCGACCATCAGGTTAATACCTATAGACAAAGCGCCTAGTCCGGATGGGTTCAACGGCACCTTTTATTGTGTGTGTTGGCATATCATCAAAGACGATTGCAGCGGCGACGTGGTTTGCGTATGGCCACTCAACGCACTTCTCTTTGCTCAACTCAGCCAATATCATTTTGATTCCTAAGAAACGGGATGCGAAGAATCTAGCGGATTACAGGCCCATTAGCCTCATCCACAGCGTCGGCAAAAATTTCTCCAAGCTGCTCGCCAATAGACTGGCGGTTAAGCTCGATCACCTCGTGGCCCCGGTTCAGAGCACCTTCGTAAAGAAGAGATGTATACAGGACACCTTCCTTCGTACCCAGGCTAACATCCTAAAGCTCCAACGACATAATAGCCCGACGCTTTTTCTCAAGCTGGATTTTGCAAAGCCCTTTGACTCGGTCCAATGGAGCTACCTCCTTGAGCTGCTTCAGGCTAAGGGATTTGGAGCCCGTTGGAGGGATTGGATCACCACTCTACTCGGTTCGTCTTCATCATCGGTTATTCTCAATGGGATCAGGGGTCCAGGCTTCATCCACGAAATGGGACTTCGACAAGGCGACCTCCTCTCCCCCATGCTCTTTTATCCTGGCCATGGACCCGCTCCACAAGCTTTTTGACCTGGTGGATGAGAGTAACATCCTTGCACCTGTGGGGAACCCCCAATTCGAGAGCATATCTCCCTCTTTGCAGACGATGCGGCCATCTTCATTCAACCTAACAAGCAAAACCTTGACTCCACCCTCACTTTGTTGGACAGCTTCGAGGTAGCCTTCGGCATCACCTTGAACAAATCCAAGTGTTCGGTCTATCCAATCCGCACCGATGGGGTCGACTTGGAAGCCACCCTCAACTCCTTTGATGGCCTTAGAGGCTCGTTCCCTTGCACCTACCTTGGGCTGCCTTTACGTCTCCGTAAGCTTCGCAGGATACACTTCATGCCCCTTTTGGAAAAGATTGGAGGCCAGCTTGCCCCCTGGCAGGGCAAGTTCTTTTCCAAGGCTTGTCGTTTAGTTCTTGTTCAAGCTGTCCTCTTAGCCATCCCTACCTACCTGATGGCCTCCATTCCCCTTCCCAAGTGGGTCATCAATAGGATTGACCAACTCAGACGGGCTTTTCTTTGGACCGGCAGTCAACACTCAAACGGAGGCCAATGCCTGGTGAATTGGAAGGTGGTCTGCAGACCCAAAAACCTCGGGGGATTGGGTATTCCGGACTTACACCGCTTTGGTCGTGCTCTATGTCTCCGATGGCTTTGGAAAAATTGGAGATCTGTTAGCTCTCAGAGCGCCACCGACGCCATCAACTTCAACGTGGCAGACATTGCCCTTTTCAGAGCGTCTACTCGGGTTGCGATTGGCAATGGAGAGCACTTCCATCTCTGGGAAGACGTCTGGCTAGATGGCCTTTCGTCCAAGGAGGTCGCCCCCCTCCTGTTTGCCACTGCCACGCATAAAAATCGATCACTCCGGGACGGCCTACAAAATCATTATTGGATGCAGTCGTTGGCACAATTGACCACTGAGGGGCAGCTTCTTCAACATATCACGCTTTGGGGGAAAATAAACCAGGCCACACCCCTTTCAGATCACCCGGACAAGTTACATTGGAAACTCATGCCACATGGATCCTTCATGACCAACTCGGCTTATCAGATCCAGTTTGCTGGCGCTACGCGATCGGCATGGGCGGGCTTCGTCTGGAAGGCCCACGCGGAACCCAAGTGCAAGTTCTTCGCGTGGACTCTTGCCCAAGGAGGGCTCAACACGACAGATGTTCTCGCAAGGGGTGGCCAAACCAACAATTATGTTGTTTGTGTAACCTGATGCCGAAAACCCAAGATCATCTCTTCAAGCATTGCGCCTATGCTATTGAGGTTTGGAGCAACATCTTCGGGCCGCCCTCGACCCCGACGGCCCCCTTTGGGTTTGGTGGGAACGCATGAGTTCTGGACTCTCTCCTACCTCGCGTTAGGAGCTAAATGGCAAGATGATTTACACCCTTTAGAATATTTGAAAGGAACGCAACCGACGAATTTTCAACCAAACCTCCCAATCGCCGATGCTCACGGCAAGGGACGCGACCGATGGCTATTAGTTGTGGCGTTCAACGTCGGTAGATCCTGGCTAGTGGTCGGCTAGGGTTGTGGCCCCTTTTGTAAATACGACTCTGTTTTTATCCTTTATCTATTAATGGAGCACGGAACTCCCTCCTTTTTTGTTCAAAAAAAAAAATGGTCTTCTTGTTTGGTGTTTCTTTCTGATACAATTTATCCCTCCTACATCTTTATCAACTTGGCATGGCACATAAAGGTTAAGACGCTTGCAATTATACACGAGTGAAAATGGACCAGATTCTGCCTGCTGCGATCTGCAAAGGCAAGGGATGAAGATCTCGTCATGAAACACACGTTTCATCCATGAAAGAGTCGTACGTTTTCCCCGTGAAAGCAATTGTTTGTGCATGCACTGTTGACTCTAGGCGAAGGAAAACTATCGTTATACAAGGATTATTAGGGCGCTGAACCTCGGCGAGGGAAAACTACCCTTATTAATGATGGGTTAACTGGCACTTGAAAAAAAAAAAAAGGTTCATAGAAGCGAGTTTATGAATGTGCCATTTAAAACGGAAATTGGCTTAGTGCCTCTAAAGTTCTAAAACTCAAAATATGCTATAGTTGAGAGGCGTCCCATTTAAAAGTCAGAAAGTGGTAGCTAATTGCCGTTGTATATATAGTTTCAAAATACAAAATATGCTATAGTTAGAGGCATGCAATTAAAAGCCAGAAACCGATTTAGTGCAACCCTAAGGTTCCAAAATTCAAATGCACTGTAAGGTTCAGAATATGCTCTTCTCTGACATTTGCTTCCCTCTACCTCGGGGCATTTATCCGTGCGCGGCGTTGTGTTCGTTTGGTAGGGCTAGTTTCTAGAGTTGGCCCGGAGGCTAATTTAACGGATCTTTTACTCTTGGCGGTGGTGCGGGAGACAATGATGACAACGTCGACTCTAATGATAACTAGCGGGAGGTCGGCATTCTTTTGTATAGCTAATAAAAGTCTGTTTATCTTATCATGGAGGAAGATTTGTCATAGCCATGGTGTGGGTTCATGTCACCGCAACATCCACATCATGTTGCTCCGAGTTTCGGGTTGGAGGCAGGCCATCATCGACTTTGGGATATTGTATCTGAGAGAGTGCTTTGATGTAGGGTCTAGGTGTAGCCACATGCTCGTGGTTTGGGTAATCTTATTGTTTTCCTCGACAACAACTTAGGCAAGACAATGATAGTCTCTTGAGTTGTTTCATTAACCTTGTCTTCTCTGCTAATCTTAATTCAGATTTACAAGCTATCATGATTACTCATTGATTTGAATTAGCATAATCCGCAACCTTGTGTGGATGGAACTATAGAAGCCGTTGTTGATGGCTGTCGAGGATTTCAGGTGTTAACAACTGGAGAAGGATGCTTGCGGCATCTAGCACTTAGACCCTTTTATGGTTGTAATACTAGTTCTGTTGTGGCCTACATATCCTTATATAGAAGTCGAAGAAGTCGATATCATCTTTTAATGAATATATATCTATCCCTTTCTAAAATATGTACTAACCTCTAATCAATCGAAGCTTTGGACATGCCTCCCTCCCTCCTGCTTCTTCTCATGTCTCCCCCAATTATGGGCATTTGTATTTTTATATTCAATGGTATATTTGTGAGGATTTTAAACTTGATAATGGCATTACGTTGATTTCACGTTTTTTAATAGCATTTTCTAAACCTGCCACATAGCGGCATGGCCTCTACTATTATAGGCACGAACCTATTTGATTATTGTTCTTATCTGACTATTTACCGTTCTAGTGATAGAGAGATACTTTTATGAAAAATCTAATAATATTAGTTTTATAGAACAAATATAAATATTTATGTATGACCAACATTTTTAAATGTTGATGTCGTGCATCTTAAAATGACAATCAAGACACAATTAAAGAGTATTTTTTGTCTGGAAACTAGAGGCGGTGGCAGGCAACTGTGATCTGCAACAAAAGCTTGCTTCGCCAGCCATCACAAACCGTTCGAACCAACTAGGCATAGAAAATCTAGCGCCACCTTCTCCTTCCCGCCATCTCTCTCTCTGTTGAATGACCGATTCTCATGGTATCACGTTCCTGCATGGTTACCCGTTGCCTGGACCAGGGTTTACAAAACCGCGGAGAAGTTTCAAACCGTCTACTACGCGGAGCAGGTTAACCGCGGTTAGCCACGGTTTTCAGATGGTTTGTACCCTAAATGCAAAATTAGGTTAGTTGGTTTTGCTCGCGGTTAGCCGCGGTTTTTGGCAGTTAATCGATGGTTTTTCGCGGTTAGCCGCAGTTTCTGACGAAAAATGTCAAAATAGGCGAAAATCGATGAAAATTGATAAAATTCTTTAAAATAAACATTAGAAATTTGATTTTTAAAATTTTGTTTCAGCCAAAATGCTTAGAATGAATAATAGTATTTTTAGAAATTTCATATATTTTACATTCAAAATTTATTTAAACGAATTTTGCCAAAACCCCTAAACCCTAACCGCCAGTTTACCTAACCGGGCCCGCAAAGGTGCAGTTAGCCGCGGTTAACCGGCGGTTTTGTGAACCGTGGCCTGGACTGATCTAATCCCTCGCATGCCCGTCATTTGCTCGTGTGTTAGTTTATGCCGTTCCTGTTTTTGTGCACAGTCTGTGAAGTCTAGGCTGTTTATTCATCAATACAGTGTGTGAGTTTCTGTAAAACTTTCACTCTGCGCCACCCTTCTCTCTCCACCGTCCAAACTCTGGCAAGAACCACCGCCTAACTAACCCAACCAAGAACCACCGGCGCGGCGGCGGCGGCGGCGGTGGCGATGGGCAAGCACCACCACGACGTGGAGGGCGGCGGCTTCCCGCCGGCGGCCGCCGCCGCCGCGTGCCCGTACATGATTGAGAGCCCGCAGCTCCGGTGGGCGTTCATCCGCAAGGTGTACACCATCATTGCGATGCAGCTGCTGGTGACCATCGCCGTCGCCTCCGCCGTGTACCTCGTGCCGGCCATCCGCCGCTTCTTCCTCCCCCGCACCCGCGCCGCCGTCGCCGCCTTCGTTGTCATCGTCGTCGCCCCCATCATCGGTGAGACCTAATTAACCAAACACAATAGCTAGCTAGCTTGTCGATGCTTGTTCATGGCATGAATGGTGGTGATTGAATTTGGCTGACAATATAAATATAAATATTTGGTCATATTGATGGAACAGTGCTGCTGCCGATGGTGTTTCTCCGGAAGCGGCATCCGATCAACCTCGTCCTTCTCGCCCTGTTCACCGTTTGCATGAGTTGCGCCGTCGGGTTAAGCTGCCTCTCCGTGAAAGGTGACAAGAATCACCCAATGATCCATCACGAGAATTATTGATTGTTTGAAAGTTGAAACCCAATCCACACAATCAATGGCGTCATTTCGCTTATATTTGCTTGAATTGGTCCATTCCTTGGATGCTGTTGCAACCTAGGGGAAATAATTTCGCCAAAACTTTTGGTGCTACCGATGATTTCAGTATATGAATTCCAGCAATTTCGAACCATATAAATTTGCAAACTCAAATGTTAATAATCTTTTTTTTTAAGAAAAAAGTCTACTTACCCTCGTGAAGTATCGACCCCGGCGCACATAACCTCCTGACCTGTAAAACCGGGTAACCAGACCCACGAACTATTGAAACCGACGCAAATAACCCCCTAATAACGGTATTCAGAGCGGTTTTACCACCGTGGCGGTCCACGTGGCATTTCTTTTTACGAAAATTATTTTTACGTCGCGGGTCCCACATGTCTGCCTCTACTCTTCTTCTTCCTCCATCCCCCCTCTCTCCCCTCTTCTTCCTCCATCCCCTCTCTCTCCCTCTCTTCTTCCTCCATCCCTAGGTCGCCGCGCCCCAGGCCGCGCGCCGTCGCGCGCCCCAGGAGACGGCGGTGTGGTGGAGCAGAGAGGTGAGTGAGAGAGGAGAGAGGAAGAGAGGAGTGAGGGGAGAAGAAGAGAGTAGAGGCAGACATGTAGGACCCACGACATAAAAATAATTTTTGTAAAAAGAAATGCCACGTGAACCGCCACGATGGCAAAACCGCCCTGAATACTGCTATCAGGGGGTTATTTGCGCCGGTTTCAATAGTTCGTGGGATTGGTTACCCGGTTTTACAGGTTAGGGGGTTATGTGCACCGGGGTCGATACTTCAGGGGGGTAAGTAGACTTTTTTCTTTTTATAAAATACCCACATTTCTTTGGTATGATTTTTCCATCAAACATTTTATCTCTGCGCCAACGTCTTAGAAATGAATTTATCCAAGCAACAATGTAAATACCCTTTGGTTGAAGAGGCATGCTTGAGAAACCGTAAAAAAAAAAATGTTGGAACAAAAATTTAAAATATCTTATTCCTATGGTAATTGGATTGTTTCCCATGAAATTTTGTATTTCTACAAAATTCCAATGAAATCGTTGTGTTCCAATCGGGCCCTAAATGGCATAGTACCATTTTTTTATTTCTGTACCGTCTGTTAACATCTGTAAATTGTAACATGCCACGGTCAGATAAATTAATTGTGCCTTTTTTTTTCTCGAGCGACCTCAACTCGAAGATTAAAAATGGCATAATAGCATTCGTTTTTGCAAAACAAACAGGCATTGCCGTCATCGAAGCCGCTGGCCTGACGTTCGTGGTGGTCTTCGGCCTGACATTTTACACCTTCTGGGCGGCCAAGAGAGGCCATGACTTCAGCTTCCTCCGCCCTTTCTTGGCCGCGGCTCTCCTCATCCTCATTTTATACGGCCTCATCCAGGTCAGGCAACCTAAGACATCATCATCTTCTTGCCGTCTGCATCTCTTAAGCAATGTCCGAGGCTAGCCCTAAAACATGGCGAAATTTGATGCTGGATCAAGTTTTGGAGCTAGCGCCGGACATACTCTTAGAGCATGTTTAAAGGTTGAACCTTTTTATAATGTGTTTGTGATTTAGCGCTATTAAAATGAACTAGGTGAATAATGTTGGATCACAAAAAAATTACAAAAAAAAATCACAAATGGATATTACCATTAAACATGTCCTTTTATGTGCTGCAGATGCTGCGGCCGATGGGCCGCGTGGCGACGACGGTGTACGGGTGCTTGGCGGCGCTGCTCTTCTCCGGGTTCATCATCTACGACACTGACAATCTGATCAAGAGGCACACCTACGATGAGTATGTCATGGCCGTCATCTCCCTGTACATGGACACCGTCAACATCTTCATGGACATTGTCACTGGCCTCTGCGATTCAGATTCAGATTCAGATTCCTAGATTGTTTGATCCATACTTGTCCAGGAAAGAAATGCGGCCTTGTGGAAAGTCTCCATTTCGATGGAATGAAACGTGTAAATTTGCAGCGTTACAGTTAATAATGGGGAATGAGCAGTTGTTTCTAATTACGGGTGCTCCTCCCCAATTTATAATATCGCAGCATACCGGCTGCACTAGTCACGGCCACATGTCGGCCGGTGACCTCCTCAGACCTATGCTACTATTATGAAGTCGTTGTCTTAGTTATACCAGGGTTGTCCCCTTTTATATAATGGATGCCTGGCTAAAGTCCGACTCCAATTCTAAACCAACCCTTCCTATTACAACACAGAGTCCATGTAACCTACTCGTACACATATTCGACATAAAACCTAACAATATTATATGTCCATCCTCGAACTACTCATAAGTCATACCATTTGGATTTCTGAAAGGAAAAAGTTTACTTACCCCCCTGAAGTATCGACCCCGGCACACATAACCCCCTAACCTGTAAAACCGGGTAACCAGTTCCACGAACTATTGAAACCGGTGCAAATAACCCCCTGATAGCGGTATTTAGCCGGTTTTGTCACCGTGGCGGTCCATGTGGCATTTCTTTTTACGAAATTTTTTTTTATGTCGTGGGTCCCACATGTCTGCCTCTACCCCTCTTCTTCTTCCTCCATCCTCTCTCTCCCCTCTTCTTCCTCCATCCCCTCTCTCTCCCTCTCTTCTTCCTCCATCCCTAGGTCGCCGCGCCCCAGGCCGCGCGCCGTCGCGCGCCCCAGGAGACGGCGGTGTGGTGGAGCAGAGAGGTGAGTGAGAGAGGAGAGAGGAAGAGAGGAGTGAGGGGAGAAGAAGAGAGTAGAGGCAGACATGTAGGACCCACGACATAAAAATAATTTTTGTAAAAAGAAATGCCACGTGAACCGCCACGATGGCAAAACCGCCCTGAATACTGCTATCAGGGGGTTATTTGCGCCGGTTTCAATAGTTCGTGGGATTGGTTACCCGGTTTTACAGGTTAGGGGGTTATGTGCACCGGGGTCGATACTTCAGGGGGGTAAGTAGACTTTTTTCTTTTTATAAAATACCCACATTTCTTTGGTATGATTTTTCCATCAAACATTTTATCTCTGCGCCAACGTCTTAGAAATGAATTTATCCAAGCAACAATGTAAATACCCTTTGGTTGAAGAGGCATGCTTGAGAAACCGTAAAAAAAAAAATGTTGGAACAAAAATTTAAAATATCTTATTCCTATGGTAATTGGATTGTTTCCCATGAAATTTTGTATTTCTACAAAATTCCAATGAAATCGTTGTGTTCCAATCGGGCCCTAAATGGCATAGTACCATTTTTTTATTTCTGTACCGTCTGTTAACATCTGTAAATTGTAACATGCCACGGTCAGATAAATTAATTGTGCCTTTTTTTTTCTCGAGCGACCTCAACTCGAAGATTAAAAATGGCATAATAGCATTCATTTTCGCAAAACAAACAGGCATTGCCGTCATCGAAGCCGCTGGCCTGACGTTCGTGGTGGTCTTCGGCCTGACAATTTACACCTTCTGGGCGGCCAAGAGAGGCCATGACTTCAGCTTCCTCCGCCCTTTCTTGGCCGCGGCTCTCCTCATCCTCATTTTATACGGCCTCATCCAGGTCAGGCAACCTAAGACATCATCATCTTCTTGCCGTCTGCATCTCTTAAGCAATGTCCGAGGCTAGCCCTAAAACATGGCGAAATTTGATGCTGGATCAAGTTTTGGAGCTAGCGCCGGACATACTCTTAGAGCATGTTTAAAGGTTGAACCTTTTTATAATGTGTTTGTGATTTAGCGCTATTAAAATGAACTAGGTGAATAATGTTGGATCACAAAAAAATTACAAACAAATCACCAATGGATATTACCATTAAACATGTCCTTTTATGTGCTGCAGATGCTGCGGCCGATGGGCCGCGTGGCGACGACGGTGTACGGGTGCTTGGCGGCGCTGCTCTTCTCCGGGTTCATCATCTACGACACTGACAATCTGATCAAGAGGCACACCTACGATGAGTATGTCATGGCCGTCATCTCCCTGTACATGGACACCGTCAACATCTTCATGGACATTGTCACTGGCCTCTGCGATTCAGATTCAGATTCAGATTCCTAGATTGTTTGATCCATACTTGTCCAGGAAAGAAATGCGGCCTTGTGGAAAGTCTCCATTTCGATGGAATGAAACGTGTAAATTTGCAGCGTTACAGTTAATAATGGGGAATGAGCAGTTGTTTATATTGATGAAGAAATGTGAGAATTTTTCGATATAGCTGGGGCATTTCATATTAGAACGGTGGACTTCATTGCACAAAGATGTTTTGTGTGTGTGTGTGTGTGTGTGTGTGAATTAATCCGGTCTGTGTATGATATTCAGGGAACCCATGGTTTACATTCTCAAGTGATTACACATCTAGTTGTCATCCTAGAAAACATAAAGATTATGAAGAAGGAAAACAAAACTGAAGAGTAGGCGTCCCCAAGATCCCAACCCACGTTGACCCCAAAATCCCAAATGCACATACACTAGCCGATCCCATGGTTCCTGGCTCATCTGAAAACTCCCCCGCACCCAGAATTTGGTAGCTGATCCAAATGAACAGATTTCACTCTTTCCTCATGCGATGGAACAAGGTGCCTGTGTATGAGCAATGAGTTAACAACTAACTAATCTGGAAATGTAAGGCTAGCTATCAAGTCGAAACAACACAATATGTAATCAAGGCATACCAATCACGTGCCTCGTAATCATACAATCCAACAGGATGGTGTAGTGAGCATGCCAAAACATGATACCATCATATGGGAGACTCCCTTAAGCAAATGATTGCCTGCAGGAAAATGGGAGGAAACAACTCATAAGGCAAGGTTGTTGGCCCCCAAAAGGATTTAGTTCCCTACCATGTTTGTCGACATCGAACAGCTTCTTGACGAACAGCCCTTTTCTTATCATCGAGAGCATTGATTGTTGCTTGTAGGACCTGCAAGAAAGTATTGTCCAGTATAAGTTTTTGTATTTTGGACAAGTTTTCCATGCAAGACCTAGTTCTATTAAAACACGCTCCATTATCAGTAACTTCCCTCCGAACTCCATCCAAAACTGAATGACATCTACTTAGTCATCTGAGTATCCGATGCCTCGTAGTCATTGTCTCCACCAATAAGGAGACTATTAGCCATTAGCCATAAGCCCATAACACAGTATAATTCAAACAATAGAGCACTGTCATGGTTAAAAATGCATATATGGCTCTCAAAAAGATTATATATAAATAAAAAACTAACCTGTGGTCGCATGCGATAAATTTTTGAGTGAGAAAAACTAGACATTGCTATTAGACATTGCAAGGCTGTCTCCCGAACAACCTAAAAAGGAAAAAAACAGGAAAATGTTGTGAAACATGTTAGTTTCACAAATAAAATGAATTGAACAATGAGTAATAAATGATGACTATTATTAACAATAACTCACCATCATGTGAGGATAGGAAACAAGTTGTGTAAGAACACTGATGATGATGTGGATATTCTCCAGAATGCAGTCTTTGCCTGCACAGAAAAAATAAAATGAAAAGTTGCAATGGGATCAAATTCAAATAAAGTCATGTTAGGAGCTCAGTATCGGAATGTGCATAGAACTTTGTGAAACATGCAGACGCAAAAAACAATGAACATAACTTGTTGTGTCAATAGCTATTAAGTATTAACTAGAAAATTAGAAAAGCATATACATATATAAATTAAAATGACATAAATCATCCTCACCTTTTTCATCCATCAAGATTCCAGATAAGACCAGCAATAAATTATATGTTAGATCTCTATCCTGAAAACCCAGACTTAGTTTAGCTAAGCTGTCAACCATCACAAGTAAAATCTGGGGAAAGATGGGGAGAAAACAATGGATTAATTAATTAGTATTCTATGATCAAACAAATGCTGTGCATGTTAATACTACATGAGTAGATGTATCATAATCAAGAGTTGACCTGCTGGGCTTCTGCTATAACTGCTGGTACTGGAGCATTGGAAATGATATGCCCAAAAGCTCGATATAACACCAATCTGCAGTCAATTAAAATATTTTTTAAGTAACTTCAATCCTTGTCAGAAATTGAGGTACAAAAAAGATTTCAATCTTTCCAACTGAAATGACAGAACAGAGATGCCCAAGTATGACCTCAGACTTACATATGAAAATAGGAAGAAAGAAGATATGATACAAAGGGAGATAGAAATGAACTAATGGTAGTTTGGAGCAGGGCAAAAATTGTCCTGAAGCATGTGGCTACAACATGTCATTGAAATAAATACATAAGAATGTGAAAGGAATCTTGATACCTACTTTGTTGTCATCACAGAGGATTCCTTAATTTTAGAGAGAATAATTGGCATCAGTATTGAGAAGAAACGCTGCTTATATAATGGCTTTATTCTTGCATGAAATTTTTTATTTAGGCAGACCTCTGAGTCACTCATCATTACATGGAATGCATCAGCTGCGGAGATTGCAATAGAAGTATCTGATGAATCATAGCCATTATGCTCTTCATGATGGGCTGGAACGACAGCTAAATTCTGACATGTGGATAGACATTTAAGAAAAAACAGTGAGATGTCCTTCACCTTTTCATGTCCTCTCATAAGCAATCCTTTGCCAAGCCAAGCCAAGCAAGACAAAATATCAACCTTTGAAACTATGCCACTACCAGACAAATCTGAAATGGCAGCAGAAGAGGGAGACATCTTTGAATTGTCGCTGGCTAATACAACTAAGAAACACCTCTCAAGAACATCATTAAGTATTTTATCCAGCTGATTCTCATGTGCAGACTCTGAATTCTGTAGATATTTGTTGAAGATAGAAGCTAATGCATGGGCAGCTGGAATATGTCCTTTTAGTAGAAAGACTGTAAAGAGGTTAGTCATCGTTATCATATCTGGCACAGGTGTTTGAGGCCGAAGACCAACTATAACTGATGAAAGCATACACACAAGATCTGTATCTTGAACAGAATGGGAAGGAATGATTTCATCCAAAGCCAAAATATGATGTGTCATTGATTTCACTGGCAGTGACAAGATTGATGATACTATGCTATAAGCTTTCTGCACAATTAATGACTGTTGTTCTTCTGTGCAGGCTCCGACTAAAAGCTTCATTCCCATCATTAGCGAGTCAAGAAGACCCTGAGAGAGGTTGATTAGACATTAAATACTCCACGTATGCATCATATAACATGGGGACACCCAAGCACCAGTAAGGCAGTAAGTCAACTTAATTAGCAGAAGTTTTAAATTTGATAAAGTTTCACCTGTTTTCTGGTTTTATTCAAATTAGCCAGGTCCCTAATCTTATCCCAGAGACGCATAGCGAAGCTCAAAGCTAGTTCACTGTCACCACCAGAAGTAAACAACCTGTCAACATGGAAATCATTACTTCGTGAAAAGAAGACAATTTGATCAACAGACATCCTATCAAAAAGGTTGGAACTAGAACAGATGCCAATCATTTCACTGCCATATGGTTCAGTCAAACTAGCCCATGATTAAGACGCTATCAGAGAACATGGTAACCTGATTATTTACAGTTAGGTTTGCACAGAGGCAGTAACTGTTTGAACAGAGGCAGAGGTTTTTAGATCCTAGACTTCTCCCAACCCATGTTTCAGAATTAAACTACAAAACAAGGCTGTCATACCAAGGAAGGACCCGACCAGAGTAGCACTCAAGCAAATGGACCAAATATTCAGCACATTCTATTCTTCCATCGACCTGCATGATCAATAAAATCTTTGTTCAGTTGCTAATAAAAAAGAGTTACTAGGCATAAAAAGACAACATGGGGATCTGGTACAGGCCTCAGAAATATTGGTGACAACAGCTTCTTCAAGTGATCTAGCAACCCTCAACATATAGTTCAGCCCAGCAGTACCAACTTCAAAACTTGCTTCAAGTCTTAGGCCAAGAGACATCGAAGTGTCATAAGATTCAACCAAAGAAATAACCTTGTCAACAACAATTCTGTTGTAAATCATTTCGTATTGAGAAGCATGAAATTCCATGATAGACGAGCCAATGCTACTCAATGTTTTCAACGACAATCTCCACAGTTGTACACTTTCATACTTGCTTGTAATCACCGAGGTAAGCATCAGCAGAATATCCTCATAAGCATTGGTTGGCAGAGGTGAACATTGTTCAGGGAATGTTGCAAGTATCAGCAAACCCTTCACTACAAACAACAAGAAATAGCCATATTAGGATAAAATGTTTAGTTACCATTGGTTCTAAAGAACTTAAATACACCAAGAGAAAAATGAAAAGAGCTCTACAAATTTAATATTCATAACTAAAACGTCCCTGAGGTGTAAGATATACACTATGTTGTATAGAAATGTCAAAGATGCCAGCAGGCACAATAGATAAAATGGTATGGACACCATGAGCATATATAAATTTGATGGACAACATTTACAATAAGGGGCTATCTGAACTCTGAATCAAGTTTAACCGCATTTTCACATACCAGCACATGAAACATATTCTTGTCTGAATGCTGACAGGATAGATTGAGAATCCATGAATAATAAAAATCCAAAAATATGGATTAGTGAGTCCAATTTTTTCTCCAAGATAAGCCACCAGGACTCCTCTGCTAATTTAACTGCAGCATAGTCTTCTTGGTATGCCAAAGCAACTTCTCGGCACGATGAAAGCATTTGAGCAGATAAATAGAGTGCTCCATAGTTAACAGGAGCCGAAGATGATCCATTGCAGGTATTCAAGAGTTGAGATTCATAACCAGTCGAGGTCCCCAAAATATTCACCAAGTGTGTAAAATGTGCTTGAAGAACTCTAGTGCAGAAATATGTAGATGACTCAGCAAGCACAGAAATCACATTTCCAAGAGCATGTAGTTGAATGAGGTTTTGCGATGAACTCAAAATGGACTTTTCTTCACTTGCTATAGAATGGATGCTATTCACAATATCCTCATCAAACAAGATCAAATTGATGAAAAGATCTTTATCTGAAGAAAAAATATATGTAACAGAAGTCTTTAAACAATTTAGAGCGTCTGACACTATTTGATTCTTATTCTTCTCTGCTTCTTTAGGTGACCCTGATTTTGACAACAGTTGGTCTGGAGAAAGGTTAAAAATCACTTCTTTCAACTTAAGCCAAACAGCTGTGGCATGTTTAATCATTCTATCTGCTCCATAGCAGCGGATGCAATTATCCAGATATTTTAAAGAATCAAGCTGTAATAAAATCAAAGTGAATTTATTAACAGAAAATTAAAAGGGTGTTCACTTTGTTAAATTGATCAAGCAGAAGCAATGCAGTAGGTTAGGCTGCTTACCTTTGCTAATGGAAGAGAGGAAGAAAGTTTATCTAGAAGCAAAGGAATGGCAAAGGGCTCGAAATATGGGGTTGAACAAAAGGCATGCTGCAAAAGTTTAAACAGTTTTTTAGCCAAAAAACACATTAATAGTAAAGGTTCCGTTACTTGCATGCATAAAAAAATTTAAGAAGTCCTTCTTTTCATCTTATCTTTAACTTTTTTTATCTTTGACTTTGTAGGTGGGAAGATAAGGTGAAAAGAAGGACACCGTAAGCTATGTCTAGCTTGGCATTGCAGCATGTTATGTTGCAGCGCACTGGCAGCCCACACACGCATTCAAACACGATGTGTCACACTTCACTGTCCATTTGAGTGCAGCCTTATTAACGGAAAACTTCAATTACCCCATGTCAGAGTCAAATGTTGATACTAAGAATATCACTAGGTCAAAAAACCAAACACTCTGAAATCATATATCAGGTCCAATACTATATCATACCATAAGTGTCCTAGAAAGGTCATCCCTTGTAGTATCTAAATCATCACCAGCTCCCTGCATATATACATCATGCATACAGTCAATACAACTGTCCAGAAAGAAAGGTCAACAACAATTACTAAGTAACAGAATAACAGACATGAAATGCCTTCAAAGTCAAAATGTCTCTTAACATACATGTGTGAAGTAGACAGGAAAATAATTGCTCAGAATCTCAAAAACATCACTTGCAAATTGTGCTGGCAAACCAGATGAATCTAGAAATAACTTCATGAATAATTCCACTAAATGAAACGAAAGCTTCAGGCATTCTGGGTCTTTTTCTCCATCAATTGCTTCACAGATCCAATACGGAACTTGCAGTTCATCATCCTACAAATACCAATTCAACTTGCATTGGTACATAGTCATCTTTATATAAATATATGATAGAAAAAAAGAACTCCAAACAGATTAGCAGTGGACTAGAAATTGAGCACCCATGACTGAGGCTCAGAAATGAATATACACACTTCTATTAAATGCTTGGTACCTTTGGCCCAAACATTTTGTTCACAATATAGGCACTTCCCCAGTCTGAAGGTATACTTCCAAACTACCCCTGTTAGAGTGTTAACTCTTATCCCACCCCTCCTTTACTACCTTGTTTATGCTTGCGATATTAGTAGAGGCTCTCCAATCTATATCCAAAGCATGAGCACATTGACACGACTGGTTTTGTCAAAAGTCCCATGAATTTGGTACCATATGCTTGCTAGAACATAAAGAACAATGGTGCTGTAACATTTAGATAGCTTATGAACGGATAGCATTGATAATGTTGTTCCAGCATAATAGAAACTAGGTTGATGGCCGTGATCCAGCATTGTCCAAATATTGAGTAGGCACATACCATTGTTTTGACAACTTCTGGGTAGTAATCCAGGATGTAGCTCAGAATTTGAAAGCATAGCTGGGAAGAAAATAGAAATAAGAAAATGTATCAATATATCAGATTATTAAGATCTAACTTTATTTAACATCTTTGCACCGAGGATTTGAAACCAACCTTGCGGTCAGCAGCTGCAAGTGACTGTATTAGAATACTTTTTAAGAAAGATTCAATAAGTCTTTTAACGTCACCAATCATGATGCTACCAACAGTTCCTTTTCTGTGCAATAGAGCCAAGCATCCAACAAGTGCTCCCCGTAGTGCTTGCCAGTCTGACTGATATGCAAAAAAGCACAAGCACTCATAGAAACACTGCCACCATAAGCTAAAAATAGCTACTAGAATTAAAAAAAAAATAGCTTAACAGGATCTATGGATCTTCTGTGTATCAACTTGCTTTACTAAACTTGTTCAGACAAAAAAAATAGGATGTGAAACTAATAAGAATAGAAATAGTCCAATGTAATTCTCTTCCAAAATGGGAGCATTCTTTACAAACAAATACTTAGGCCTAATCAAAATAATTAGTAAAGACTGCGCCTAATCTAGGCCCAAGCTCAGACACATAAACTAATGTATTTTTTCATTTAATTGTCAGTAGTTTGATATTTAAATGAAAGAAGTACAGCAATAGTTCACAGGCTGCTAGGTAAAACAACAAAAAACTTTAGTTTATTGCATCCGATTTAGAAATAAATTTTCACTCATGCCAAAACCAGCTCGTTGACCATATCTCCAATGCACGCGAGATGGTTTCACTCTGACATGCAACATTTAAAACAAAAAAAAAAAACTTTTGTTATATGTGACTTACACAAGATAAGCACAGATTCATAAATCAGAAACTAATTGTTCAATGAATTCAGTCATCTAAATGGACATAACATGGATCCTAGGGTGTTGAGCAAGTCGTATTCCAGAGCTGGACAATTAGACTTTGCTAGAGACCCCAAAATGATCATGATGATTTTGGCCAAGGCTCATGGGCTAACAACTTGAAATCAAAGATCCAATGATGAATATTGATTGAAACTACGGTTCTCCCAATAGAAGACATCACACGGTAGTGTCTATACATACAAGTCTAACTACTGTAAATATTTATTTCTCTTTTTTCAGAATACGAAGGCAAATAAAATGTAGCCAAATAAAAAGTATACTGCCTGATTAATTTTCCCAAAGAAGGCTTTTGTTTAAGAAGTTAAGTCTGGAAGAGTATTACAGGCATTAGTTCCCGTAGTTTGATGTTCTTATACCCCCAGGTATTTGATCTGGCTCCATGCTACAATAAGAAAGCCCAAGGTCTAGAGGTAATATTTGCTAATTCAATTCAGGTGAAAAAGGAGAACCCATCAGGCTAATGACAGAAAAAGTTGTGATGGTACATATATTGTAGTTCAATAAAAAGTAAGATATCAACTGGGTTTTTTCTAGTCCTTGTAATTGTGAAAATCTAAGAGAGTATTTCAAGAAAATAAACATGATGCAAATATTCAAACTTACCAATCTTGATATAAAGAAATCTGACAATGTTGTGATGGCATTGGCATCTAACCGTTTGGATGAAATTCGTGACATGATTTCCCCCAGAAGCAAGATTCCTGCAAAACAAATAAAATTAGATCATTGACAAACAATATGCATATGCCAAGGCCCAAAAAAAAGCTCATGAGGTTCAACTAAAATGGTAAGACCTATAAGGAGATGATACCAAGAGAGAAGTTTCGTGCGCCTGGTAATGAGAAACTAATGCACTTCTTCAAAAATGTAATCATTGATCCAATCAAGTGATATATCATATAATAATCTTTTCTTTTCTTTTTTTCCAATTACTACTGGTGATCAGTGTGAAAATGTGAACATGTCATGTTCGCTAAGCAGTATACTTGGTGCCACCAGAATCCAGGCAAGTTGGTGCCGTCAGCGAGTTAGCAAGCAAGTGACCTATAATGCAATTATCTAGTTCAGTTTGTTCGGATGATTGTCATAATTATGAAGTATGGTTGTTGGCTCATCTAGTAAGGTTATTAGGTGGTCTGTTAGCCAGTTGGCAGTGCATGTTTGTGTGTGTGTTCCTGTATATCACAAAACAAGGGTTTGGAATTTTTTAACTGAAAAAAAATTACAACGCACTTCACTGAGAAAAGAGAACTTGACTTATCCATCTTCTGGAACACAGTTCAGAGAAGCTCTAGTAGCCCAAAACTTGGCATAAACCATCTCCTATATAATCCACAAAGGAAGTTCTCATTTTTACTTACATTAGTTTATTCTTTCGCAGAAAACATAATAACATGAGAAAATAACCAAAACGACGCAAAATGAGAAAGAAACCTCTTGATCTAATAATGTGATCTGTCGTCGTTAAGTACATATCCATGTTGGACACCTGAACAAAATCACCAATGAGACACATAAAAGATCACGTACTTTCTCCCAACCATGTTACAACATAACCAAAACAAGGTAAGGTATTATATCTTTGTGACCAGGGCATACCAAATCGAAGAGCGTCAACTTGTCCTTGTTCACCAAGGCCGCAAGCGAATCGAGGCTGGCAGACTGTTTCACACGAAGATTAGTACAACGTTAGCATCCAGCCATCCACAATAAAATAATCCAATAGGGTAAGCTTCTATCCAACAAGTCCAGCACTTCAGAAAGCCAGTAGTAGCATGAGTCCAACGCGCAGTATCAACCCAGTGCCAGTCCCATATCAAATTACGTTGGAATTGTACAGAATCCGAAAAGTTTCTATGCTTTTTTTAACTGGATTGTTCAAACCAAAACCAAATTGAGAAAGGGAGAATCCAGCCATGGGAGGAAGAACAGGGAGGGGGGAAGGGGGCGTGGCATCCGTACGTGCTGGGCCGGGGGCCGGGAGACGTCGACGAAGGCCTCGACGTGAGGGACCCAGTCCCCGGGAGGGGCCTTCGGCATTGCCGCCGCGAGGTGACTGGACCGCCGCGTCGAAGCTTCGCCTCCCAGACCCAGGGCTTAGGGTTTTTGCTCGTAAGGGAAGGCAGCGGACGAGGAGGAGCGAGTCGCTGGAGTCTGGAGATGGGAAGCGAAGCGCCCGAGAGGTGGCACGGAGCAGGAGGGTGGCCGCGGGCGGCGGCGGACGGTGGCGGCGGAGGCGGCGGCGCGAAGGGAGGGGCGTGACGAGGCGGTGCCGGTTTTTTTGGAATTTTTTTTTACAGGTCGCACGCACCGCACGTGTAGTTTCCGGTAAACCCAGCACGTTGACCGAGCATTTTATCTACGTTTCTGATTTACTCCCTCCGATCATAGGGGGTGTTTGGTTCGAGGAATGAGATGGTAGATTGACTCCCAACTTGTTTGGTTTAGGGCTGAAAAAATAGCTCGTGGCTCGCAGGCCGGCTCGGCTCGAACATCTAAATGGCTCGAGCCAAGCCTAGTTTTGAGGCTCGTTAAAATAGCGAGACGGCTCGGGCTCGGCTCGGCTCGTTTACACATTTTGAACGCAAAAACTCCTGTGGCTCGTGGCTCGGCTCGGGCTCGGACGAATTTGGCTCGGCTCGGCTCGGCTCAGACCTCTAAACGGCTCGAGCCAAGCCTACTTTTGAGGCTCGTTAAAATAGCGAGCCGGCTCGGGCTCGGCTCGTTTTTGACCGAGCTCGGACGAGCTCGGCTCGGCTCGGCTTGTTTCCACCCCTAGTTTGGTTTGAGTAGTGGAATGATTCCATCTATCATCATCCCATCTAACAATTAGTTCAAAATAAGGAATGGTGTCATCCCACCAAATTTAAGGGATAATCCCATTCCACTTAGAATGAGATGGCTTTTCAAACCAAACACCCACAAAAAGAAGTCGTTGTTGATTTTTAAGCACGCCTTTGACCACCCGCCTTATTCAAAAAAGTTATATAAAAATTATTTATTTTGTCATGATATGGTTTATTATTAAATGTATTTTAAGTGTTACTTTTATTTTTACATATTTTAACTAAATTTTTAAATAAGACAACTGGTCAAAGGCGTGTTCAAAAGTCAACGGCGACTTCTTTTTATGACCGGAGGTAGTCTCTGTTACTACTCCACAATAGTACCATGTCGATCTAACTTAAGACCTATATTGATAATGTTTGAACTAACTTAGATGGTGACATTAAATTGATGACTAATTAATTGTTAGTTCATTCGTCGTTCATGAAATAGGCACATGATTTTTAAAAAACGGTGATATTTTTTAACACTTTCTTACCAAAATACCCTTTGAACCCACATGTATATTATTGCGGTAAACCTGTAGTTTGTGCCTACCGTCGGTGAGCTCCACTCGCCGGTGAGCGGTGAGTTTGCATCACCATATGGTGAAAAAGAACTTTGTGCTGCCAACACAAACTAGTTCCTCACCATTATCATCGGAAAAAAAAATCTGATCTTAAGCCTCCTTGTGGATGAACTCGACGTGTCGCTCCGCTTTGTCATAGACGTAAGTCACATCATTACTGGATGTGCCATTTTTTGTCATTGTTCTCTTTAAATGGTGACTATTGTGCAAAATTCCAAAAAATAATCCATAGAGAAGATGATGTTCTCTTACTCCATTCTTCAAGATGATATAAGTTGTTGTGCTGTGCAACCTTGATGTGCACAATAGTAACTTCAAGAGGCAACAGTCGTTTTGTACTTAAAAAGTAAAATAAATTGGGCACAAGGAAATACAGATGAAAGATTTTACAAGTATGTAGTGCTAGTATTTAAGTGTCATATCCAGAAAAGTCTCATCGTCTAGTCCAGACAGAGGAGAGGGAGGAGGGATTGCCTAGGGAGAGGAGAGAAGAGAGGGAGGAAGGGACGGCAACAAAGGGAGGAGGGGTCGGAGCAATGGGAATGCCAGTCGGAGGGATCGTGGTTATTTAGAAGTTGGAGGCATGGTGAACTTGTAATGCTACACTTTGCATTGCCACGGCCATGGGCTTTTTCATTGTTATATGACTTAATAGAGAACCGTCGAACCTATCTACATTAAGATTCTTTTTTGGGCTAGCATATATGAGTATACCATTATCTAACATACGGGTATCATGCATTGAGCTCCACACTATGAATGAAGACACCTTATGATAAGACTAGATCACCTTACCATGGGACTATATCCTTCCCTAAGGCCGGTCCAATGTTCATTAGATGCATTTCGCTTTTACAACAAGCCTAGTTTTATAGCACTACCTATCAATTATTTTTATTTTTCTTTTCTAAAAGAACTTCTACCTCTTCTGATAATCAGACCATAAAAGATAGGATTCTAAATATTTTTTCTAATTAGTTTGGCCTAATTTCAAGTGTCTACCAAGGTTTAAAATAAAAAAATGCAAATAAGTACAATATAACATCGACAAGTCGTAAAAAAATATAGCTTTACTAATATTTTATAATTAAAAATAGCATTGAGATCGAGGGGTTGGAGTGGATGCTGCTGTCCTAGGTGGCAAATCCATGTGAGCAACAATTGAATATCTTTTTTATAGAAAAATATTGTAATAAAGAAAGAAAAAACCCCTGTCCCTCCAAGTCACCACCAACCCCCAACCCTTCTTCTCATCACAGTCATCTCCATCCCCTGCATCGCCGCCTCCACCACCACCAACTCCCCATCTCCTCATCGGCCTCCAAGAACTCCCACCACTCACCCCCATGGCCGCCGCCACCGCCGCCATCTCGGTCCGCCTTCAGCCGGCCGCCGCGGTGCGCCATGCCGGCGCCCGCAGGGGCCGCCTCGCCGTCGTCCGCGCGCAGTCCGCGCCCGCGGCGGCGGCGGCGCTGACGCAGGACGACCTCAAGAGGCTCGCGGCGGTGCGCGCGGTCGAGCAGGTGCAGAGCGGGATGGTGCTGGGGCTCGGGACGGGGTCCACGGCCGCCTTCGCCGTCGCCGAGATCGGCGCGCTGCTCGCCTCCGGGAAGCTCTCCGGCATCGTCGGCGTGCCCACGTCCAAGCGCACCTTCGAGCAGGCGCAGTCGCTCGGCATCCCGCTCTCCACGCTCGACGACCACCCCCGCATCGACGTCGCCATCGACGGCGCCGACGAGGTCCCTCTCGCCTCATTGCTTCCCGCGTATTCCATTATTATTCTGGGAAAGTTCCTGTGCATCGATTCTTGGTAATTGTTACTTCAACGAGCTATAATTGCTGCCCTGTTAGCTTTCGACATGGAAGCATGAATCACACTATCAGAAGTGATGTCTTGCTGGTACTATTCATGGAGGAAAGATCAAACTTTCTGGTCTTTAGTTAGGTACCGTTTCTCTATGGAAAAGGATTAAGTTTTGATGGTTCTATGGTAGCTTTAGAAAGTTAGTAGGATAAAAATGAAAAGCTTCTATGGCTCTGGGTTTAGGACTCACAAAGGAACTGTCATTCTAGTTTGCATGCCAGTTTTGGGATTGCGCTTCGAGGTGGAAAAAAATATTCGTGGAGAAGTCCAGTAGCACTTCAAAACTAAGCATGCCCCTTTGCAGGCTCAATGTGTAGGTATTGTGGGGTTTTTTTTTCACTTCATTAGCCTTGTGAAATGTTTCTTGTGTGGCTTGTTCTATCTCCTTTTTTCCCCTAATGTGGAAAACTGGAAACAGAGCTGCTTTTATCATGTAAGATCAGCCATAGCAACCTGAATATATGGCTCCATCAATCTTGGTGCAGAATGGTTGGATAGTAACAAATCATGGATCTGTGCACACGATGCGATGTGTTTGTAAACAACAATTTATTGCCAAGTATTGCATCAATTTTTTTGAAATGGCTCTTTCCAAATACATCTACTGCTATTTGGATTGTTCCTGTTCTGTTTTCAAACAACTGGTTAACTGCATGGATCTGTTCTGTTACCATTTTTTGGATAGTAACAGATCATGGATCTGTGCACACCATGCAATGTGTTTGCAAAAAATAACTTATTTCTAAATACACCAATTTTTTTGAAATGGCCTTTTCAAAATACTTCTACTGATATTTGGATCATTTCTGTTCTGTTTTCAGACAACCATTTTTGGCTAACTGTGTTCCATTTTTCCTATTAAATAGGTTGATCCAGATCTTAACCTTGTGAAAGGACGTGGTGGTGCCCTTCTCCGGGAGAAGATGGTTGAGGCTTCGTCTGAGAAGTTCATTGTTGTTGTTGACGAGACAAAACTAGTTTCTGGATTGGGAGGCAGCCGTTTAGCCATGCCAGTGGAAGTTGTGCAGTTCTGCTGGAAGTACAATCAAGTAAGACTGCAAGGTCTATTTAACGAAGAAGGATGTGAGGCAAAGCTCAGATTGGATGAAAATGGCAAGCCATATGTTACTGATAACTCAAACTACATTGTTGATTTATACTTCAATACACCCATCAAGGATGCTTTGGCTGCCGGAAAGGAGATCTCAGCTTTGGAAGGAGTTGTTGAGCATGGACTATTCTTGGACATGGCAACTTCAGTGATCATTGCTGGAACAGATGGTGTCAGTGTCAAAACAAAGTGAGTTTTGGTTTGTTGTTGGCTGTGTTGGATTTACGATTTTTCAATGTATAAACTAATAGCGTAAAAGCAGGCAATAAGATGCTTTAATAAATATATTTTCCTTTGTGTTCTTCCACTGGCTCTCATCTCTATACGTTTAGGTTGGATTTCGGGAGAATTGTAAGTTGTCAGACAAAAACCATTTGACTTGGTTGAAACTTGTTTTGACTTACATAAGTAATACATGTGTGATTGTTTTTGTGCAATCAAATTCCAAAGAGGGGCCTGTCGCCCCAATCATCTTTTAAATCCCTTGCACTCCAAAATTCTGAATAAACCTGGGCTCTTGCATGTATATCAGACAAATCAGAATGAAGCCCAACCAAGCATACAACAATTTAACGAACGATGCAATGGTCCAAGCAAAATACTGCTCTTACTGACTGGAAAATTGAAGTGTTAACTCTTAAGAGCTGGAAAATTAAATGGAATGCTCTTAAGAACTGGGAAGCTGAATGGATGCTCTTACGAACTGGAAACGGACTGCTAATCCTACATTCATTATGCAGAATTTTTGAAATGAAGTGAGGATTTGACTCATGGATGTTGATTTATTTTAGCTTACAGACCTGAGAAGAACATGTTTGTCACTTTCAGCAAACTTGTACCAGTATCTCCCAGTTGATGTTTTCTAAAACAGAAATTTCGATGGCATTGTTATTTACACTTGCTGGAACATCTGGAAAGAAAGGAATAGAAGGATCTTCCAGGAGGCCTACTCCTCTTTCAAGGAGGTCGTTCTTCTAATAAGAGCGGACCTTATCATTAGAGTGTTAGCTTTCGGTGCTGACGATCATGGCTAAGGTTTTTGGCTTAGTTTCTTTCGCCCCGTAATAACTTCGTATAGCATACATTATACGAAGTTATACGAGTGAACATTGTCTGTTAAAACATCACAATAACAATTGTGGATCAGCAAACTTGTACCAGTATCTCCCACTTGATGTTTTCTAAAACAGAAATTTTACTGTTCACCTCGTGAAGCCTGAGCTGGGAAGGGATATCAGTGGATGCCCAGTGCTAGTGAAAATTCAACAATCAACAGTAAACCCTAAATGCAAATGGTCAACTTTTTAGTGTCATACGGTAACCATGAATTTTATTTTCTGACAGAGGCGTTTCTAGACTGAAAGATTGGAAGGTGTGATGGGATTTACTTTTCAAGCAACGTCAAATCTGCTTCAACTGAAAACGGCAATTAACACAGAATGATAATAAAGCTACAGTGGAAAGGAGACAATAAGACATGCAAATACATGTTGAGCCGAGTAAACACGGGTAGGCAGGTCATTTCCTGACATCCTCCATTCTTAAGCTGGCAAATTAGCAAATGAATCAACTACAAGAGCCAGTCAGAGGTAGACTTGTTCACAGCTTTGGTTTAGTTGTGAATAGCTGTGACTTTTTTGGTTTTGGAGAAATGCCAAATGCCCACCAATGGAACTGTGCAAGACAGCATGACTGGAAGGCAGCTCCACAGCATAAATACAAAAACCAGAACAGCTGGATGACACTTTATGAAGAGATCATCAAAATCTCGATGGTATGTCTGATGTTCAACTGAATCCAAGAATTGCTTTTCCTCCAAATGTCAAGAAGTTGGCCCAGATACTTTTGGAGTACTAATTTACAGATGGTATTCAGAGGTATTCTTATTTGATTGACCACGGCAGTTGATATGTTGCTACATAAACCAGTTCAGTGGAGAAAATGTAATCAATAATCCAGAAAGACCAGTTCAGGGAAAACAGCACAATTAACTGAAACTGTACAAGAATGCCTGAAACTAATTAATAAATAAAATCATTATAGGTGCAGGGCTAGAGTTATAATCCGATTTCTTTGAAGCTCTTGGATAACCATATGGCTGTCTCTCTTGGAGACGCCTTCCCTGGTCCAAAAGGTTTCAGTAAGATCCCTAGCTCCTGAAACCTCTCTTGCTGTAGCAACTGGGCACTGAACTCAAGCAAGCCTTCCAGAGCCTCAGCTCTCTGCTGGTATGATGTCGTGTCAAACTTCTTCTGCCTCCAATCTGATGAGCTTATGGGTGAATATCTGGCACCATCCAGATTGAGATCAGGAGTGCAAGTCCTTGGTGATTCACTTCTACTGCGGAGCACTTGGAAAGTGCATTTGTCCTTGGTGATTGATTGGTCAATAATAGATGGCGACTTGTTCTTCGTGATGGGATGCAATGGATCTTCAAAGGATGCCAGTGGGAACTCAGCAATTCTGTCGATTCGAGGAGCGTTAACTGAAATATCAGGAGATCTCAATCTGGTAACAATGTCGGCACCGTGCCTCTTTTCAGGAGTTCTCAATATGTTCAGTGGGAGTGATGCTCCCCGTGTAGCTTGGCCTGTTCGGTCTGACCTTGGTCGTGGAGTCTGCTGCTGTCAAAACAACACAGGGTCTAAAACCTTGAGAATATTTCTTCAAGCACACAGAATGGTTCAAATTTGAAACATGCATTTGCTAAGTGAATGTTCAAACGTTGCTTCAGGGATGCACCCTTCCAAAGCCATCATCAAGAAGTAATCGAGAAGACATGATTTTTTTCGCGAGTGACAATGAACTGTCGCCTTGTTTGAGGGATTTAACTTTGAAATACTCCTTACTAACAAATGAGTGATTTTTTAAAAAAGAAGTGCTACTTAGTGATGTCCACTGAATAGGAACCGGAAATATCAAGAGACATACCGTGAGATTTGAACAGTGCTGGGTGTTAAATCTATTGGTAAAATTTGAAGGAAAAAGTCTACTTGACCCTCAACTATCACTCCCTCCTTGGTTCCTTCCCTCTTCTGTCACTCGAGCAGTCGAGCTCGAACAGACGCCGCTACCATGGTCGTCGACGTTGTCGCTCACTCGCACCTCAGTCAGCCCCGTCGCCAGCCTGCTCCGCGCCAATCCGGCATCGCCGTGCTGTCCCGAGCCAGCCTCTCCCGCACTCGGATCCGCGCCACCTCGAGGACGGCGTCGCCGCCCTCCGGTGGCTGGCGGCGCTGGCGCATGCGCCCGCTGGGGACGACCCCTGGCTAGCCGAGACGGCCGATACCTCTCTCTCCCCCCTGCATCATGGCGAGCACGGTGGATGGAAGCCTCGGCAAAAACATTGCGACGGAGGGAGAGGAGGAGGCGGCGGGGGCCGGGGGAGGTGGCGGTCGGGGAAAGGAGTAGGCAGGGGAAGAGAGAGAAGGGGGAGAGGGAGAGAATAGATGGACACTGACATGTAGGGCCATGTTTACAAATATATTTTTAATAAAACAAAATGTCATGTCTATCTGTCTATATGGCCATACCGCTTCACCCAAGCTGTCTGAATGGTAAAACCGCTATACCCAAGCTGCCTCGGTGGTAAAACCGCTCTTAAAATTGTTTGCGGGGGCTATTCGTGCCACTCAACATATTTGTGAGATGGATATCTAGTTTCTCAAGAGCAAGAGGTAAAACATTCGCACTATCATAATTAAAGATGCGAAGTAACTTCATACCTCTTTGTGAGCTATTCTAGCATGAAATGTCTTTGAAGGTTCCAGCCGTCTTCTAGGAGTTGATGACGCCCTTCTCGGAGTAGGTACGGCTACTTTTGGATACTTATCATGTATCACTTCTTCATCCACAATTTTCTTGGTAACTTGAGCTGATAATTGATCCTTCGGTAGATTTGGCAATTCTGGACGATCCTTTTCAGTTCTGGTAGATCTAGGAGGGCCCTGGTTAGCAGTGCCTGTGCCTTTGTCAAGTTGTACAATCCTCTCTAATTTAAATGAGTGACTCTTATTGTATCTGTGCTTCCATTTGTCTTCATCATCAGAAAACTCGGTGTTCTTTGTGTCGTGTCCTGTAGGAAGTTTTGCTGGGAACATATTGCGAGTAGGTTTCAACTTCAATTGAACTTCTAACACGTAGGGCTCAAGGTGTGGATGCTTAAGTAGTTGTGCAGCCTGGAAAATAACACTAGTTAAGGAGATGCATGAATGAATGCAGAAACTAGAGTATACATAGCATTTGAATAAAAATAAATATACTTGAGAAAAACACATACACTTGGTCTGTGGTCTGGACTTTTACGCAGCATGCTTTTGATAAGTCCCCTACTGCATGATGAAAAATAAATATATATCATTAAGATTGCAGATATGAGAAGCAAAAAAATATATCATTTTCAATGATTTTCATTAAGATTTCATAAGGACTGCATACAAGTTAAAAGGCCTTACAATGCACCCGAGTATATAGTTGGTAGAGGAGTGATAACTGACTTGTGTATCTTATTTATCAGTGCTTGCATATCCTGTTAAAAAAAAAAATCGTCTGAGGCACAAGCTATTGGTGATTATTGAATGAGTTGTCAGTGAAACGCTTACAAGAGAGACTGTAATTAAAGGCAACGATGTGCTATAATTTCATCATTACTACTTACAAATGCTTTGAATGCAGGCTTCAGGGCAGTCATCTCATAGATGCAGCAGCCTGAAAATTGCAATGTATAAACAGGAGTACTGTGAAATATTTAGAACAAGTCATGAGTATTAGAAGAGGAACACTTACCCAGTGACCATATGTCAGACTTGGAACCATATGGAATGTCAGCAAGAAGTTCAGGGCACATGTAACTGGGGGTACCTACAACCTTCAGAGGGAACATATTATATAAAAAATTGGATGCACCTTAGAAAAAAGGTTAACCCAAGATTTGAGCAAGATGAACTTACTGATGAAGCTAAATCGTCTGAAGTCAATATTTTAGCCAGCCCAAAATCACCTGTTTCAGACAACATATTCCGAACAGAAGGATATTTCCATCATTTATTTGAAGGACTCTACAATAAAGAAATGTTTTCCTATGAAATTTTACAAGGGGATACTAACCAAGCCGTATATTTTGATCCTTTGTAAGAAATATATTTGAACACTGGAAAAAAAATACAAGAAATGGTGATTACGTAGCATATTCAACAAAATAAGGAAAGAAGCTATAAATATATCAACCTTCACATCACGATGAAGGATATGATTGACATGCAAGTAATCAAGAGCCATTAGGAGCTGCACAAGCCACACACAAAGTTTCTGCATGCAGAAAGTTGGACACAACAAGAAGGCAAATGTCAGTGTGCAGAATGTACAGCTACAAAAAAAGACATACTACAGACAAGTTAACCACCTCTTCTGAGAAATGGCTGCTGTTAGCCTTCTTAATGGCATCTGACCTGCACAAAGTAAATGGAATAGTCAGAATTATATTGCAGGTTCCAGATACATTCAGAGCATAGCATCACAAGTTACATACATGTCCCCTCCTTCGCAGTATCCGATCACGATGCACACATAGCAACCCTGATAATCATTCCATTTGAAGCAATGATGAGCATATAAATCCTCAAGTAGGACCACTAAAACATTTGAAGGAAAGTTCCAAAAGCAAAGATGCTGTTAGGACCCTGCCAATATGCACAGGAAGGAGAGAGGGACCATGCTCACCTTCTCTACCCAAGACTCTTTGTATTCCACAATGTAAGGGTTCCTTACTTTTGCAATGAGCTCCATCTATATAAATAGAATGGGAAATTTGCACATGATGAATGCAGGTTCATTTGTGTTACGATATTTGCACAAGACCATGACAAACAGAACAGGGATGCCATTCCTAACTTTGGACAAGTCGAAAAAAATTGGAGAACAGTCTTCCATGAAATTAGATATTACAATGTTCATTTTTCTTCTTTCCTTCCTAATTTTCTGTAAGCATCTCTATGTTAAAATTCAATTTTTTTAATCTGAGATTGGACCAGAAGACTAGTACCAAAACATGACTGAATAGGATACAACAAGGTGCATCTATCTCCAATTTTGAACCAAAAATTTAATCGTTTTCACAATCAAATTTAATTTGAATGCTGAGATGTCATATGGAACAAAGGGGATAGCATGTGTTAAAAAGGACCTCTTGGTGAGCTGATCGACGGCACCTGTCAGTCTGACGGGCAAGTCGGATCTTCTTCAAGACATACCTGAAACAAGCCATGGTTCAGAGTAACACTACGTTTTTTAAGGAAAAAAAAACTAAAAGTGTAACACCATGTTATAAAGATCCAACGAAGCAATCCATTGATGGCACAAGGATGAACAAAACTCAAATACATAGTCCTCTGCCTCACCTCTTCTTTTCAACCTTGTGCCTCACCAGGAGTGCAGAACCAAATGATCCCTTCCCAATCTGCTCTAACACCTCATACTGATCCATTTCCTGACGCCCCAAATCTGACCGAGGCCAAGGAGTTTCCTCCCTGCAAAAAAAAAGGGATGTTCTTGAAACAGAATTTATAGAATTTGTCGAAGAAAACTGTTCGATAAATTTGAGTAGCAAGAAATGGTACTAGAAATGGCTGACGAGGTCATGACAATATGCCATTCCCAAATTCAAAAGCGACGATGTTTCTTAGATAGGAAAGAAATGAGCAAGAGCTCTTCCAATTTGATGGCAAGGGACCCCCCCTTCTCAATTCCCAAATTTTCGCCCAATTAATGGTTATTGAATAGAGAAGTTATGAACAAGAACAGCTTCTAATTTTAATGAACAACAACCGTATAACCTCGGCTCAACAATCCAAGTAATTCCCATTTCTTGGAGAAGTAGATAAAAGAGAGCCTCGGCCTTGTTGGTCCTTGCCAAGAAACAGAAGAACAATGAAAAAGAAAAAGAAAAAGTAGAAAGGAAAGCAGTGGGAAAAGAATCAACATGAAGGACTGCAAATTTGCGGTGAATTATCTTGAAAAGCTTTTAGCTACAATCGATGCTTCAGAAGTTGGCCAAAGAAGAAGAAAAGCAGAATCATCACCTGACTAACGGACGAAGGCAGAAGGCTCCCCTGTGTGTTCTTCCCTCACTTGCCTTCCATTTTTAGAGAGAGAAAGTACGTCTCGTGATGGAGTGCACGGGAGATAGAGAGAGACATTGCCACTCTGGTAATGGAGGGAGGATGTGCTTCCTGTGAGGTTTTCAAAGCTCTCAAAGCGTAGAGAGAGAAGGTGGTGGGAGGCACACACACAGTGTATAGAGAGAGATAGGTAGAGAGAGAGAGAGAGAGATTTGACTAGATTTTCTTTGCTTAATGGGCCGTGTACCGAACATTCTTTATGAGCTTATTCGTATCGCCGACTGCTGATAGCGGAGGTCATACGCGTTTTTTGTACAATCCGGCTATAAAGGCTTTTTGACGATGAACATGTGTAACTAGCAAGCTTATTTATCCCTGCCTTTTCTTTTTCCAAACAAAATTGGTCTCGAGAATGACTTGGGATTCAGTTTCTCTGCAGTCGAAGTCACGTGACTTTGTCACTGACATGTGGACCCCATTTGAACCCATCTGACAGTAAAGAAGTCACGGTAACTTCAACTACAGAGGACCTCAATGGAAAACTTGGTATCTTCGTTTTCATCTTGGTTTTTGGAGGCAGCTAGCCACCGCTATGCCTGCCTACGCGTAGGATAACCATGGGCTCCACCACAAAAAGTGAGCAGAAGCATACTACCTCCATCTCAAAATAACTGTAGTTCTGGCTATGCATCTAGACATAAGTAAATCTAGGCGCATAGATAAAACTGCACTTATTTTAGGACGGAGGGAGTAGTTCTTTAACTTCATGTGCTAAGCAAAAAATGATATAAGTTCATGGGATACAATTACTTTGTCCTATCTACTTATGCTAACATGACCACGACGATAACCATGTTTACACTTAACGGAAGATTCAAACGGTTGTAGAGTTCAAATACAAATGGAGACGAGTTAAAGGCGCAAAAAAAAAAAAATCAATTACATGGTGTGCATTAAACTTCGAGTACGATATGCGCTGCAACTTTAGACGATCACAATGCAATTAACTCTACTTAAATCATAACGGATATAAACGGTTGGACGCAAGGAATGAGCTACAACTAATGACGAAAAGGCTTGTAACATCTAAATACTTTCATATATATTGGGAAAATAAAATCGTGCCCAAGCTAGAGGAATTGTACCATAGTAGTCACCAGAAACACCCAATTCGATCGGTTGGTTCAAAAGGACTCGAGACACTAGCACCAACTCACCAACAAAACAATGAAATGGTAGCTAATTTGTGGCGGTACAAAAATTTTCCATCACCTAATTAGTACCAGACCAATCTTAAATGACAATTACTCAACAGAACAACCGTTATTCTGGTCGTAGTATTACTGACTGATGAGGATTTTCCATTCATGCAGGGATCTTATGCCAATTCAGTCGAGCGGTTTCCTTGGAATTATTACTTCGAACTTTTCGGCTGGGGTGCTAAAGTTCATATCCAGTGGATTTCACATGATCCCCAATAGGACGAAAATACTTCATTTTGTTCCAAAATCGCTGATTTTTTTTGTTGCAAATTTATGGTACAAATTATTTGCTATCACCTATTTAGGATTGTTTTCTCATTTTTATAGGAGAAATAAATATAGCATCACGTGGAAATCATAGGACCAATTTATAAAATCATCACAATTCAAAGGGATTGACTCCCTCACAGTTGCCTGAGTCCCTATATGGATGCGCAGGCAATTTTTTGGGCCGTTGGATTGAGATCCAATGACCCAGATCTCTCCTCCCTCTCACTTTTATCCCCTCCCTCCCCATCTCTCTCTCTCTCCCCTCCTCTCTCCCTCAGTCTCGCCCGTGCCCCTCCTCCACCCTCGCCACCGCCCCAGCCGGCGACGCCCTTGCCGCCGCTGCGCCACCCCCATCTCCCTCTCTGCGCCGTGCCACCCCCACCCACCCTAACCCGGCTGGCACCTTCACCCTCATCATTGCCGCCCCAACCGCCTTCACCCCCCTCCCACAGCTTCGGCGGTGCCGCCGCCGCCTCTGTCACCGCCCTCACTCCATCCCTAATCAACCGCTAGGCCACCGCCTGCCCCCGGCAGCACGAAGATCCCCACCCCAACCCTAAACCCTAACCTGAAACCCATGGTGCCTACGGCAGCGACAGTGGCCGGCGAGGAGGAAGATGCGACGGTCGCAGGTGCTCTTCCCCCTCTCCCCCTCTCGGTGCCCCCTCCCTCCAAATTTCCTGCGCCGGAGGCAGGGGAGGCAGTCGCCTGGGCGAGTGAACTGCCGCACAGGCGACTGTCGGTGAGCATATCCGCAATTCAAAGGGCAAATCAGAGGAAAAATCATTTTGGCTTCTATGTATGAATATATTAGTCCTATGGATGTGATGTACTATATCTTTTCCTTCTCTATGTTTTTTCTTATCTCTCTGTCTTGTTTCTTTATTTTTTTGCTCCATTGAGTGGCTGGATGGATGAATAGTAAACACATAAAATGCCACACACGTCGCGTTCCAGGCATTAAAAGGATATACACCGCTTACACTGGACAGTTGGACCCAGCAAATCTAATTCTTTAAGTCCAATAAGTTAGCCAATTTAGTTTGATTAATCAACCTCATAATTAGTTTTCTCCTCAGACCAAAGGAATTCCTCGTCCATCTGGCAGCTTCTCCGGGCGTGCGAGCTACAGGCCACACGTCACGCGACAACGATCTCTGTACATGCATGCACACGAGTGTGTAACTTGAAAGCTGAAACTCTCGAATCAGTATTATTACATCTTCTTTGTCCGTTTCTTATCCGATCTCCATTTGCCATTTGTGTTTGGCAAATCCTGCCGCGACCGATCGATCGAGCATGCGATTATTAAGGTTATAAATCCAGCGATGATGAAATGTACTCCTAATTGGATTGTGATAGACGGGATTAATGAGATATATGCTTCGGTTGCTGCTGCTTTCATGGAGCTAATCAGGCAATCATGGCTTCGTAATGATCGGTAGGGCAGGGGCTCTTCCGTTAGAACAATGCCATCCTGCCCCCCTCTCTCTCTCTCTAAGACTCTCTGGTTTCTGTTTAAGATAAGCATCTAGCTACTCTATGTACGTACTTTTGGAGAGAGAGAGAGAGAGAGAGAGAGAGAGAGAGAGGTGCATATTGCACTAGCTTTGATTGATTAGTGATGTGATGCGGCGTCGCATCTTGACTGTGCTTGCTTAGTGGACGGGGAGAGCGATGGATTATGGGTTGTGTGAACCAACATCAGTTCATCATCTCTCTATGGAGTTAGTCTTGGCTCTCACTGTTAGTGCTTTTAATTTAGGCCATCCCTCATGAGTGGCTTATGTTTTTTTTTAGTTCTTGTAGACACTTCCATGCCTTTATTTTTACAGCTTATTAAAATCAAAACCTATCGTTGAAAATTTACCATTTTTTACAAAATCTAACCATTATACATGGATGAAACAATGAATATTTCTTTCTTCTCAGACAGCCACCTGCTATGATCCACATCCAAAAGATCCCTCATCTCCTTAACACTATTCAGCATATTGTCCCAAGTTTTAATTTTGGTCATTGTCTAGCCATCTTCTACAAGGGAAGCACCAGTTGGCATTAACGACCAGTTTTTTCATTATAAGCTTAAAAAATATCAAGGAATTTATCTTTTAAAGGTAGGTCACCCACCCATTTATCTAGTCAAAAACTAGTTTTTCCCATTCTCCACTGCCATTCTTCTGTTATTAAAATATTGGTATTTTAACTTAAAAAAGGTCAGCTCATACAACCACTACAGGAAACGTAAACAGTTTCGAGTGCTAAAACCGTCGAACATAGCGAACAAGCCGTCGGAACCTATTCTCTCGACTGCCAGCCGTCGAGAGACCGCCGTCGAGAGAGCTCCGTCGAGAGAGGTTCTCTTTCTCAACGGCTTGGCCGTCGAGTTAACTTATCTCGACGGCTAACATTCGAACCGTCGAGTTTAGTTCCCTAGGCGCTGTTACTGTTTGCCAGGACTAGTCTCGACGGCCGATAATAAGCAGTCGATATTATTCAAAAGCGGGCCCACCAGCGCGGCCGTCCATAGTCACATAGTCTCAACGGCCAAAAGTCAAACCGTCGAAACAAATATTCTTTAGTATCGACGGCCCCCCTCTAGCCGTCGATACTATCCTATCCACCGTTGCGTAGTGTCGACGGCTTTATTAAGGCCGTCGAGACTACTGCTATGTAGGGAAAAAAATTGTTTTAATTTTGTAAAAAAATCCAGAAAATTGCAGCAGCTAGCTGCTGCACCTGCATACCCAAAACCCCACAATGCATATATACCCCATTCGTCGCACACATGCAACAAGATCACAATTAACAGGCTCAAATACACTCAAATATTTAAAAGGCACACAGTTCACATCTATTAGCCATCAAACGGTCCAAACAACTCCAAACAGCCCGCACGACATACACATATGTACAATATAGCAATCACAATCGTACGATAACCAAAACGTCAGCTAGCTAGTCACCTAATGCTCACTGGACGGAGGATCGCCTGAAGGGGATAGGGACGGCTAGGTAAACAACGGGGGAGCGCCATCGAACAGGTTGTTGACGAAATCGGCCTCCTGACTGCCCGATGTGTCCCCTCCCTCGTGCACATGAGCTGCTGCTGGGGCAGCAGAACCCGAACCCTTAAAACAAATATAGACTTATTAGTTAATGGTATGTGTTGAAATAAAGCGATAACACATATTTTGAGGTAACGCCGTTTGGCTGCCTTACCGGCTTGGTTTAATTACTCCACGGTTTTTTTTAGCCGTCGACACTAGTGTGCCATGATGCTCTCTATCGACGGTCTGTTTTTGGCCGTCGAGACAGCTCCTACTATGTCGACGGGGAATGTATGGCCGTCGAATGATATTTCGGCGCTCGAAACTATATTCTTTTCCTGTAGTGAACAGAATTAGAGCATCAATAGATGAATATTCCTCATATATTTCCTTTTAACAATTTTTTGTCATACAATACCAACATTTTCTAAACTCCACCACCATTTGCACAACAGGCTTCTATTTAGTACCGCAATGTTTTGAACGCCCATGCCTCCATTCTTTCTTGAAAAAATTACCTTTTGCCATTTCACCAAGTTATATCTCTTCCCCCACCCCACATTGTTGTAGAGAAAACCTCTTCTGATTTTGTCAATTTTATGGATAAATGTCTTTAGCATTAGGAACATAGAAGTATAGATTGAGATACTAGACAAGAAACCATTAATGAGGGTTAGGTGTTGTTTGTTTGAACTGAAAGTTGCTGAAAATTTTGATCTTAAAAAATTATGACCCCTCAAAAGACATCTTAAAGAGTTTAAAAAATTATGAAAAAATATTTACGAACTCTAAAAAAAATTTAAAACCCAAAAAAACTGCAAAGTAGTACATTATTTGGCTTATACAAAAAAACAATTTTTGTTAATTTAATTTAAGCTGAAACAAACAAACCACTCGAGGATAGGTTATTTCCTTTTAAGCCTCCAATCTTTTCTAAATTCTACAGACCAACTCCTCCCCATAACTACGATTCTCTTGTGACTCACAGGAACCCCCAAGTTAGGGAATTTTCCCACTTGACAATGGAGCTCCATATAGATTTTTTCCACTTGACTTAATGGAACAAATCAGCATACAGCTAATCTTTATCAATATTTCCATTAATTAGAACTACCTCACTCTAGTGAAAATTTGATTTTAAGATCAGGCACCTGTTCAAACAAAGCCAACAACAACTTCACATTTCGAGCTAACACAATATCATCTTTCAGGCACAGGATAGTGTCATCACTCATCAGCATATTGAAGTATGTAAACCCCTTTCTCCACAACCTCATTAGCTAGTCCAGTAATCAAACCATACTCCAAAATAGTCTACTATGATCGTACCTTCCTTGCGCAATACACATATTATTCCACCATATAATAGTAATAATTGAATGTCTTGTTCAAAAAACTAGTAATAATTGAATGTGCAACAGGTCAGTGACCAGTCTCCACCCCTCCAAAATCTTCACAGCATTACGTCGCAGCGTCGCTGTATTAGATATCCGGGCAGTTGTTAGGAAGATTTGGTCACCAATCTCAAGCCTAAGATTACATCACCCACGCAGCCACGCTATATAAACACAAACACGCACCAAGCACAAGTCGACACCAACAATCGATCAAAACATATCTCACCGCGCGATCACTGAAACACACGGAGAGCTCGCAATGGCGCCGTCAAGATCACCAAGAAGCAGGTTTGCAACCAGCCTCCTCCTCGCCGTCGTCGCGGCCGCCGCCGTCCGCGGCGCGGCGGCGCAGTCGCCGTCCCCGTCGACGACGTCGACCGGCAGCTGCATGACGGAGATCATCAGCCTGTCGTCGTGCCTCGGCTACATGTCGGGCAACTCGTCGGCGCCCAAGCCGTCGTGCTGCGCGGCGCTGTCCGGCGTCGTGTCCTCCAACCCGCGGTGCCTCTGCATGGTGCTCGCCGGCGGCGCGGCGTCGCTCGGCGTCACCATCAACGACACGCGCGCCCTCGAGCTCCCCGCCGCCTGCCGCGTCAAGACCCCGCCGCCAAGCCAGTGCAGCAGTAAGCTGATCACCTAGCTTCTTCATCTCTTCAATTTGCACAACATGATCAGTGCCATGATGTGCTTTGGCCTGCAGCTGTTGGTGTCCCGGTGCCATCTCCGGCGAGCTCTGGAGCACCGGCCCTGACAAGCCTTACTCCTGCAGGTATACACGTGACTGTAGCTATACTGTTTATCTGATTATCTCTGACTTGCCACAAATCAAATCAAGCTACTATATGTACATCTGTAATGTAATACATTTGTTCGAACAGGAGTTGGATCGAAGGCAACTCCGGCGATAGCCGGCCAATCCTCCGGTGGCTGCGTCGGCAAAGCCACGTCGATTCTGATCGTCGTCATCTCTGTAGCAGTGGTGTTGCTCCGTGTTTAATTGATGCATATGTGTTAGATGTGGCGGTTCAATCTGTTTCTTCCACGGGACTATGCATCTACTTTTATTTTTACCGTATAATAATATAATAGATACATTGAGAGCGGCTGCATGACAGTCGCCTGCGCACGTCTCCCTCGGTCCCAGCCGTGGCGAGACGTAGGTGACTGTCCACGAGCAAAGCCAATATACAATTTTTTATGATCGATGATGATCATATAATCGATACCTGCATGCCGTGGATCAGATCCCTCTCCATGTAATTCGATATAATGTATAGCGGTCAATAGTTTGTGTGTAAATTTTGAGTGAAATTATATATATGTCATTGTATATTGTTATGTATTTTCGTTTCGTTTCAGACTAAAGGGCCGATGCTGGTTTGTGTATCGGTAGCAACGTGCGTATTGATCATGTGGGTCCCACAGCTTACAGTGAACCTCCTGATGCAACGCAGTTAATACTCCCTCTGTTTTTTTGTTTGACGCTTTTGACTTTCGTACACGATTTTAATCATTCGTTTTATTCAAAATTTTAGTGCAAACATGCAAAAAAAAAAGTCAAGCTCAAAGTATCTTTATCGATAAAACAAATCAACACAAAATAAATGATATTTACATAATGTTTTAAATAAGACGAATGGTCAAAGGCGTGTTCAAAAGTCAAAGACGTCAAATACACCTTTCATCATCCCTCATGAAAATATCATAGCAGAGAAAATTTACAGTTGAGACTTAGGAAACAGCAAAGAAATTAGAGCTACAACTGCCTATACGCAAATACTACCTCCGGTCACAAAAGGAAGTCACCTTTTGGACACGCATTTGACCATTCGTTTTATTCAAAAAAGTTGTATAAATATTATTTATTTTGTTATGATTTGTTTGTTATTAAACGTATTTTAAGTATGACTATTTTGTTATGATTTGGTTTATTATTCAATGTATTTTAAGTATGACTTATATTTTTACATATTTGAATTAAAATTTTTAATAAAACGAATAATCAAAGGCGTGCCTAAAAGTCAACGGCGGCTTCTTTTTATGACGGGAGGGAGTATATAGGAGCAGTCAGCAATGAGCAACCTCATGCATAGAACCGTAGAACGTTGCAAGCCTGCAACGATGGCCATTCAGATTCAGCAGCAAGACCGGACACTTGTGTGGTCGTCAGAACTCAGAACAGCGCATGCAGCAGCTTCCAGGTTTAGCATCCCAGCAATGGCCGCAGCATGCGTCCGCCTCCTCCTCCTCCTCCCACGCCCTAGCTTACAAGCCGCTCTTTCGTTGCGCAGCCAAAGCTTCCTTCGGCAGCTGAGCTGACAATGGCGCCGGCGACGGGGAAGACGGGGATCGCCGGCGCCGGCGCCGCCGCGCTGTGGCTGGTGGCGGCGGCGCTGGCGGCCTCCGGCCAGCCGGCGGCGGCGCAGCACGGCGGGTGCTCGGGCGTGATGATGACGCTGTCGCCGTGCCTGGACTACATCTCGAGCAAGTCCCTGCTCCCCGGGTTCACCTGCTGCGCCAACCTCGCCGGCGTCGTGCAGACCGACCCCCGCTGCCTCTGCATGATCATGGACGGCAGCGCGGCGGCGTACGGCATCGCCATCAACCACACCAGGGCGCTCCAGCTGCCCGGCTTCTGCAAGGTCCAAGCACCGCCAGTTAGCCAGTGCAAAGGTATATATATATGCCATGCACGTATATCAGTATATGTAGCAACCTAGCTAGGTTTTGCCTTTGTTTTTAGGCCACATTTCTCGTAGTTTTTATTCTGAAAATCGGTTGCCCGAGAGCACCTCGACAACCCCTTTATACCTTTCTAATGAAAATTGTTTTAGAGGAGATATAGAAAGGCTGCTCGCTGCTGGGATGCTATGATTTTTTTAATGAATCGATAAACAAATCGTTTTTTAAACTAAATTTGCTTCAATTTGGCCGGTGATACATATAAAATGAAAACACAGGCAACATAGTGAAGACAGCAATCTAGGTTTTGCTTTGCGGTCCGATTTCGCTCGCTTTTGTCGCGCCTTTTTTTTCTGAGAACAAAAAAAATCATTTTCTAGTTGAACTTTACTTGAATTTTTCCGAAGTCAACAAACAAAAATCCCGAATTTTGCTTGAATTTGATTATGTATAAAAAAACCACTGGCAACATAATAAACATATGTTGGTGGCCGTTATGTGCGCGGTAGGACATAAGGTTTTCGGCGAATCCTGAATTCCTGATGGAGTCATTTTCTTAATTTTTTGTAGGTTTCTTCAAAAATTCAGAAAATCAGACTGAAATCAACCAAAATTTTCTTACAACCTAATTCACGTAATAAACAGTAAATCGCTTCAAATTTAACTCATAAAAATGGTTGTTTAATTTCAGGGGTCCCGGCTTCACCAGCAGCATCACCTACCGATGCGCTGGATATGAACGCAGAGGCCGCAGATGCGCCTAAAGGTGAAGTCATCCATAAACCTAAAGAAACAATATAAATCACGTTTTATTCAAATGCTTCTTCTTTTCTGGTTAATGCAATACTAACATTTACATTAACTATCACCCACTTCTCGTTGAATTTTTTTTTTTGGTTCATAACATTTACATTATAGTATTTATAAACTTCTATGACCAAGGCAGAGCCAGCTTCGGGCTTTTAAATACCACGAACGTGGCCTTTATTTAAAAAAAGAATGATTGCTCTAATTCTGCGGACTTTCGACCCATCAATCTCATCCACAATATTAGAAAGATCATCGCCAATTAAGGTCCTTCCCAACAGGTTGGCTCCGCACCTCAATGACCTCATCTCCCTTGACCAGAGTGCCTTCGTCAAATCTAGATGCATCCAAGACAACTACAAGCAAACTGTGATTTAAGAGCTGTACAGGGAAAAAAAATCTGGCCATCTTCTTAAAGCCCGACTTCGCTAAGGCCTTTAATTCCATCCACTAGGGCTACCTACTGCAGCTTCTAGAGTGGCTTGTCTATCTCCATATCAGACATGGGCCTATCTTTATTTTGCAAGGTCATTGCAGTATTCTTAACTCAAAAATTGGTAGGAGGCATCGCAGCGTTGGGGTGGGGTGGGGCCCCTAAGCTTGGGGTTCTGCTCACCCCCCTCCCTCCTCAGGTACGGCCCTACTCAAATCATTTGGACCACAATCCTCCAAACCTTGGGTTTAGCTTCATCACACCTCTCAGCCAGCTCCATTTTAGAAATTGCTGGCTCCATTCAACAGCTCTCTCACCAAACAAATAAGTGTAAGCTAAACGAGCTGATCATCCACCGTGTGGAATATTTGGAAAGAGCACAACATATGCATCTTCCAACATGCTTTGATGCATGTGCATCTTTTAGTAGGTAAGATTCGAGAGGATATCCTTTGGTGGGGTCGGTCTGCCTTGCGAGCACTAGTCGCTTGAGACTACACCCTTTCCTTTGTACAGTTGTAATTATTGTATTTTGTTCTCTTCTTCATGGAACGACAACATCCCTGTCTTTCGCTTAACAAAATAATTATTTACCGAAAGATTCTAGATGTGATAAATTTGATGATCTATATATATAGCAGATATCTTAATAAAAATGGTTTCCTGCGCAATTCAAAGTGATATTTGTAGTACGTTCAATTTGATGCAGGAAGCGCGGATTCAAATGCAACATCAAGCTCCATAAACTCGAAGAATCCAGGAAGTTTAATGGCTACTATCCTTATCCCCGCATGTGCAATTCTCTATGCCTTCTAAATATTGCACAGCTTCATTTTCACTGGCTATGTCACCATGCAGAAGTTAGATCTTATGTGACCTTGTATTATATTGATATGATTCTTAAATACCAAATTATTACAAAACATTTTGTATGATATGCCTTTCTGGTGTCTCCCCAGACATTGTTTCCCCAGTCTTACTTTGTACCCTGCAGTCATTAGTTGTGCACGAATGAAAAAATAATCTAATTCAGACGATCAGCAGAATAATTAACAAATCACTTAATTATGAAAAAAAGTCTCAATGGCGGCTTGAGGAGACGTTTCCCGATGGCAGATTGCCGGATTCAGAGGTGATGCCTGAATCTGGCAGGAGTTGGCCACGGCCGGAGTTCACCTATCCGGCGGTGGCGTCCTTTATCCCTCAGTCTCATCGAGTTTTGTCGCTTTGCTATCGACCCCCTGCGTCAGTCTTCCACTCCGCTTGGCTTCTGTCTCCACCCATGGGAGCTCGGTACGTGGCTTCGGGGCGGCTAGGTGGGTGGCGGTTGGGCGACCTTCCTTTGGAGGTGCCTTGGCATCGATGGACGATGGCGTTGGTCCTCAAAGCGGATTACTCTACCTTGCGGCCCCTCATCTGTGCGACCTCGAGGTGAGGGTGTGCCGGACGAAAGCGTTGACCTGCAAGGCCAACAGCGGCGACGCCGCTTTAGCGCTGTTCCCTTTTGGTGGCATTTGTCGAGGTGCCCCCCTTTTGTCCTTGGGTGAAATCTCTATAGTGGACGGGCGACAGTGCCAATCTAGTCATTGTTTCTTTGTTGAAGACATTTCATGGTTCTCTTCAATATTGCTGGTGGGTTGCCACTTAGAATTTCCCAGTTATGAAGTTGTATCATCATTGCTTCGGTGGTGATCTTGGAGGGTGTTGGTTCATGCCTCAGTCGAGCATCCTGCGCTGCGGCGGGGCGTCCTATGTGGTGGTGACAGCCGACTTGCCAATCAAGCATTCAAACCGAGTATCCTTTCTGGTGGTGGCGGCTTGCTTAAGGTCAAAGCATACCGCGCGGCAATGAGACCGACATCCCCCCACCCTCCCCAAACGTCCCTTCCGAGCATTCCGTGCAGCGGTGGCGGTCAACGACCTAGTTGATCTTCGCGTGGCCTGCAACATAGTTGGCTGCAGTGTGGTTGGCGTTTTGGTCATGCAGCCCTTGTGGCGGCAACGGTTGGTGTTACACGGCACCTAGCGAAGCGGTTAGCCAAGGTGGTTGTAGTGCTAGGTGTTGCTTGTTGGTGTATTTGTTGAGGCATTTGCTTGACTGGGACGTCTTTTCCCCCTTCCCTCTTCTCTCTCTTGACTCCCTTTTCTCTATTGTAGATTGCATTTCTTTTCTCTATTGTAGATTGCATTTCTTTTCTCTATTGTAGATTGCATTTCTCTTTCTTAAGTAGAATAGCCTTTGTGTTAAAGAAAAACGTAACCTAAAAAATATGGAGTTCCTCCGATAAATACCATCTGTGCACCAAAATCAGGATTCAGGGCATGCAGACCTTTTTTTATCGTTCTTCCTGTTTTGATTACTGATGCATCCTATCATCCATCTATTATCCTATCATCTATCTATTGATAATGAGCAGCTCCCAGCCGTTAATTTGTCTCGCTGCCGTTGTGCCTTTTTTACTGGGAGTTCCCATTGATGGTCCCATTGCTACTATCAGCTTACTCATCAGGCTTATTAAAAAACTAAGCAAAAACTTCGATTTACCCCTCCAAGTTCTCTCATAACTATAGCAAAGAAGGTTTATTAGAATAACACCGCTTGCAGCATTGTCATGTATAGATGAAATCCACTAAAAAGGGCCAGAAGGACACTCATGCTTAAATCATTAGCTACCATGATTCCATAATATTATCCAAATTAAGCCAATACAAAAGATTCAGCAGCTGACGAAACTAACATATAAGAAAAAAGATGCATCATCGCTGCTCCAGCTATACTTCCAGACTTCCAGTCAGCTTAGTTCAGTTCAACTGGAAGTTTCAATACTTCAGAGATGTCCTGTAATGATCTCTCTCATCACTTTGCCACTAGGATCATCTTGTTGGAAGTTCTCTTTGTTATAGCCAGTATCATGATTATCTGGAATTTGAACATCTGGAAGCAGTTCGTCCTTGCAGTCTATGATTATATTGTGAAGAAGACAACAGACAAGAATAATACTTGGCAACTTATGCTTGTCAGGCCTCCACATGACTTTGTGCAAGATTTTCCAGGAGCCCTTCAGCCGTGCCAATGCTCTTGTTCCAAGCACCCTTGCAGCTTTTTGCCGAGCATTAAAGTTAGCCATTGGAGTTGAAAGACTACTACCTTCATATGGAGTCATAAGCCATGGTAGCAGAGGATAGCACACGTCACCAACAATGAATTCCCTGATTTCAGCATTGTTGCCTGCAACTTTAACGGGACCATTCAAGCGATTCCCAGCTTCACAGAGCTTGTAAAACGCAGAGCATTTCAACAATCGTTCAAACGTCATGCTACCAGGCCAACCAGTGACAATGTCAGTAAACCTCATCTCATCATCAACAATCCCTTGTAGGAACATACTATAATTCTTTGCCGGGTCAGACCAATCTTCAGATGATTCCACAGCAGGAAGCGTCATGATTATGTGGGTGGCATCAATAGAGCCACAGCAATTCGGCAGACCAGATATGGCCTCAAACTTAGTTTTGATCTCCTCAATTCTCTCCTGGCCCGGCCATGCCAGATGATGCCGAGCCCTCTCTTCCATGGACTCGATGAACCTCCATGTCACTTGTGAAACAGTAGACTGCCCCACGCCAAAAGCAGCTCCCACCGACACCTGCGAATCACCGGATGCCAGCCTCCTCATGGCAATCGCCACTTGCTTCTCCACACTAAGTAGCCTCCCCTCAATGTTAATCAGCCCGGACGGTGGCCTCGAGATCAAATCCTCCCTTACAATCGAGCAGATGTAGTCGAAGGTCTTCCTCGAGGTCCTGAAGAAGTGCCTGAACGCTTCCCCTTCATCTGAAGGCGCGGTACCACCTGTCCATCCATCAAAGTGAATCAAAACTAAAAACACCACTACACAATCGGACCAACTTTAGCCCCATAATAGAATCACATTGCACACAACTTCACATCGAACCAATCGAAAAAGGTTTCGCCTTTCATCAAGGACACGGGTGTTCACCCGGTCACCCCCAAATCTTGGACGAGTAAAAATCCACGCTCTCAACAAATCGGCTGCCGATTGCAGCGAAGTTGGGGGCGAATGCAGGAAGCCGGCGGGACAAGAAATCGATAAACGGCGTGTGGCTGGGGGAGAGGAAGGGTGCGTACCTGACTCGGCGTGCCTGTGGAGGAAGGTGTACCACCACTCGGTGTCGAGGCCGCGGAGCTCCGGCGGGAGCGGCGGCGGCGGCGCGCCCCCGGACTTGGCGCTCTTGAGCTTGCCGGACTCCTTGGCCTTGCGCTTCCCCTTCTTGGACTTCTTTATCGGCGGCATCTTCCGGCGCCTCGCACTCAAGACTCAAGAGTGTGAGATAAAAAACATAAGAGGGTGTTGTGTCAGTGAGGGTGGGTCGAATGGAGAGGGATTGGGTTAGGGTTTAGGTTGTTCATCGATGCAACAGGGGTCAATGGATTTAGATCCAAGGGTGGATGCCAGGGGGTAGGGTGAGCTTGCCAGCTTGGATCAAGATTGTTAGAGTATATGGTATGATCTGGAAGGATCCGGTTGTTATGGTAGGATATGATATATTTGGATAGGTTGGTTATAATATCTCCGATATGGTTCCATCTCTATCTCTAGGATTGCTTGTGATCCAAATACTATATAAACACCCTCGAGGCTCAATGCAAATCATCCCATTAGTTATATTCCTCATCTAACATGATATCAGAGCGGCGTGAGTTAACATGATAGTAGTTCGTGACGGCAGCAAGGAGATAGCAGTCGAGCTTGAGCGGTTCAGTTCCAGCACCTCCACCCCCAACCTCACTAGGGAAGGAGGAAGAAAGAAAGAACTGGAGGAAGAAGAGTCAAGTAGACCTGATCATGGGCGGCCCGGCCCGGCGAGCCCGGCCCGACCCGACCCGAAAAAGCCCGGCCCGGCCCGGCCGGTGCATCGGGCCGGGCTCGGGCCTCGGTCTGAAGCCCGGCCGCCGGGCCGGGCCGGGCTCGGGCCCGAAATAATTGCGCGACAAGCCGTGACCGGGCCGGGCTTCGGGCTTTCGGGCCGGGCTTTCGGGCTTCGGGCCGGGTTCGGGCCCGAAACCGAAGCCCGGTGCGTCGGGCCGGGCCGGGCTCGGGCTTGGTCCTGCGGGACCGGGCTTTGCCAAGCCCGGCCCGAAACCCGGCCCGGCCCGGCCGTTGATCAGGTCTGGAGTCAAGGGGCATTCAGTTATTTTAGGGTTATAATAATAGTGATGAAACAATGCATTTTATAATGGTATGAGAATTATTTCATGTTTTGTAATGCCATTTTTGAGATATAGTAACTTAATCGTGGAATGGATACAATTAACCCTTTAAAAATACATTGCAATAGTTTCTAAAAAATACTAAAGTTATTTGGGCTAATCCATCCAACATTAGCAGAATTTTGTTGGAGGGCCATGGGCCCATGGCCAAAGGTCGAAGTTAGGGACCAGCCTGCATTATGAGCGAAGGAGAGGTCCCACAGATCGGCGGTTTCTGTTAAATGAGTGTCCGGTGGGATCTGCGCGCACGAGCTTAGAGCTAGCAGTGGCCTCCCCAATACTAATGTCGTGTCTCGTGCTCCCTCCTTTTTTTATAGGATGTATTTTATTTCGAGAAAGTCGAATTTCATAAACTTTGATTAATAATTAGTCAAACTATATGCATCTTTAGTATACAAAAGACATATCTATAGTTTTGTTTTTAAAATTACTTTCGATACAATATTTTTTGTTAGCAGTTGACAAACATATAAAAGACAAATTTAATAGTTAAAGCACACGCCTAAAGATTTTATCAAATAAAAATACGTAAAAAAACGGAGGGAGCACCGTGCAGCCGTGTAGCTCAGGCCTCAAGGGGCAGACGTGACTCGCCTAGTTACTAGTTACTAGTTACTAGTTACTAGTTAGTACTAGTTACCTTGCCTTGTACTGTATGCACGACCGACGACGGTGAGAAAACGGCAACGACAACGCAAGCATCACCCGTGGGCGCTAACACGAGTCGGCCGCTTGCAGGCACCTGGCGCCCAAATCACCGGAGCAAACGAGCCTCCGTGACCGTGTGTGACGGACACGATGCCTTGGACTTGGAGCGGTGGCTACATATAAGACGCAAGCACGTGAGATTTAGCGGTTACAAAGTCAGGCGCGAGTGGAAATTAAATAGCAACGAAAAATGCAGGGGAGGCAGAAACCGAACCCTTAGGCTCTTATAATATAGAACTGTTTTTTATGCCAATCATTTTTTTATTTTTTTAAAAATATTTTTAATGCCTAAAACTTTTTATGGGCCATTATCATTATAATATGGTTCTATTTTATAAAGTTTTTTTCAAGATTTTTTTGTTGACAAGAAAAGTTAGAATGAGGGAAAAAAATGAATTATTTCTTTTTCTAGAAAAAGAAATGCAATTTTTTTTAAAAAAATGGCTAAATTTTTTTATGCACATTTACATGGAATTATGGTTTTGCATGCTTTTAACTATAGTTATATTTTTTTAAGTTTATTTTTGTATTCCTATTATTTCTTAATTCATTTCATAGAATTTTACATTTTTAATACTTAAATTCATTTATGTACCCTCACCAAGATTTTTTTGTTGCACGGTTGATTTCTTTTAGATTTTTTCGCTGCACGTTCCCTGCGCAGGCATGGTTCCATTTACTGAGTTTTTTCAATTTTTGATTTTTTACCTATAAAAAAGAAATGAAAAATTAGGGAAGCTTAATTTTAAATCTAAGATAAAAAAGTAACTCTGTATGTATGTTCTTTTTTACATGCTTATACCAAATTTTTTTATTTATATTATTTCTGAACTCATTTCATAGAATTTGACATTTATAATACCTAATTTCATTTATAGACACTTATCATTAATTTTGGTTGCATTTTTATTTGTTCTGGATTTTTTTCATGTACGTCCTTTGCGTAGGCATTTTTCATTTCTTCATTTTTTTCTTTTCTTTGTGACCTGCAAAAAAGATAGGGGGAAAGAAAATTTTAAATTTAAGATAAAAAATAACTTCATATGTACGTTTCATGGTTTTATTTTTGAAGTGTTTGTTTTTTTTCTTTTTTACGTGCTGAAAGGAAAATAGAAAACGGGGGAAGAAATGAAAGCTAGCTGTGGGGGAAGAGAGAGAGCGCCATGTGCTGCGCCGGAAAAAACAGAGAAAGTGGGAGCGAGGCTGGGACTCGAACCGCCAATCACATGAACATAACCAACTGGACAAAGCACCCACCTCGTCGGTTGGCTACCGTAAAAAATTGTTTCATATATAGGTTTGTATGGACGGTCGGATCTTGCAAAACGGCGATTCCGCGCGACATGGCATACGCAAAAAAAGGGCGACGTGGCTTAACCAGGAACCAACTGGTTAGGGCCTTGTTATATAGAATTGATTTGATCTGGGTTCTGACTTCTGAGGGAAGGACGGCTGATCTGTATACTCCATTGTTCAGTAACTTTATGATCTAGAACCATAGGTCTAGCACGTCTATTCCTCCCTCCTTCACATTGCACCTAGCAAGCCTGAAGTGGTAGACGCGCGAACCCTAGCCGTTGGCTCCTCGTCTCTCCATCCATGGCACGGGCTCCCTCGTCTCTGCGCACGGTGCCGTCACGCTATCGGCCGTCACACCGTCTTCCAGCCTACCCACCCATTCGTCTCTTCGCTGGACTCTAGGTACTAGATCTGCCTCCCCTTCATCTCCTGGCTATCATGCCTCCTTTCCCTTCCTCCCACTAGGCCGCTCCCCCTTCATCTCCGGGCACAATGCCGCCACCCCCTACATCGCCCCCTCCCTTAATCTACCCTCCCCTTCGTATCTCTGTTGCCATCTCTCCCTTCTTCTAGTCTTGCCCTTACTCCAATGTTGCCTTGTTGGTTGCCGCTATCATCCCAAGGGCCACTACCACCTCCTCCCTTTGATATTCCATCTTTGTGCCCCCTCCCACCTCGCTTTGCAGGTTCCCACTGCCATCCTCTCATGTGGCCTGATGGTAGGTTGCTAGATCATACAAACATGACATGATACAAACATGATTGCCATCTCTCCCTTCTTCTAGCCTTGCCCTTACTCCAATGTTGCCTTGTTGGTTGCCGCTGTCATCCCAAGGGCCACTACCACCTCCTCCCTTCGCTGTGCCATCTTTGTGCCCCCTCCCACCTCGCTTTGCAGGTTCCCACTGCCATCCTCTCATGTGGCCTGATGGTAGGTTGCTAGATCATACAAACATGACATGATACGAACATGACATCATTGTCATGAGGAAGAGAGAAGACAAGGGAGAGGAAGAGAGAGACTTACATGGGGCTCTACATTTTTATTTTTTATTTTTTTGTGATTGGACTGCCACGTCGGTTGCCACGTGAGCAAAACCATGTCTAGAACAGCTTGGGGTTATTTGCGCAGGTTTTTTTGATTTTGTGTGCTAGAATATCTGGTTTCATAGTTCATGGAGATATATAGACGAAAGGTCATAGTTCATAGTGTAATATAGACATTTTCCAAGGAATAAATATGGGGAAGCGAATGAAATGAAGAAAAATGATCGTAGATAGTCTATCAATAATCTCCATTCGCCCGCGTACTCTACTGCTGAAATACAGGAGCTTCCAAGTTCCAACCCCAACAAAAAAGTGGCCGACACCATCCATAGCCAGCGTCCTCAGCAAAGTGGAGTATTGTGGCCGCCTGCTCCGACCGTGTAACGCACACCACACACCGCGTATCACCCAAGGCAGCACGTGGCAGTAGGTGATCCTAAGAACATCCCCAATAGTGTTTTAGCGGTGGATACAGAGGGATTGTAGAAAATGCTCTAATAAAGGAGCAATGCAAGCTGCTGGACTTAGAGCTCCCTAAATACACCTCTTAGCTATTTTTAAGATGTTGTAGCAAGAAAAACAAGTCTAGAAGAGCCCTTATTTCTCTCTAAATTCTCTCTCATCTCTCTAAATCTCACACACATCGTACCCCCTATTCCTAGGGATTCCCTATGTAATCCCCTATAAATTTAAGTAGTCTATTAAAATTAAGCAGTTAATAAGGGATCCTTAAGGGGGTGTTTGGTTTGAGGAATGGGATGGTGAATTAACTCCCAACTTGTTTGGTTTGAGTAGTGGAATGATTTCATCTATCACCATCCCATCTAACAATTAGTTTAAAATAAGGAATGGTGTCATTCCACCAAAATTCATGGGATGATCCCATCCCACTTAGGATGAGGTGGCTACTCAAACCAAACACGCCCTAAATTGTTAGTGCTTCCTTTTTTAAAAAAAAATAGGAGGTCGATCACGCAGCCTGTGCCACCGCTAGCCCAGGTGCTGAAGCCAGCCATGACGTTCTGCCAGTTGTCGGAGGAAAAATTAAGAAAATGACATTAAATTTACACTGCTTTTATCTATGATTATACATGACAGTGGATCAAGATGTCATGATAAACACAAATTTTAGGGCATGTTTGCTTCACGCCGCTGTGCGCCGCGCCGCTGTGCGCCACGCCGCTGCTGCGGCCGCGCGGCAGGTGCGGCGCTGAAATCGGCCGCCGCAGGTGAGGCGCGCCGCACCTGCGAAAATGAACTGAGGCGAGGCAGCGAGCTGAGGCGAGGCGCGAAGCCAAACGCGCGCCGGCGCAGACGCGGCGGCCTTAACTGCGGCGTGACGCGATGAGGCATCCATCCAAACAAGCCCTTAGTCCACGCTCCTTCGACGATCATGTCTATGCGTTCATATTCATGATTTACTAGTTTACTATTTCTGTAGCATCCGTGAAGTCAACTCATGACTTCAGTTTTTTCAAAACGACAGCGAGGAAAAGATGATCTTTCTGTGTTCTATCTGAACACCGAACTCCGGACGCTAGACCTCCTGGCTCGGCTGAAGCACAAGAGCCAACTTCACCCATATTTCGGTCGTCATCGCTCGGCTCGGTAAAAGGAAAATCAATCTAAAGAACCACCTGCATTTATCTTTTAGAAATGCTTCTGTACGGGATCCCGTCACCCCGCGCTCGCAACGGGACAGCCTTCTGTCGTCCGATGCAAGCACGAATCTCGACGTAGAAATAAAAGCCCAACACAAAATCCTTCCCCAAAAACCCATCACCAAAATCCCCATTTCGGATACCCCATTTCGGGCAGGCGGTGAGATCCGAGCGGTGCGCAACCCTAGGCGAAGGCGGTGCCGCGGCGGCGTCTGGCAAGTCGGCGGCGTCGGCAGGTCGGTGGAGTCGACAGGTCGGCGGTGTCGGCGAGGCTGCTGTTTCTGGCTGCTGCTGTGCGCTGAAGCGCCGAGGTGCGCTGCCGCCTGCCGCACTCGGCGGCCGAACGGGCAGCCTGTGGACGCCAGGCGGCAAGCCGCCAAGCCAGCAAGGCCTAGACGCAAGGTACTGTGACTGGTCATTGGTTAGAGGATCCCGTAGAGAAGAATTTCTCCACTGGTTATTGGTTAATTGTTTTGCTTAATTTGTTAATTGCGTGCACTTTGTCTTGGGCTCCTGATTGCTGATGCTGATGTAAGTGATGCAATGATGCTTGATTAGCAAATGAGTAATTATATGCCCAATTGGTGTGTAGACGGTAGAATTTGTCACTGATTTTTACTTATTGTTAACCCTCTAACGAAATGATACTGCGAAGTAGATCTGTGGATTTATTTTTTACTTGATCGTGGTGTAATATTAGGACACATTTTGTTTTTGTACTTAGGCCTTTTTTTGATACCGCTTACTCAATAATGTAAGTACATCTATGTATGGGTTTTTTTTGTACCACCATCTAGCCATAACATCCCTGTATGCATTGCACCACCATCTAGCCATGACACCACTATATGTATGATACCACATGGACGAAAATTTCATTTTTCCCTATTAAGGGGTTTTTTCAGTATACATATGCATGATACCTCTTGTATGATACCTCTCTTCGACTGGGTTGCAGTTAATTTATCTATGTCGGGATTTTGTATGCATATGCTAGTGGCCTATCATTTTTTTCTATGCGTGATACCACATTTTTATGGGAACTACTACCAAAGTTGATTTTTTTTTTATAGGGGGGGCGATATGTGTGCATGAAATTTGTTCGAGACTAATATTTAGTGTCATACCCACTTAGGTGACACCCCCATTATTTTATTTGAAACTATTATTACTGTTTTATGCATCCGTGACTTTTTGTTTCGATGAGTATTTTTGTTTTTTGGGATTTTTTTTATGTATGCTACTTATGTAGGACATGGTGATAATGAACGATGATGACTCTGATTTCATGTCTGTTTCTTCAAAGAGCGTTTCACCTCGCTCCAAAAAAAAAACCTGCTGCTGCTCCAAAAACAAACACAATGAAATCGACGGTGAAAAAACCTCCTCCTTGTAGCACATATACGGTGAAAGAAAAGGCTAAGAAAATTCCTCGCAAGGTAATATAACTTTTTTTGTCCAGTTATTATACTTCATCAAACCCCCACTCCCGCTTTCCTGTTCTCATTTATTTACCGATAATTATTATTTTATTTTTTCAGATTGCAGGGTACCACATATACCTTTAGGTGTTGTCCACACAAACTCCCCCCAATCATGAAACTTCTGTCACCCACTCAAAGGAGATTTGTCTGTAATATGGGTTTTGGTTCCCTACTATCAATGGAAGTTTGCAAACTACCCAAGAAGCTGACTCTGTGGTTGCTACCTAAAGTTAACACTGATACCGCATCTCTAGAGGTTGGGGATGTTTCGATACCAATAAAATTATCATCAAGAAAGTATTAAGAGTATCTTCTGGCAATATGGATGTGTGGCATGATTATTATAGATGACCTGATAAAAGGGAAATTTTCTGATGCTGGAAAAGGGAAGTCACTAAATGAGGCAATCCCCGAGATGGGCGCTGAAGAAGATGAGGAAAATTTCTGCAAGGCATTTATGCTTGTTGTGTTGGGCTTATACCTGACGTCAAACACAACCATCTTTATCAATAGATGCTTTCTCACAGCATTGAGCGAAGTCAACAAAATAAAAAACATGAATTGGTGTGACTTCATTGTAGACTTTCTGATGGAAGGTGTCAAAAAGTTCAACGAACGAAAAGTACCAAATATATCCATACCGGGGTGTGCGCATATACTCCCTGTAAGTCCATATTTTTGCTTATCCCTTTTTAACATACATTTTTTAATTCACATGCCAACTAGATACTGTAGACATGATACCATTGGTTTTTAAGTACCTAACCGACTATGATACTGCAGATTATCTTTCTTAATTTTGTGCGCGTACGCTCACTGTCAGTTTCATCAAGGATACCTCGTTTTCAGCATGCCACAACCCTTCACTTCAACACTCTAAAACTGTATGAATATGATCGGTTAAAGGTATACCAATTTTCATTTTTTGCTCCAGTTATGGAAAAATGTCAACACACCAGCCAAAACAGATGTGAGCATGTAGATATGGTTATTTTTAATCTCTACGACCTGGCACCTATTTTTTCTCGATATGATACTGCACTGAAATTAATATGAAAAATGTCAAAAAAATTGATGTCTTTCTTTTTTTTTCCATATTGCTAAAGTGATCGATGGTATTAATCAAGGAACCACTGCTCATGGGTCAACTGCTGAAATTGGTTCAACTAGTAAACAGGCTAAGCATTGTAAATTTTTCTATATCCCCAGATGTTGTTTTTCCTTTTTTTCTTTTTTCAATTTTTTTTTCAAAAAATCATTGTTTCCATAACTGAAGCCTTTTTCTCCCCTGAATATGATGGGGGAATAAAAATGGAAATTGGTATACCTTTAACTGATTATGTTCATACAGCTTTAGAGTGTTGAACTGAAGGGTTGTGACATGCTGAAAACGAGGTATCCTTGATGAAACTGACAGTAAGGGTACGCGCACAAAATCAAGAAAGATAATCTGTAATATCATAGTTGGTTAGGTACTTAAAAACCAATGGTATCATGTCTACAGTATCATAGTTGGCATGTGAATTAAAAAATGTATGTTAAGAAGCGATAAGCAAAAATATGGACTTATAGGAAGTATATGCGCACACCCCGGTATGGATAATATTTGGTACTTTCTGTTTGTTGAACTTCTTGACACCTTACATCAGGAAGTCTATAATAAAGACATACCAATTCATGTCTTTTATTTTGTTAACTTCGTTTAATGCTGTGAGAAAGCATCTATTGATGAAGATGGTTGTGTTTGACGCTAGGTACAAGCCCAACACTACAAGCATAAATGCTTTGTAGAAATTTTCCTCATCTTCTTCAGCGCCCATTTCGAGGATTGCCTCATTTAGTGACTTCCCTCTTCCAGCATCAGAAAATTTTCCTTTCATCAGGTCATCTACTCTAACCATGTCACACATCCATATTGTCAGAAGGTACTCCCAACACTTTCTTAATGACGGATTTTATTGGTATTGAAACACGCTCAACCTTTAGAGATGCGGTATCAGTGTTAACTTTAGGTAGTAACCACAGAGTCAACTTTTTGGTTAGTTTGTAAACTTTCATTGATAGTAGGGAACCAAAACCCATATTACAGACAAATCTTCTTTTAGTGGGTGACAGAAGTTTCATGATTGGGGGAGTCTGTGTGGACAACACTTAAAGGTATATGTGGTGCCTTGCAATTCGAAAAAATAAAATAATAATTATTGATAAATAAATAAATGAGAACAGGAAAGCAGGAGTGAGGGTTTGATGAAGTATAATAACTGAAAAAAAAAGTTATATTACCTTGCGAGAAATTTTCTTGTCCTTTTCTTTCACCGTATATGTGCTACAAGGAGATATTTTCATCGTCGATTTCATTGTGTTTGTTTTTGGAGCAGCAACAGGTTTCTTTTTTTTGGAGCGAGTTGAAATCCTCTTTGAAGCAACAGACATGAAATCAGAGTCATCATCGTTCATTATCACCATATCCTACATAAGGAGCATACATAAAAAAAATCCTAAAAAAACAAAAATACTCATCGAAACAAAAAGTCACAGATGCATAAAACAGTAATAGTAGTATCAAATAAAATAATGGGGGTGTCACCTAAGTGGGTATGACACTAAATGTTAGTCTCGAACAAATTTCATGCACACATATCGCCCTTCCCCCCTCCCCTGTAACAAAAAAAATCAATTTTGGTAGTAGTTCCCATAAAAAAGTGGTATCACGCATAGAAAAAAAAGTATGCATACAAAATTCCGACATAGATAAATTAACTGCACCCAGTCGAAGAGAGGTATCATGCATATGTATACTAAAAAACCCCTCAATAGGGAAAATAAATAAATTTTCGACTATGTGGTATCATACATACAGTGGTGTCATGGCTAGATGGTGGTGCAAAAAAAAAAACAAAAACATGCATAGATGTGCTTGCAGTATCGGGAAAATGGTATCAAAAGAAGCCTAATTACACAGAAGAATGTGTTCTATTGTTGCACCCTAGTCGAAAGTGAAGTATCATACAAGAGGTATCATGCCTATATAAACTACCTAAACCCCTCGGTATGAAAAAAAATCCAAGTTTTGGCCATATGGTATCATGCATATAGGGATGTTATGGCTAGATGGTGGTACAAAAAAAACCCATACATAGATGTACTTACATTATTGAGTAAGTGTTATCAAAAAAGGCCTAAGTACACAAACAAAATGTGTCCTAATATTACACCACGATCAAGTAAAAAATAAACCCACAGATCTACTTCGCAGTATCATTTCGTTGGAGGGTTAAAACAAGTAAAAATCAGTGACAAATTCTACTGTCTACACACCAATTGGGCATATAATTACTCATTTGCTAATCAAGCATCATTGCATCACTTACATCAGCATCAGCAATCAGGAGCCCAGGACAAAGTGCACGCAATTAACGAATTAAGCAAAACAATTAACCAATAACCAGTGGAGAAATTCTTTTCTACGGGATCCCCTAACCAGTGACCAGTCACAGTACCTTGCGTCTGGGCCTTGCTGGCTTGGCAGCTTGCCGCCGGGCGTCCACAGTCTGCCCGTTCGGCCGCCGAGCGCGGCACAGGGGTAGCAGCCAGAAGCAGCAACCTCGCCGACGCTGCCGACCTGCCGACGCCACCGACCTGCCAAACGCCGCCGCGGCACCGCCTGCGGCCTAGGGTTGCACTCCGCTTGGATCTCGCCGCCTGTCCGAAATGGGGTATCCGAAATGGGGATTTTGGGGACGGGTTTTTAGGGAGGAATTTTTTGTTGGGCTTTTATTTCTGCGTCGAGATTCGTGCTTGCATCGGACGATAGAAGGTTGTCCCGTTGCGAGCGCGGGGCGATGGGATCCTGTACAGAAGCATTTCTGTTATCTTTTCAAAAAATTCAGATGAACATCTGGCAGTAGATTGAATCTGCGGTTTAATCATAAATTTTGCCAGTATCGCGCTATACAACTCTGCACATTCAAATGCTGACAAAAATTAGCCAGAAAAAAAAATATAGAATGCAGCAACTACCGATTGTCGTGCGCATCACTGCCTTGGGGCAAAATTTTGGCAATGGCATTATTTCTCCAGCCATTCAGGTGCCACCTCCAGGATCCAGATGCTTATATCAGGGTACGAAAATTCTCTGCATATAATAGAAGTAGACACTGACATATGTAGGGTTTCATTCAACAATGTAAACGGACGCTATCATGATTCTCTGTGGAGGGGTGGGAACGCACCATCTGCACTAACAATAAGCCGACGGTAGTGGTTCCTAACCTAAAATCCAGGATCTATGTAAGCTTTCAACCCTGCCATCCATTATCCTGTACGAACTAAATTCAGCATTCCAGCAACAAGATAAACTCTTCCGTTATTCCGTACTGTGTACCACTCTCTCCGTTCCAAATTGTAGTTCACCGTTGACTTTTGAATATTCTATTTGACCATTCGTTTTATTTAAAAAAATATGTAAATATTATTTATTTTGTTGTGATTTGTTTTATCGTTAAACATACTTTAAGCATGACTTATATTTTTGCATGTTTACAAAAAAAAATTGAATAAGACGAATGGTCAAAATGCGTGTTCAAAAGTCAACAGTGAACTACAATTTGAAACGAAGGGAGTAGTATATTCCAGTTCTACTGATGACACCTACAATATAATGCAACAGCTTATGGACTAGTCGAAAACCTCTCAACTGAAACACATTCTGCGCTTAACCACTTCCATCAAGCTGACCATGGGATAGAAGGTGTGCCATGTATTGCTGAAAACAAAAGTGAATGTAGATATAAAGTTCGCAAATTATTCAGATGAAAAATAATCCAAAACAAACAAAAAACATAGCAAGCTTGCACGTGTTATGCAAACATAGCATGTAGTAGGAAGTACATGCGTGACAACTAACCCGGGTGGCGCCGGCGACCGAAGACGAGGAAGATGGCAGCGGAGCTGCAGGACACGAAAAAGACGATGGCCCACATGTACATGTGATCTCCCTCCCTCTCTCATCCCCCCTCCAAATCGCCTGCAATGGAGAAGAATGGGGTAGTCGTCTGGGCCAGTGAACTGCCGCTCAGGCGACTACCAGGGTACAAAGCTTCAATTTTTTATAAATATGCCATTACGGGCATTACTAGATAATAAATACACTTCCTCCCTTCTTCCTTCCCACCTATCTCTTCTCCCTATCGGTCGGTGTCCTTTGTCCTCCCCTCTATCGGCTGCTCCTATCACCAATGTTGCCCCTCCTCTTTCTCTTATCCCCATCGGCCGATGTCCTTTCTCCTCCCTTTCCTCCACCAGTTGGCCCTTTTCTCTCCTAAAGATTTGTTGGTGGTCCCTTCAACTGTTTGCCTTAAATACAATGAACGAGAAATGTATGCCATGGTCGCAGGTCTCTTCAGCAGTTTTGTTGTTTTCCGAGAGTAAGACGGTTGTTGGTTTGGCTTAGAGCATCCCTAGCAGTAGCTGCATAGCACAGGCATAGCGGGAAATTCAAATCGCAGGCACATCACAGTATCCCCCGCGCCGCGAGCTGCGCTAATCAACGTGCTACAGGTTTTTGCAGGCTGTTGATAGGGGGGTCTGCAGTTCATGCTCTTAAACTCTGTCTTCGTTGGTGGCCCCTTCGGTTGTTTGGACAGATTTGTTTCACCATTCACTTTAGAAAAGGATTTTTTTAATTTTAGAAATAGTTTCTCTCGTCGAAGGATAATGTTGGGGATGGTAGAAAATAAAAGGAATAAATATGAGAAAGAGAATGGAATGAAAAAAAAAATAATTGCAGATAGTCTATCAACATGTTCCGTCGGCCCGTGTACCCTACCGCTGAGACACAGGAGCTTTCAAGTTCCAACACCAGCAAAAAGGTAACCAACATTATCCATAGCCAGCTTCCTCAGCGAAGTGGCCAGCGTCGTGGACGCTTGCAGCGCCTGCGTATCACCCAAGGCAGCACACGCCGACGGGCGATCCTAACGGGGGAGCAATGCAAGCCGCTGGAGACTGGAGTTGGCGGACGCCATCCACTGCAACAGCCTCAACCGGCGGATCACGCAGCCCCTCTGCCCCTGTGCCACGGCCAGCACTGGGCGCCGAAGCCGGCCATGACATTCTGCCGGTTGTCGGAGGAAAAAGAAATCAAAAAATTATACTCCCTCCGTTCTTTCTTTTTTTTACATCTTTAACTTTTGAGCGCGCCTTTAACCACTCTTCTTATTCAAAAAATTTATGTAAATATCATTTATTTTGTTGTGATTTGTTTTATCACCAAAGGTATTTTAAACATGCCTTATTTTTTTTCATGTTTACACTAATTTTTTTTAATAAGACGAATGATCAAAGACGTGTCCAAAAGTCAAAGGCGTCAAACAAAAAAAAGGGAGGTAGTATTAAATTTGCAAGCCTTTTATCTATTATTTGATCGTTTAAGTATGGCAGTGGGCCAAGATATCATGGTTGAAATACAAATTTTAAAATGCGCGTGATCCGCGCTCGTTCGACGATCATATCTAGCTTTGGATGTATGCACATGCATGTGTCACTAGTTTACTATTTGTTGACACCTAAATTTGTTAGAAAAATCGGATATGATAAAATGGAGAAAATATCAGAATTATTGGGCCGAATCAGAAAATGGGCTTTATCGGCAAAGAGAAAATACATATTGAAGAATACCGATAATTGGAAGACTCCGAAAGAAATACGCTCTGATTAGAAGATATATTTCACGACGCGGTAAAATAGGTTGAATCGGTATCGACTTTGTAATACTATAAATAGGACCTTAAGTCTCGAGAAAACACATACATTATACTCAAAACACAAACTACTTTCTCGAATCCGATCGACATCGTCGAAAGGCTTCAACTCACAGATAGAGCTATCTCGATGGGATAATCGATTCTCTTTTTGTAACCCGTATGCATGGATGTATCATCTTGATCTCATATATGCAAAGCATGTTAAACTGTTTCGGGATTTACCGATCTTTAATGTGTTCTCGCATATTGCACTGTCTCGATTTAATCGATCTGTAATGTGTGTTTATCTTGCAATGCCGATTGTCAAGTATCTCATATTTTTTTTGAATCTGATATATGCGACTGCCTCGTTCAATCGATCTTGCGTATGACCTATTTAGGATTTTCCATGTGTAGATTGTTTGCCGATTAGCATTATATTTATCCATATTGGTTTTAAACCTCCAAATCGGTTTATTAGTTTATATCTAAGTTTAGATCTAAATACTGTCTTGGCCTGACCAATCTATTCAATCTATTTTTTGATTTAATCTAATGCATTGATGCAAAGGTTTACTGTTAACATTATATAAAAATACCAAAAAGAAGTATAAGATTTGCAATTGAAAAAATAATTACATTTAATTGCTCTATCAGGCATTAAGCCGATAGACCTTGTAATCGGGTTTTTTAAAACCGATTACGAATAACCTGATCTGGCTATATTGAAAAGCCGATTAGAGCTATATTACTGACGATTTTCTCCTTGTCAATTTACAGATCAAATTGACTGGCACGCTTAGTCTTTGGTTACGACACAATCACAGAATTGACGCTTCCACATATGTGTTCATAGAAATTCACTTTTTTGTGTCAACGCTATTTCCGTGGCCTCCGTGAAGTCAACTCATGACTTCAGTTTTTTCACAGTGACGGCGAAGAATTTTCAAAACAATGACGACGGGCAATTCACAGTGCTGCTTCGCGCGGTAGTGTTGGCGTTCAAGTACTGAGAAAAACATTTCGCGAAGCAAGCAGCAATACGGTGAGTCAAAATAAAAGATGATCTTTCTGTGTTCTATCTGAACACCGAACTCCGGACGCTAGTCTTCTGGGCTCAGCTGAAGCACAAGAGCCAATTTCACCCAAATTTCGGTCGTCATCGCTCGGCTCGGTAAAAGAATTATCAATCTAAAAATCCGGCTGTATTCGTGTTTTCAAAAAAAAAAAAAGAACATTTGGCAATAGATTGAATTTTCGGTTTAAACATAAATTTTGCCATATCACGCTATACAACTCTGCACATTCAAATGCTGACAAAAATTATTCTCCAGCCATTCACGTGCCACCTCCAGGCTCCAGGCTCCAGATGCTTAAATCAGGGTACGAAAATTCTCTGCATATATAATAGAAGTAACCACTGACATATGTAGGGTTTCATTCAACAATGTAAACGGGCACCATCATGATTCTTTGGGGGAAAAAACGCCATCAGTACGAACAATAAGCTGATCGTAGTACATTCCAGTTGTACAGGATTGGGATCCTCTGCAGTTATCTCCCCTAGTGTAGTCACTGACATGTGGGCCCAGGCCCACATGTCAGTGACTCAACTGCAGAGGACAGTAACTGCAGAGGATCACGTTCCGTACAGTACAATGCAATAGCTTATGAACTAGTAGAAAACCTCTCAACTGAAACACATTCTGCGCTTAACCACTTCCATCAAGCTGACCATGGGATAGAAGGTGTGCCATGTATTGCTGAAAACAAAAGTGAATGTAGATATAAAGCTCGCAAATTATGCAGATGAAAAATAATCCAAAACAAACAAAAATCCATAGCAAATTTGCAAGTGTTATGCAGACATCGCATGAAGTAGGAAAGTACGTGTGTGACAACTTACAGCATGGTAAGCATATGGTGGTTTGCCTTGCCGGTCAAAATGTTTCGCCATGATGGAAAATTCTATTGGACCCCAGTCATCTATTTCAAAACAATTACCTAATGCAGCCTTGTAAAGCTGCAAAACAGAATAACAAATGTCACTTTTTTTACATTCCACATACTGCTAAGATTAGAAACAAATGGTCATAGATTAATCAAAGGACATATTTCCAGTTTCCATACCTTTGCGGTGTCAGTTAGAAGCTCGGTACTAGCAGGATAGGAGGCGTAATACTGATCGGCCCTTGAAATGCCAGCCCTTGTCCTGCAATAAGCTCGTAAAGAAAATATTTACGGGAAAGAACAAAGAACTGAGCAGATTCTGCAAATACGCAAAGAGCAATTCAGCAGTGACATACGTATTGCTTGTATAAGCATAGGTAATGAAAGTAGTAAAGCAGTAGAATCCAGCATAGGACACCATACGCCGAAACTTCTGGATCTTTAAGATCTCCTTACACTGATAAAAGATATCCATCTCACAGCAGCTTACTGCAAGTGTTAAAAAAAATCAGTTAAGGTAAATGCAATTCTCCATGATACCTACTACCTGTCCAGATTCATAGCCAGAAGAGCATTCTTTCTGGGACGGAGGTAGTACCTAATAAAAGACCACACCAAGACCCCACTGTCCCCACTCCCCCGTGCCTGGAGTGAACAAATTTAAACACATGCAAATTTGCTATGTTTTATTGTTTGTTTTGGATTATTGTTCATCTGCATAATTTGCAGTGATCAATGGCAGATGACTCCAATATGCAGAAATCAATCAAATGTAGTACAATGACTAATTCAGTTAAAATGCTAACTGTATTTCTGAATGGAATAGAAGTACTTAAAACTATATCTCGACATCATGCAAGTAAAAACAGTTACATTTTATTCGGTTTCAGATAAAATGGTAACCATGAGCTAATTTACATCAATACAAAACAAATTGATTACTTATACAACTAGAGATTTCCTATAAAAGCAATTAAAACAGATAGAAAAAGAAAACTCACTAGTTCATTTAGCGGAACCAAATTTATTCATATGAAATAAATAATTTTAGCTTTTCTATTTCTGTAAGAACACAAGTATATCCTATATAAAGAAAGAACATCGACAAATCCATACATGACTGAAACGTCTTTTTCAACGGCTCTTCGACTGCAAGACAACCACGGGAAGAAAAAATCTGAGAGAAAAATAACAAGAACAAAAACAAATTAAGAAAGTGGCGTCGCTAGGTCATGGTGGTCGGAGGGCTGACCGGAGACGGGGAGGAGGCGGCGCTCAGGGAGAGGAGGTGGAGGAGGCGGACAGCGACGGGGAGGAGGCAGCGGCGCGCAGGGAGAGAAGGAGGTGGAGGAGACGGCCAGCTCGCGGGGAGGAGGAGGTGGTGCACAGGGAGAGGAGAAGGTGGAGGAGGCAGACGGCGACAGGTAGGAGGCGGTGGCAGCGCGTAGGGAGAGAAGGAGGTGGAGGAGACGGCCGGTGCGCGGGGAGAGGAGGCGGTGGCGGGAGAGGTGGCTTTGGAAACGGGAGAGGGGCGATGGGGAATGGACTCGACAATAATATCATTCTAGATGGATTGTTGCAAAAATAATGGCATTAATATTTATATGCGTTTTGTAATAGCAAAATCAAAAAAACCAAACTTTATAATGGCACGTATGAAAAAAATCAAAACGATTTCACCTCGCTGCAACGGACGAAGAGACCTGGCCTCCAAAGCTATGGTTGGATGGGTCTGACCAGAACGAGCCAGCCCATTTCGAAACAACCAATGAACCAAACAAAAAATGAGTCTGACCAAGACGGGATGGACTGGGATGCATCAACCAAACATACCCTAGGAAACTGTCAGTGAGAGAGTAGTGGACCCATGGCCATGAGCCAGAGCTCCCGATAGACCTAAGACTTGGGAGGCTGGGATAACAAGGTACTCCCTCTGATATAATATAGCAGTTGTTTTAAACTTATTCTAAATTAAAGTCTTAAAATTTTATCTATAGAGTACTTTTAAACCATTTTGGTTGAAAACATAAAAATCGTATAGATAGAGTTGTTTTGAAAAGAACTTTCATCATATTACAATTTCTAAAGCATCATAAATATATTTTTTTAAAAAAACAAAGTCGTACTTTGAATACCGTGTCAATGTCCAAAATGATTATTATTCATAATGGAGGGAGTACTTGTTTAATTTAGAACGTGTTTGGTTGCCAGCTAGGTCCAATAGAGCCTTGGGATAAAAATCCAATGCTGTTGGAGCACAAAAGACAGAGGGGTACTGTAGCGAGTAGAGAAAGTGCACGAGCACTGTAGCAAATCACTATTTGCCGACACTGTTTTATGGTTATTGTAGCGAAAATACTGTTCACTGCCACTGTTTTGATACTGTTCGGAGATAAAATGCACAACAATGTTCATCCTCTGCTGTTGGAGTATAAAGGCAGAGGATGAACAGTGCTGTGCATTTTACCTCTGAACAGTGACAATGTACAGTGTCAGTGAGCAATATTTTCGTTGCAGTAACCATAAAACAGTGACGACGAATAGTGATTTGCTACAGTGCTCATGCATTTTCCCTACTCGCTACAGTACCCCTCTGCCTTTTGTACTCCAACAACAGAGGATTTTTATCCGTCCCAATGTGGCTGATCATCCGAAAAGACAAGCTAAGCATCAAAGGCTTGGTCAGCCTTTACCGGACCAACTACCTGAAGGCAACATATCCAGTGCAAATGTTTATTGTGCATTAATATGCTAACAGCAGATCTGTGCCACGAGGAGTGGCTTAGATCTGAAAATGTGGAAGCCCCTTTCCATATTTAGAAACTCAGGAGGTCTTTCGTTAAAGTGTTTAAGTGAGAAAATGGCTTACACCTAGGGGTGGGCAAAAAAATACCGGTACCGAAAAACCGAACCGAACCGAAAAAACCGAAAATTTTGGTATTTTCGGTATTTGGTATTCGGTTCGGTTTTAATCCGCAGAAAACCGAATTGGTTCGGTTCGGTTTCGGTACGAAGCGATAGAAAACCGGAAAACCGAACCCCCCACCCCACCGGTCCAGCCGGCCTACCCATGTAAAGGCCCAGGCCCAAATAACTGGAAACCCTAAACTCCCCACCCAATCCCGCTTGCCTCGCCCCGTCGCCCGCAGCCGCCGCTCGGCTCTCTCCTCGCTCGCTCTCTCTCTCTCTCTCGGTCGTAATTCGACATTGTCGTCCTCTTCCACCCATCAATCTGGCTTCCCCGACCTCCGTCACCACTGATCCGGCCTCCTCGACCCTTAGGAGTGGACCCTGAGTGGGCGTTCGGTATATTCGATATATTTGGTTCGGTATTTTTGGTATCTATAAATTTCGGTATTCAAAAACTAGGTACCGAAATTTCTACGAAAAATTTATATACCGAAACCGAAATACCGAATTAATTCGGTTTTATAATTTCGGTATCTCGGTGTACAAAAATTTTAACACTGACAACAGCCACGCAAAGACAGATCCATACACACATCGAGCAAGAAATGAAGGAAGCATCAAAATTAACAACAAAACTAGAGCAAATCAAGAAGTATAGAGCTCCATGAATCCTTGGACCATGAACGTGTCCTTGCTCAATGTCTCCGTCAAATCAAGCAGTAAAAGCAAAACAACAAACTTAAAGATGATCCTCGAGAGTTGCTGCTTGTTCACCTCTAGTAGGGATCAAGCATCTGGTAAGCCGCCGCAAAAAATGGAGGTGCGAGCTGCGCTAGAAGATGGAGGTGCGAGCAGCGCTGGAAGCTCTCGGAGTATTTTTCCCCAAATCCGAGCATTCTAGGTGAGTGGCGGCTGCTGAGGGATAGCAACGGGGAGGAGAAGATGGAGGCCAATACTAGGGTTCGGGGTGGGGGGAATTGGGATGGGCTGTGAGGTAACAGTTGGGCCATGGCTGTTGAGACGTCAGGCCCGGAGAAGGGACTGCATGCTGCGCTGCATAATTAATCGGTATATACGGTACTTTGGTAATCAGGCTCTAGCTACCGAACTGTATACCGAATACCGAACAACACCAAAATAAATACCGAACCAAATACCAAATACCGATAATACCAAAATTTTCGCTATATTCGGTTCGGTATTTCGGTTTCGGTTATTTTTTGCCCATCCCTATCGACGCACACCGTCATCAAATCCAGCTTCCTCAACCTCTACCGTCAACCAGATCAACCCCCCTGACCTCCGCTGCCACCGAATCCGGCCTCCCCGACCTCCATCGCCACCGGACCCAACCTTCCTGACGTCTGCCGCCATTAGGACCATCGTTGTCGGCGATTCTACTACAAGGATTTGTCACCGTTGTTGACGCTGCTACACAAATTCATCACCATCGTCGAAGCTCCTCCATGAACGCGTCGCCCCGGCGTAGTGTCCCACAACTGCACTTCGCACTGTGCTCGTCAGGCTTTGAAAAAACGGTCGCTCTAGGAGCCAGGACAGCACAGTTTTTGCATGAGCATGGCTGGCCCCGGAGCTCGTGTGAGCAACCAAACACAAGCTCCCTGTATGAGGTGAGCCCGGTTAGCTCGGATGCGGACAATGAAACACGTCCTTAGGCTTTGTTTGGTTATATGGTGCATACTAGCAGAGCTCACGTGCTTCGCACATGGGCGAAGCCCCGTGTAGTGCATTCCAGTTTGTTAGGTAGATAGAATTAACATAGATATGATCATATATAGAGCCAAAAGAGGAAACGGAGTCCAGAAGATCAGTTATCCGACATCGCTAAGTGGATAGGACTAACATAGATATGGTCATATACAAAGACAAGAAGAAACAGTGTCCAAAAGATCAGGCATTCGATATTTTAGTAGGCTGAACGGGGTATGCTCCCAGTAAATAAAATCAGACAGGACTGCACAACACAAGACCTAATATTAGATTTGTAAAGGTAAACAGAAGACATTCCAACTAATGGTTAGCTCTTTTTTTACTAAAACAAAGTTACATTAGCATGCATTTAAACTACGTTATGGTTCTTGCTCTAATTAACTGAACAATACATGTAACCCAATCCTCTGAGGGTAAGGCAATCACTGAACGCTAACTACATGCAAGTCACGGCTACTGGGCACAACAGTTTAAAATACCTCTGTTGCAAAATGCGTTGCAAACATAGAACTGTCTATTAATCATGCCCGAGTTATTGGGAATTAAACTAAAAAATCCTGATCTTAGCATGCGCTAAGCCAGCTGCTCTGGTTAATACAATGTCATACACAGTCTTTACGCTGCAAGAGGTAAAGTAACCAATAAATCTACTGTATAATAAAAAAATGTTCTAAACACAGTGGCTGTGATTGAGCAAAGCCTATGTTCTTTTATAGTAGCAGCCTATGTTACAATAATTTACAATAGGAACAAGAGATTTTATGGACAATGGTTAGCAATGAACCACGCAAAAAAACTACTCTGAACTGTAAGTTATTTTCGGAAAAAGCTAAAAATGTACTAAGAGCTCCACACCGAAAAGGTTATGTTTATTTGAATCGTAAGGCACATAATTTTATAAAATAATGTACTAAACGTCGCTTCGTCTCAGAGTGCATTCATAAAGGGACGCTGCTTGCAAGACAACTTTGTTTTCACCAAGGGTGCAATCAGAGAGCAACATAAAAAGAAAAAATCGTGCCTTTTCATAAAAAATGATTTTGCCAAAGCATTTGACTCTGTCAGCTGGGAGTACCTCTTGGAGCTTCTGCATCAATTCGGTTTTGGGAAAAGATGGCGAGATTGGATCTCCTTGCTTCTTTCAGCGTCATCTTCTCGCATCCTGATGAATGGCACACTTGGCGATAGTTTTCATCATAAGAGAGGGTTGCGCCAGGGAGACCCACTGTCGCCTTTGCTTTTCGTCCTGGCGCTTGAGCCAATTCAGCACCTTTTCCGCAAGGCCAAATCTTTGGGTCGTCTTGGATCGGTCTCAGAAAGGATAGATAAATCTCAGCTTTCGCTTTATGCTGATGACATGGCTGTTTTTCTAAACCCTTCCATTCAAGAAATCACCACCCTCCGTGATATCCTTCTTTGGTTTGGTAAAGCCTCTGGGCTAACAATTAACATTGACAAGTGTGAGGCCTATCCGATTAGATGCTCTAACATTGATCTTCAGAGTGTGCTTGCTCCTTTTCCGATGCAGATCAAGTTTTTCCCATGTAAATACCTAGGCTTACCTCTGCGGCCAACAAAGCTGATCAAGTCTGATTACCAACCACTTCTGCAAAAGATCAGAGCACGGCTTGCCGGTTGGAAGATCCCTCTTCTTTCCAAAGCTGGCAGACTTGTCCTCATCAACTCTGTTCTAACTTCGTTGGCGGTGTTCCATCTTACAGTTTTCGACATTAGCAAATGGGCAATCAAACAAATTGACAAAATTCGTAAAAGTTTCTTATGGAAGGGGAACAGCCATGGTGGGAAAGGAGTGCCCCTTGTCAATTGGCGGCGCATCTGCAGGCCTAAACGTCTAGGTGGCCTGGGGATAAAAGATTTAACTTCATTTGGTTCTGCACTAAGGCAGCGTTGGCTTTGGCATTCTTGGATGTCAATCCACAAGCAATGGATTGGCTTCGATGTACCTTGCAATGATGCGGATGTTGCGGCTTTCATTGCTAGCTCTACAATTCATCTTGGTAATGGTCTCACTGCTCGCTTTTGGACTAACCGTTGGCTTAATGGACAGGCGCCTCAAAGCATTGCACCTCTGTGTTTTCTAAAGACAAAAAGGAGATTGGTCAGCGTGAGTGAGGCTTTGCACCAAAACTCCTGGATTGCGGATCTCTCCAACATTGCCTCAGCTGCTGAGTTTCATCAGTATGTGTCACTATGGGGAAAAGTAAATGGAACTACCTCAGCTTCCAGGAATGATAGTCTACAATGGAGATGGACCACTGATGGCAAGTATTCTGCCAAGTCGGCATACCAAATGCAGTTCCTTGGTGCTATGCGAGACAGATTCTCTACTGCAATTTGGAAGTCGAAAACTAAGCCAAAATGTAAATTCTTCCTTTGGACCGCTGTCCAAGCCAGAATTCTCACTGCAGATCGCCTCCAGGCAAGGGGTTGGCCCAACTACGTGATGTGCCCTCTTTGCGGACAAGCAGAGGAATCAGCCAAGCATCTTCTTGCCCTTTGCTCATTCACTAAATTTATTTGGCGCAGAATCTCTCAGGATTTGGCAGGTCTTGCACTGAGGACAGCACAAGCACAGGAGGATTTTGGTGAATGGTGGCTAGCTTTGAGAGCGCAAGTTCCTACATCTCAACGTAGGCAATTCGATGGGATCTTCGCTTACACAGCTTGGAATATTTGGAAAGAGAGAAATGCGCGGATCTTTAACCTAGTTTACAATCCAGTTGAGCAGGTCCTTAGCCTAATCAAGTTGGATGTTGGCAACTGGATGAGGGCCTTTCAGTTTGACGATCATGGTTGAGTAGTTCCTGTTCTTCTCTTCTTTTTCTTCTGTTTTTCTCCAGCCTGCTTCTGTGCGGCTTGGTTTTGTAAATTCTAAATGTTTTTTTTGCCCTAGGGCTTTTCTTTCTTAATGAAATGGTAGAACTCCTACCTTAATTTCACAAAAAAAAAAAGAAATTGTCTCTGCCACTGACGGTGCTGCACAGATTACTAACAAGAGCTATGTCTTGACATTGACAAGGATGAGAAGGGGCTGGAGAGTTTTCCTTCTAGTAATCGATTACCCAAATGATCTAGTTTTTGTATATCTGACATATCGCAAAAGATGATGATTCTATAAACCGACTATTTTAACAGTTGCATCGTTCTCCTTATAAGCCAAAGTGTGGAGTATTTTCTGATGGTGGGGGTGTTTAACTACATTGATAGCGTAGATTTACCGGTAGAACATTGAGGATACAATTACAAAAGATTGGACACTCAATTACCTTCCACTAGCTTGGCAGATGGGCGGAGCTCAGCGAAAGGGGTGGCGGCGCGGGGCTCTGCAAAAGGTATGGCAGTGCCTAGCTCGGCGGAGGGGCGGCTATGTTGCTTGGCGGCAGTTCGGCTGCTAGGGTTGCATGTCGGGACTCAGAGAGGTGTTTGCTGTGTACAAGTGCTACTGCTAAGTGCTAACCGGTTGTGGGTCTTGTGGCCTTATTACAGGTTACAACAGGTTTGAAGATACATAGGAACCCGTTTTTAATTTTAGAACCCGATCCAATTTTATCGAATACCAGATATTTCATACCCGACCCGAATCCAAACAAAAAAAAGATACTACCCAAACCCAAACCCGACGGTTACCAAAACACTAGCTGTTTTTTACCGCAGTGATTCAAGTCGAGTAACGCCGGTAGTACCCGACCCACTTTCACCTCTAGTACTCAAGATCGAAAGATGTACCAAGATCAGAAGATGGCTCAACATGGCGAAGTGAGGCGCATCTTGGCATGCGAGGTGATGTCTATAGATATTAGTGCAACTACCGAAAAGGCTACCATTGTAACATGGGCGGGGCAAAAGTTGGCTTGGCTTTTACTGTTTTTATTCGGTTTCTTGGAGACTCAAATTCGCATGAAACAAGAGTGAGCGGTTTTGAGCTTGCAAGTCTAGACGAGCCGAACCCAAAAAAAATAGTCTGTCTACCGTCTAGGCTTGGTATCCGTGACAGCCAGTCATCCTAAGCCTTGTGCACATGCAACTCCCAGCCAAAGCCCTTTGTGGCTTATCCCAAGCCCACAATACCATGGGCCGTTGAGGGTCTCCACCCTAATTCTCTTTTGCTACTTCCACCGCCGCTAGTCACCACGCACCAGACCGTGATTTTTGATGCGTTAATAGATGCAAGACAGGGTAGGAGAGAGTTCATTTATTTTTATGTGTGAGAAGAAGAACATGTAGGTCAATTAAGTATTTTCACTAAGATTCACGGTAACAAAAACTGAAACACTGATGATTTACGTAATTAAATACTCCCTCCGTTCTTTTTTATTTGACGTCTTTGACTTTTGGACATGCATTTGATCATTTGTCTTATTTAAAAATTTAGTGTAAACATGAAAAAATATAAGTCATGTCTAAAGTATTTTTAATGATAAGACAAATCACAACAAAATAAATGATATTTACATAGTTTTTTTGAATAAGACAAATGATCAAAGTCGTGTTCAAAAATCAAAAGCGTCCAACAAAAAAAAGGAGGGAGTAATAAAGAACTGAAAAAATGAACATTCCTCACGCTGCTAATATATTATATTTGCATAAGGCACGCAAAGAGAGTGTCCTCCCTGCTGCTAAAATATTTGCTTTTCAGTCTTTTGTCTAGCATGATATTGGGGAATCTCCTTGCTATTACTCAAACAAGCATGAAACATGCTTGCATATTCGTCCATTGGGCAAATCAGATATGTAATTATTGGAATAATTGTTGGATACTCAAATGATGGATATGCTTGAAACGTGCTTGCATATTCGTCCATAGGGCAAATCAGATATGTAATTATTGGAATAATTGTTGGAGACTCAAATAATGGATATGCAAGCATGATAACTTATATGTTGTTCTATATCTCCATGAATCTAGGAACTTTTACTTGCATTGTATTATTTGGTCTACGTACCGGAACTGATAACATTCGAGATTATGCAGGATTATACACGAAAGATCCTTTTTTGGCCCTCTCTTTAGCCCTATGTCTCTTATCCCTAGGAGGCCTTCCTCCACTAGCGGGTTTCTTCGGAAAACTCTATCTATTCTGGTGTGGATGGCAAGCAGGCCTATATTTCTTGGTTTCAATAGGACTCCTTACGAGCGTTCTTTCTATCTACTATTATCTAAAAATAATCAAGTTATTAATGACTGGACGAAACCAAGAAATAACCCCTTATGTGCGAAATTATAGAAGATCCCCTTTAAGATCAAACAATTCCATCGAATTGAGTATGACTGTATGTGTGATAGCATCTACTATACCAGGAATATCAATGAACCCCATTCTTGCAATTGCTCAGGATACCCTCTTTTAGCTGCTAGGTCTATTTCTTAGTTCAAGATCCCTCTTACTAACTGGAATAAAAGAATTAGTAGATCTGTTCCGCCCAAAATGGGAATGGGCGCTAGGGTTATGAACTTATAATCATGGAATCGACTCGATCATCAGATTATAAGTTCATTCCATACCGGACCAGGCCGTGCACATTCTTATTATGAGAAGGGGTCATTCGAGCCTATGGAAATAGGATACTCCGTTTACATAGAAATCCTTACGTCCTTACATTCTATTTAGGATTAGGAATAGGTGTAATCAGACCTGCTTTTGACATATCTATCCTTATTTGGGTACCATATGGACCTAAACAACAAGTTTTATAAAACTGGCAGGAGTATCCTCCGTAATGTGTGTATTCATTATTGTAGGAGGCCTTTCGTGACATATCTAGGCCTGACGAAATCCAGCGACACATGCCTGCTATTATCTAAGTCTTTAGCCCATTTTTTTTGTAGTGTAAGCCCGTCCCGTGCTATTGCAAACTACTCCCTCCCTTCGGTTCACAAAAATTAAAAGTTACACAACAGAAGCATAAAATTAGTGCAATTTCTCGTTTAGATATGAAGTTTGAAACCAGGCATTTCTATACGTGAAGTTGTGTTTTGGTTTTGTTTAGGTCTAAAGTGGTTTATATAGGGCTGTTTTGATGACCAGACTGCCACATCGTTGCATATGTGGCCACAAAAATGGTTTTATTTTCCAACTAGTTAGTTTGCATGAAATCTTTATTTCCCGACATACCATCTTTTTTCCCTTTCTCTCTCTCTCTCCTACAATTGGCTAACAGAGCCCCCGCTCTCGAAACTCACTAGCAACCTAGAGGTGCTCTAGCTTGGCTAGTGAAGGAACTCCGACAAGTTGTGTGTTCAATCGTCAAGCTCCGAGCCGCCGCATCATCGCCACGCGGCACATGCTCTACACGCCGCTCATGCTGTCTGCACACACACACGCCACGCACTCTAGTGCCACCCTGCCACGCGCCATGTTGATAAAGGACACAGAGAGGGCATCTGCTGCCAACGTTGCATCGTCGCCCTGTCCGTCGAGGTCATATGCAAACCAAAATGCAAATAAGTGAGAGAAGTACGTGAAGGAGGGGACGCGCACGGCGCACCACTTGGTGGTGTGGTCGAGCTCGCGGATGCGGAGGCGATGGAGGCGAGGTAGTTAAGTTAGATATGGTGAAGAGAATGAGCACTTAAAATTGTTGTAACTCAAAGTTTGAAATATTTTATCTATAAAAATCTTTTAAACTATTTAAATTGGACACATGTAAATCATACCTAAAGAGACTTCAAAAATACTTTCATAATATATAAATTTTCCGTTTTTAAAATTACAATAATAATTAATTGTGAAAATTATATTTTGAAAACCATATCAACATTGAAAAAATAAGTTTTCGTAAACGTGAGTAAGTACAAAGAAAAATCATTGCAGTCCACTATTCAGAGGCACAAGCCGACAAACTCATTCCACATGTACAATTACACAAGTACTCCTACAGACAACAGTCCTACGTTCTCATCTTCAGCTCTGGACGGTAGGAAGTAGGGTGTACCAATTACCCAAAGGTATAACCCGAGGCTGAAGCATCTGTCAGTTGTCACGTTGCCGAGAACATCAGAACAGCTATATTCTGTTCACTCTTTCATAGCATCTGTCATCTTACCTGGGTTGGGCAGAATGGCAGAACATGAAGAAGGAAAGAAAACCATGAAGAAGGAAAGAAAACCAGAGTGCCGAACCAAAGAAAACCGAGGAGCCCAGGACTTCACGCATGAATTACTGCAACGAGGGACCAGATATGGTCCAAGGCGCGAGCATGGTTGATCACTGCACGCATGACGGCATGAGTTGATCACGGTTCACGGGCGGACGATCGATTGATTTGTGGATGTAGCGTGGTCCGAACCGGCTGGGTCACCTTTGCCGCATGGATCTCACGCCAATCGCTGCTAATAAGTGGTAACCTCTTTACCTATCTCTCCCTTAAAATTACAAACTTTTTACACGTCAAGTATATTTTTTGTAGTTTTATAATAAAAAAAATTTTAAGAGAAAAAAGGGCGAGCTTTCGTCAAGCAAAGTCTGGCTGATCTCTGTCTACTTAAGTATTACTAACTAGCAAGGTGTTCCACATAATTATATGGCTAGATCTGATATGCACTTGTTTTGCAATCGCATATTTGATTTGAACTATTTTTTTTTCTAATTTTGTGTTGATATGAACTTCTTTTAATTGTTTATAATTTATTATGATAGTAGATGCATACTATTTTTTAAATCTAAACTTTTATAATTTGGACCCACAATAATTGACAACGTAGATCTTTTTTTTCCTGATTAACATAGGATATTTTAGTATTTTATATTAATGTGATATCTCCGTTGAACCATGTTTTAATTATGTAATAGACAAAGATCGATTTATTGCATGATAAAAACAATTTCCCAAACCAAACACAATCTTTGGTTATAAGATGTCAATGTAGAACAATCTCGATCAGTTCAAATTGTGCTGGCCGCCATCCAACTCGTCATTGCCATCCTCCCTCTCCCCCCCTCCTCCCTCCCTCCCTCCCTCCCTCACGATTAGGGTTGGAATTTGAGCTCAAAGCTTGCGAGTTGTTCAAGCTCAGCTTGGTTCAAGCTCGGCTCGTTTACAAATGAGCACAAGGCGAGTCGAGCCAGCCCTGGCTCACTCGAGCTTGGCTCGCATATGACCCAATATAGAAATATCTCTTATATTCCATATATAAATGCGATATCTTAAGCTTTTTTTTTAGCAATTTAACAACATGTATGGTTGTATACTTGTATAAAATAGTTATAATCACGATCTCTTCTATCCAATGAGTTAATGATATCTAAGATCCCTCTTTTACACTTGCTCTTCAGTTTATTTTTATGTCTCGTGAGCTAGTAACTAGTCAAGCTGAGCAGAGTCGAGCCAAATATCTAGCCCGTACACTTTGGCTAGCTCGGCTCGTTAGTGAACGAGCCCAGCGGAGCCACCCTTTGGCTCGCTCGAACTTAGCTTGTTTCCACCCCTACTTCCGTTTGGTGGCTTGCAACGGACAACGATCCTTGATGCAACGGTGACTCGCATCGATTTGAAGGGGGCTGCAACAACAAGCAGGCTCTGGATGCTCCCCGCAACATTGGACGACGATGTGGTAGCGACCCTCTCTCATCCTCACTCTGGCATGTGGTGACTCCTTGGGCTGCTGCCTGACTCTCCATGGTCGACATCCTCTTCCTTAGAGTCCCGATGCAGGCAAGGTTAGCTCGGGTCGATGTAATAATTGACACAACCTGACCCATCTAGATCTCTAATTATATGTGGTCTGGTTTTGTTGTTTATAGGGTCGAGGTGGTTTTCCTTTGTTCAAACGATGTCGACATGAGGCCGAGAAAGGTCGGTGGAGATAGATCACAAAAATGGACATAAGAGATCAATGAAGTAATGAGGCTAGGTACAGTGGCTTGGTGTTGATAGGACAAACAGGAGAAGTTTGATAAAGGTGGATTGGAATGTTTGTGCATTTTCTCTGGCATAGAAAAACATGTGTTAACAAACATGCATAACATTTCTATATCTGTTTGATATTACTAGTACAAACACCGTACCGTTAGTGTAACAATTGTTTGATCTAGGCAAGAAGAGTGAAAGATCAGAACTGCTCTAGTGTAGGTGGTAAGGTGTTTGGTTGTGAAGTCCATCATCCATGTTCAAATCCCCACGGGGCCAATAAAAATCCGAGTCTCGCTTTGAGGGTGTGTTATATCTGTGGAACCAAATCACTAGATGTTAGAATTATTGGGCCTGGCCCATTTAATATCTAAATAATTCCTGGAAAATCTCAAAGACCCATGTATGCATGAGGCATGTGAAATTTCTTTAGTACCATATTGCTAGTGGGAGGAGTGGAAGACATGCTTAAATAGTAGAGCTTGCTCCATCCCACTAGAGAATGTGATGGGAGAGAGAAATAGAGAATCACACGCGCGCGCTCGCTCGCCTCGCCGGGCCGGGCCGGGGCGTGCGCGTGCGCGTGCGCACCTGCGTGAATGGTCCGCTGAAACCGGACTCTCGTGCTTGGGAAGCGCTCGGCGCGACTGCTCGTTGCTTCCTTCTTCCGCTTCGCGAGGACTTCTTCCGCTACGCCGTCGCGATCTGCGTCGGCAACCCCTTCTCCAAGACGGCGTCCGTTTCGAAGGACCAGAACCAAACCTCGCCGTCACTCGTACCGTACGGCGACGACGACAACGTCCAGTAAGTCATCCCCTTCGCGAGTACACCAGAGAGATTTTCGTGCAGTTTTCTGCATGTGTATCTAGGTTGTGCTTCTGTGGTTTCAACCTGTTTTATCTATCTCTCAGAAGTTGTGCATGTTATATCTTGAATAAAATAAACCTGAAAGTGCTAATTATTCCAACAATAACAAGATATTGTTGTCCTTTCATTACCATAAACCATTGTGGATCGTGCAAGAAATTCATAATATACACTAGAGAAATTTGATGGTCAAAATCAATCTTAAAAGACTTTCTCGAAGTCAAAATACGCCTTATATTTGGGATTGAGGGAGTATTTTTTTAAATCTAAACTTTTATAATTTGGATCCACAATAATTGACAAGGTAGATCTTTCTTTTTATTTTCGATTAACATAGGATATTCTAGTATTTTATATTAAGGTGATATCTCTGTTGAACCGTGTTTTAATTATGTAATAGACAAAAATGGATTTATTGCATGATAAAAACAGTTTCCCCAACCAAACACAATCTTTGATTATAAGATGTCATGTAGAATAGTATCGATCAGTTCAAATTGTGCAAGCCGCCATCCAACTCATCACTGCCATCCTCCCTCTCCCCTCCCTCCCTCCCTCCCTCCCTCCCTAAAGATTAGGTGCTGGAATTTTAGCTCAAAGCTCGCGAGTTGCTCGGGCTCGGCTCGGTTCAAGCTCAGTTCAGTTCAGGCTCGGCCGAGTCGAGCCTACCCTGGCTCACTCGAGCTCGGCTCACATACGACCCAATATAGAAATATCTCTTATATTACATGTATAAATGCGATATCTTAACCTGTTTTAGCAAATTAACAAATGTATGGTTGTATACTTGTATAAAATAGTTATAATCATAATCTCTTCTATCCAATAAGTTAATGATATCTGAGATCCCTCTTTTACACTTGCTCTTTAGCTTATTTTTATCATATATAATTTGTCTCGCGAGCTGGTAACAAGCCAAGCTGAGCCGAGTCAAGCCAAATATCTAGCTCGTACACTTTGGCTAGCTCGGCTCGGTAGTGACCGAGCCGAGCCACCCTTTGGCTCGCTCAAACTCTGCTTGTTTCCACCCCTATCTCCGTTTGGTGGCTTGCAACGGACAACGATCCTTGATGCAAAGGTGATTTGCAGCAATTTTGAAGGGGGCTGCAAGAACGAGCAGGCTCTGGATGCTCCCCGCAACATCGGACGACGATGTGGTAGCGACCCCTCTCATCCTCACTCCGGCACGCGGTGGATCCTTGGGCCTCTGCCTGACTCTCCATGGTCGACATCTTCTTCCTTAGAGCCCCGATGCAGGCAAGGCTAGCTCGGATCAATGTAATAATTGACACGACCTGATCCATCTAGATCTCTAATTATATGCGGGTTTGGTTTTGTTATTTATAGGGTCGAGGCGGTTTTGCTTTGTTCAGACGATTTCGACACAAGGCCGAGAAAGGTTGGTGGAGGTAGATCAGAATAATGGACATAAGAGATCAATGAAGCAACGAGGCTAGGTACAGTGGCATGGTGTTGATAGGACAAACAGGAGAAGTTTGGCAAAGAAGGTGGATTGGAATGTTTGTGCATTTTCTTTGGCATAGAAAAACATGTGTTAACAAATATGTATAAAATTTCTATATTTGTTTGATATTACTAGGACAAGCATTTGTACCGTTAATGTAACAATTGTTTGATCTAAACAAGAAGGGTGAAAGATCTCTAGTGCAGGTGGTAAGGTGTTTGGTTGTGAAGTCCACCACCCATATTCAAATCCCCACAAGGCTAATAAAAATCTGAGTCTCACTTTGATGGTGTGATATCTGTGAGACTAAATCACTAGACCCCACGGTACTCCACTTTAAAAGTGTGTTATACTACAGTTGTCGAACCGAATCACTAGATCCCACAATACTTCTTAAAAACAATGCAAAATACAAGATGCTCTTAATACTAAAATTCTACCTGGAAGTTTGTCGGCTTTACACTTATTTGTGGAGTTCTATTGTGTTGTGATAGTTTTTTACACGATGTTAACCTTAAATGGAAGTTTTATTATTAATAAAATATTAATTAGAAATATGCTATTACAAGTTTACAACATCGTCATCAATTTTTTTTAAAAAATATGTTATTCGAGCACCGAGGAGCGGTTCTGTGGAAGGACGACACCCAGATCGGAGATCTCGAGCTGGATTTGGGCGGTCCGCGCGGGGCACGGTCCCCAACACGCGCCTAGTGCCAGTCACTGCCGTCGCAGGGCGCCGCGCCGCCCAGGCCCACTTTCCCCGAGCCAGGGCCATGGAAAGCAGATCTCCTCTCCTCCCCGTCGCCGCTGTTCCCCAGGCAAGCGCTCAGCGACGGTGCCAAACCCAAGCCCCAATGCCCATCCTCCGCCCAGTACGCCCGGCGTCACCGCTGACCGCGCCGGCGATGCTCGCGCCGATTTGACCTTTACCGGCTCGCGTCCTCTCGCGTCACGTACTCCTGTGCCGCCGTGCGCCATTGGCGGCATGGCCCATCTCGGGATTCTTTCTCTCATATGACGTGTTCCTTGTCCTTGATCCTGTGCTGAGCTAGTTCCCGTTTTCTTCCTTCTTCCTTGTGTGCAACAGTGCATCTTTTCTTTCCCACACTCATTCCACGCTTTTGACAGGGGACAGGCACAGGAAACATGATCCTTCCACCATCGCCAAAAGGTTCGAGGTTCGAACCCCACAAGGATAGGACCATTGTATGTGTTTCCCTAAAAGCATCTCTCGATAGATTGGTTTGTGCCTTTTTTTTTTTTTTTTCCAAACGACCCAATTGCAAAAGGTTGGACGGTATTGAAAGAAGAAGAATATGGGCCCGTGCTCTGCAGCTTGCTTATCTGACTGTATTTATATAGCTTGTCTTAAAATATTGTGGAGTTTTTAGAGGTTATCTTGAAAGCTATATTCATGACATTTGATTTGCTTATAAGATTTTCTCTATTTGTCTTTGAGATAAAAATAAAAATACCAAATTATTTGTATTTAAATAAAGATACATAAATAAATAAATAAATAAATAAATAAATAGATAGTCACATATGCCACATATGAACGGAACCTAAGATGAACCGCGGATGGAGAAAGCTACGCACTTTGGATTGGACTGTTTAAAATGAACGAACTGAAAATACTCCGTACTATTTACGTGTACAAAGAATCCGCGTGTGGAAACACTGGAATCTTTCTCTTTCCTTCCTTGCGGCAGGAGGAACATTCTTGCCTAAAATTGAAGTCAGAATAACAATGCTCACTTTATTTGATTGAAACCGTCACCAGAATTATCTACTCCAAAGAGAGCCTTCAGGGACTTCTCTAAGGCCTTATTCTTTTCAGCGTATCGTACCGTTGCGTATTACTGTAGCAAATTTTGTTATTTTTATATAGCCCATATGTTGTCATAATTTGCGACGATTTTTTCGTAACTTTTAGTAGTCATTCCAAAGATTCTAAAACTATTTTTTAATTATTTTTTTATAATCTTTAGCCCTCATTTTGAGGGTTTTTAAATTTGCTACAGTAATACGCAAACGCAACGATATGCTGAAAAGAACAAGGCCTAAACCTTTTGCTATTTTTATGCCGAATATGCTTTTGCCGTTCGGCAATCTCCTGGAGTGGTTTCTGTTTATCAATCTTTAGGTGTACACTTGCACCAGATCGAATCAACCATGATACAATGAGAAAATTGCATATATATACTTTGTAGTCTTTTTTATGGTATTTTAGATGGTTCATCTCAGAGTTCCTAAATTGTTTTTAAATAATTTTTGTAGTTTCTGAGACCTCTCTCAAGAGGTCATATTTTTTTCAAATTAAAAATTTTTAGCTACTTTCAGCTAAAGAGAAGGTCTGTATAAACTACATGAAACTTTTAAAAATATATGAAACTTTATAAAGCTTTGTAAAACCACGTGATGAAACTACATATAATCACATGATAAAACTAAATAAAACCACATGAAACCAAATGAGACGACCCAAAACTAAATTCCAATGAATCACCGTTGTGTAGCACCCCTCTTAACTTAACATGCAGGCGAAATTAAGTTTTGCTATGATGTTTTATTTTAAAACAAACAAGCAAGGTGGCCCGTGCGTTTGCGTGCATAGTTTTGTTTCGGCATATAGATTTTATCTCCAACTCATAATCTATCTGTAAAATATCGGATCAGTTTTAGAGTTTATCTCTAATATATTATATTATATTTAGTATCTAATCCGAATTTCTAATATTTTCTTTTAATCTAAGCCGCATAGATCTTTTTTAAAAAATTTATTATGTGAGAATATCTTTGATTAATCTAGGCCGTTATAATTTGGTCCCATCATTGATTGAATGGCTAAAATAATCATATTATATCAGATTTAGTATTTAATCTGAATTTCTAATATTTTTCTTTTAATCTAATTCGTTATAATCCGCCGCACGGAATCAGCGGCATAGATCTTTTTTTCTTGATTTATAAGAGAACTTATTTGATTGATCTAGGCCGTTATAATTTGGTCCTACCGTTGATCAAACGGCTAAAATAATCTAGGTGATGTGGACTAACGTGATGGCTATGTTTTCCTTTACTTAATGGCATCGTTGATTCTCACATAGATAGATAGATAGATAGATAGATAGATAGATAGATAGATATGTAGATAGATAGATAGATAGATAGATAGATAGATAGATAGATAGATAGATAGATAGATAGATAGATAGATAGATAGATAGATAGATAGATAGATAGATAGATAGATAGATAGATAGATAGATAGATAGATAGATAGATAGATAGATAGATAGATAGATAGATAGATAGATAGATAGATAGATAGATA